>JBBJLR010000002.1:5080064-5151502 GCA_037577145.1 Brachypetersius gabonensis | reverse complement strand
CACACACACACACACACACACACACACACACACACACACACACACACACACACACACACACACACACACACATTAAATCACTAATCTATTACACAAACAGCACCTCGGCCCCAGGAGGGGTCTAAGTTTAAATGGTAAGCATTCACACTGATCCACTCATGTGAACACTGCTGGGCGTAGGTCAACACACCAGCCCAGTCTTCCTTTACAATGAGACTCGGAAAGCCTGTATCACTGATCTCAGACAAAGTCATCCAGTGTAATACACTATGTCACTTTTCCAAGAAATACTTAAACATGAGTGCAGCCCAGCTTGAATTTTTCTGCAGTGGTAGACTGTTGGTGTGACTGAGGAGCTTCTGAAAGGAATAAAAACTGGTTAAAGCAGGTCTGTCTTCGAGAAACTCTTCATCTTACTTACCACCTCTGCTGTAATGGGACTAGTCCAGTTCACAGTGCTAAATCATTAATAGCGGTGTCGCCTCATAAAATTCCAGCAGAACACAGCTTGCAAACAATTATTTTTACACACGCTGAAGTGGGCACAGGTTCAGAGCATCGTGGTGTGTTTCCCCTTCGTTGCACAACATAATCAGCACTGATTGTTGGACAACTAAGGGGTTTTTTTTATTCTCTTTAAAAGCCACAAGCATGGCCGCTGTATCACTATATAAATCATGTGCAAAACAGCCTTTACTGCTGGAATCTCTGAGCGATTGTCACTGATTTGTTTGATTAGTATAAAACTGAACTGAAGTGTCATGTGTATTCCTGCTTGGAGTTTATTGATCCAAAATGTAAGAACTGTCATACTTCATACCATGCTGTCATACTTCATACCATATCTGATTTATTATTTAATCACATGCTGCTACACTACTGCTTACATTACTCTGCTTACATTACTCTGTTTACATTACTCTGTTTGCATTGCTCTGCTTTTACATTGCTGTACTACTACGGTACAATGTACTAACACTCCATTTGCACCTTGCACACACTGCTGATACATTTATATAATTACATAATTACCTCAAATTTTATTAGCTTACATTTTTATCTGATTTTATCTCTGTGAAAATTTCAGATTGTGTTTAAAATTTTAAATTGTACTTACATTTAGACTTATATCTACCTTCCTTGTACTTCTTTACTTTATTTTGTGTTTCAGAAAATTCCAGAGTTTTTTATTTAAAATGTACTTATTGTCGAAAGGAGCGGTTCAAGATACTATGCATGAGACAAGAAAAGAATCTTGAATCTTGAATCAAAAGTTTATTTGTGTCTAACAAACCAACAAAATCTGACAGTAATGAATCATGTGTGACATAAAAACTGTGCAGGAACGTCAGGAAATCTAGGACCAGGGTTTCCCACCACTGTATAAAAGAAGAATCCCATAGATTTTCCAAAATTCCTACATAATTAAAAGATGGGATTATTAAACTGGACATAATTAAAACCTAGTCAGAAGTTAGTGACAGGTTAGTTAGTGATAGGTTAGTTAGTGATAGGAGCAGTAGAAAGCAGACTGAAGAGTTTAACGCCTTGAAAGGTTTCCTTACAGGAAACTATTACATGACATGGTTATGGATATACTGACTGATGAGTGAGATGTGTTTCACAAAACTGCAAAAGAAAGTCCTGGCCTAAAGCGTGCTTTAAAAAAAATCTATTCAAAGTGGAAGGATACATGCGAGGCATTCCACAATTCAACAGTCACCAATGAAAGTGTTGAATTTTTTTATCATTATCAACATTGTTTGGTTTCCTACCACATTCAATAAAAAGAAATGTGCATCATCATGTTTCCCTATAAAGAAACATTTCCCAGGAAACCACTTTGAATGACTGTTTACATCTCAGTGACTGGATTCTGCAGAAATTCAAAAAATGTGGTTGGTTTTTTTTTTAGTTTAAATGTGACAACCGCATCCTGTGAAGAAATGATGCCAGGAAGAAAGAGTGATTAAAATAGTTGCTTTTTCTTTAATCCTAAAGAAAAGAACACTGAGAATATAGCCTACCAGCATACAGAACAGAGTTATATAGCTGTAGCAGGGTGTCAGCAGCATTTTCTGGCTGAGGCTGTAAAACCCGTCACCTGTACCAGTGTTATTTCCTCCTGCCCATCACTCTGCAGCAGCTCCGTACGCTGTGTCACGTCCACGATCACTCCGTCACCTGTAAAGACCCATGCACCCCGGCACACCATAAATCCTTCCATCACACCCTTCCCTATAAAACACCTACAGCACCAGGCTCGTTTCTCCTTTCAGACACACTGCAAACAGCTCCCAGCTACAAAAGCGGAAGGGTAAGGGTGAGGAATCCGAGGAACTGAACTGTAAGTGACATTTTTACAAAGTAGGGACTGTAAAAGAGTAAACCCCTAGAAGTCAAAGGTCAAAGCACGCTGCTTCTGCACAAGACCGACAGGTTTTTTTTGTTTTTTTTTGCTGTGCTCCAAAAAATATAAGATAAGAAGATAAAATAAGAAAGAACTTTATTCATCCCGAGGGAAATTATTTTGTCATAAACGTGCTCAATGCAACAAAAATTTATTTGTGCTTAAAACAAAAAAATAACAAAATCAGAACCTCTTAACTCAAAATATGCTTATAATGGAGGTCAAAGGGACAGAGATGTCCATTGGCTGTCCATTGGCTTCTGTTGTACAAATGTTAAGCACAAGGTTTCTGTTTCTTTCAGTTTGGAGGAAAACTATTATCAGTGGTAATTAATCAGAGGCTCAGATGCAGCAGAAAACGCTCAAGTGTTCCTTTAAAGTCTAAAGCCAGTTATCCACGCTTCTCTCATAGCGCTCATGAAAAAAAAGGAGCAAAAGACTAGACTGGCAGCATGCGCTGAAGGAATAGCCGATGAAAGCGAACCCTCCTGGCTGGTGTGTGAGTATGAACAGGAGCCTGGAGAGTTTCTATATAAGGCTGTGATGCCGTCAATAATTGTGTGTGAGGAGCTGAAAATGCCCAGGCACCCTCTCACCCACCTCTCTAAAGACCGAACAACGGATAATTGAAGGAAGCGTGAGATGTGTGTCCACACATAGGAGTAATAATCCAAAGGAAAGGAAAATAATCAAGAGCCGGAGCCAGAGGATTATAAAACCACCCTGACTGCGCTGACACCCTATTCCTTCACCCTTTAAAACCTCATTCACATTGTGTGTTTTCTTTCCTGCCTCACACATGCGTGCGCGCTCACATACACAGCTGGTGTCAGACACACGCGGTGAGGTAATGAGAACCCGTGGTCGAGTCTGCAGGAGACGCGCTTTCATCAGTGTGGCTGGGTAATGGTTGCCATGGTGACAGGGACCACTGCGCGTAGGCTCGCAGATGCTGCTGCTTGCATTGGGAACCGCACGCAGTGCAACTTCGGTTCTGTCCAAACACTTATTAATTCCCGATCAAACGCCTGAGTCCTGCCCATCTGGCCTCAACAAGTCATACAAATGTTCAATTACACCACTACGGCAGCGCAAGTGCTACTAGGTTTAACAACCCCTATTACATTTAAGTGGTGCCTCACAGTTACAGCAAGTGGCCTGGAAAGCAAACACAGGCCTAGAGGAAAATTACATGATTACTTCAAAAATGTATACAATATAAAAGACTCCTCATTATAGGCAAAATAACCAGAACATCACCAGCTGCTGTAGCCACCTGTGGCAGGTTGGGTAGGATGGCCCTTCCTCTCCCCAACACTCAGTATAATGTTAGCCAACCCGCTGTCTGTTAACTGGCACATTCTCCTCCCAGCGTGGGGGGACCACCCCTTCCTCCCCGAGTTGATCAGGAGCTAACCCACAGAAACCACCAGACCAGAAAGCTTGGAAATATTCTGGTTACAACCCAGATTAAGGCAGTGTTACCTGTCATCTATGCAAAATATAGGCAAATGTTTCATCTGTAAAGACACTTCAGTGCATACCATTACAGGAAGTACAAGCTATAGAGCAAGGCCTCGTTCACACGGACGTCTGAACCAGGCGTTTTTCTGGTGTTCGTGACACCAGGTGAGCGCCTATTGAACACTGCGCGGTTTTCTGCTCTTTGAAGCATATCAAAGCGTCCACACGGCGTTCAGCCCCGACGTTCGGCTGGGGGCGCGTTCGGGTGGCGGCAAATAAACGCTGCATGCAACGTTTTCTTGCCGTCAAAATAATACACGAAACTACAGATTGGCCATCAGGCTGGCGTTAAACGGCGTCAAACGGCAGCCGAACGCCTTGCTGACGTCAATCAAGTGTCGCTACCAAACACCACAAAAACGCCTATGACGCTCAGAGCACGTTCATTTCGAACGTCCGTGTGGACGAGGCCTAAGGTTCCTATGAGGTAATGAATTGGGATCACAATTATGTTTTATTGTGTTGATCCTGCAGACTATAATCATTTGTCTAAACTATTGCCCAAGCTTACTGCTCAGATTTGTTTAGGGTTTCTACAACTGAAGGAAAACAGGTTGGTTTTGTGTTGACATCATAGCACCTTTCTACTCTTTGTTCTGATGTCAACTTATCAACCCTCAGGTACTTCAGGTATTTACACTACTTTTACATATTTTAATTATACTTTTTTAAACTTATTATGTCATGCCTAATATTATTTTGTAATATATGTATGTATTATTATATGTATTATTATGTATTATTATTGAAATATATGACTTTGGTTTCTCAGATCACGTGCCTGTTATGCTAATCTAAGCATTTAGACACTTGTCAAAAATGCCAAACCCTGGTCTCCATCTCTGCTCTTTAGGACTGGTTTGAGAACACAGCCTGGGATAAATTTAGAGAGGCTGCAACCTAAATCGGCTCTACCGACCTGGAGAAGTACATGGCACTTCCAGGACACTGGGGATATAAAGTGCATGTGGCAGAGCATCCTGGCCATGGCTAACTACAAGCCTAACCAGGGACTGTGAAGCCTCACTTCCGGATGTGCTAAATGACTTCTACTTCTGAGTCATCTTCAGGTCACTTCTACACACTAGGAAAATTACCCCTCCCCCAGTGCTCTACTTGACCAAAGCTGATCAGAATCAGACAACTTTATTGATCCTGGAGGAAATTGGGAGGAAACCACTCTCAGCATCAATCCACAGAGGGCTGGGAGACCAGACAACATACCTGGCAGAGTGCTCAGATGATGTTCTCTAGGAAATCTTTAATATCCCAATGTGCTCAAAACCACCAACAGCATCCTTGTACCCAAGAAGACGCACATGAAGGCCAGGCTGCCCCCTCACTGAACCCCCTGCAGTTTGCATTCCTTCCAAACAGTTCAATAGATGATGCCATCACAATCACCTTTCACCAAGCCCTCACCCATATAGTTAATATCACATGATTTTACCTGAGAATGCTTTTCATAGACTGCAACTGAGCTTTAAAAATTCTCAGCTTTCCCTCAGCATCTGAAAGCTACGACTGCTGGGTTTCAATACCTCCCTCTGCAACTGGATCCTGGACTTTCTGACTGAGAGACAGTCAGTCAGTCACGTTTGGGAGCCACCACCACACTGAGCATGGTCACTGTTAACTTGGATGCACAATGATGGCAGATGATTGTTTTAAAACCAGATGTTACGTTTCAAAACAATATTTTGTGACATATTTATGGACCTTCGCAAATTTTCAGCTTGCCATCGCTGTTAGCTTCTGTAGTAGGCAATTATAAATCCAGTCCAAGCTTAACAATCCTACAGTCAGTGGGACTGTACGGTAGAATAGCTTGCATTTGTGATTCTAAAATGATTTTCAAAGATAAACAGTCATAGCTTCGAGTGATACTTCATTAACACATCATTAACTGTGGAGAAAAGATCTTGTGTAGAGGATGATGAGTTCCCCCTGGCAGTGACACTGTTACGACTGTAATCTTCAGCTTCAGCTCATCTGAAAGTAGCATTGCTCCCTCAGTAACGCCTCCTCCTTATCAAACACCTACTGAATTAACACATTATCTTGAAAATCTCTTTCATTTTTTACGAACAGGGCAGATTTGAATAATATAGCATGTTTTCAGATGAACTCCTCAATGAGGTACAAGGTAAGTGTCCAGGTTCAGGCACTGCCCTCAGCACTAGAGGCCAAAATCACCAACACCTACTACTTAATCTACTTTCGAGCGAAACCATATCACATTAAAAATCAATGTTATCTGTTTGAAGAGGAGGGGTCCCTAATTTTGAGGTAAACTTCATTTACTTCAAAAACAATTTACATCTAACCACCACTTGGCAGATTGTGCCATCTGAACTGACTATTGAAGAATGTCATGTCATGCTAATTCTAGTAGATTAAGGCTTGAAACTTGTACATTTTGCTAACATTTATATATCAGATATGGGCAAATGTTCCCATTTCATGTGCAGCCATGCTTTTAACAACTGGGGGTGTTTGTGACCTAGTGGGTAGGATATTTGCCTCTGGACCAAGAGGTCACAGGTTCGAATCCTACCTTCAGGACACCACCACCGGTTGCTGGTTCCAGGGAGACTTCCCCTGTAGTTAGGGAATGGAAGTCGCTTTGGATAAACGCGTCTGCAAAATGCTGTACATATAAGTGAAAACTTTCAAACCATTATTTAAGAAATGATTTCTTCACACACAAAGGGCATTTGATGAACATGAATCTGGGTACTACAGCATTTACCCAAATGATTAGAAAACAGTTGTTATGAAATGCTCAAAACAGCGGCTTTCTTTAACGTTAACAAAATATTTGCAGTTAGTTTTTCTAGTAAAAGTCAGGCAGTAAACAGGGGAATGTTGTAGGAGAAACTGGAGGAGATTTTGTATCAGCCATGTGTGTTTTCTCACCCTGTTTTCAATCAAAACTCCCACAGTCCCTACACATAAAGTGTCTGCGCGGGCCTGCTGCTCGGGTGTGAAGGTCAGCTGACCGCATCACTAAGAGAGGAAATAGGTTTCTCTGTTGGGGTGTGAAAGTGGCGAGAAAATGACTAGATGAGATTAGTCCACAGACTCAGGCATGGACTAGATCAATGGTTCTCAAACTTTTTAACATTAAGGCCCACCTATCCATCACAGCATGTTGCCAAGGCCCACTGTTGTCTTTCATTTTGGTGGCCATCTTGGAATTTACAGTGCCAACTTTAAAACATCGTACAAAGTTATCATTGTTTGCGGTTGGACTAATTTCAAAGCTAAGACTCTGAAGTTTCATGTATAGAAATGAATGTAGTACCATTTAGCGCAAGCAGAGACACCATTTTGTTTGGAGAAATCCTTATTTTTTACCACAGAATTAACTAACACCGCCTCTCTCCCATTCATTCTGTACAAAAGGCTCTGATCAAATCGACTTGCACCGTCGGCTCCACCCCTCACACTGTTGTCTCCGCCCCTTGCACTGTCGGCTCTGCCCCTCGGTTGACCATTTGGTTCAAACAATAAGAACTGGGTCAGGCACATGAAATACTTGACAAAACTCACTCAAAACACAATAAAACAACTCCAAAACAACTAAAACCGACTGAGTGCGGTGGAGCGGTTTTCGGGCGAGACAGCTCATTCAAAATGCTACAACCTCTGCTATTTGTTAAATAGCGGAGATTGTAATAATACACCAATAGCATTTTAATAATACACCAATCACAGCATAAAATAGATTTTTTGGGACCAGTTGCGGACTAATGGCCTGTCTTCGTTTTGTACTCGTGGCCCATCAAGAGCCTTCGCGGCCCATCAATAGTCTGTGGCCGAGTGGTTGAGAAACCTGGGACTAGATTATCCATGGAGGCTAGATCGGTGATAAAAAGGAAATAGCTGGGAGGTATATTTGGCAGTGGCCGACTGACAGGAAAGAACAATAAATGAGAGTGAAGGATGAAGAGAAGTGCACGGTCTTGACAGTAGTAGGGACAGAGACATGTGGCCACATGCGGTTCTTCAGAGTGTGACACTCAAGAGGGACCTTGCTGTAACAGTAGTTAAATAAAAAATGATCAGTGTTAAGGAATTAGGGGTCAAGCTGAACTGGCACCTTAAAGAGCTACTTGGGGGAAAACGAACAGCTTTACATGTGGCCCTGCAGAAGACAGGAGTCAGACGTGGAAATTGCTCTGAATGTACTGGTTTTAATCTTGGACAGATAGGATGTCTTCCATGTTATGCTGTGAAATGATGTTGTGTTAAGCCAAGTTTACACTACACAGTTTTAATCCGGATTTTCCACTCACTGATATATATATATATATATATATATATATATGTTTTTCCACTGCAAATCAGCATGAATTTTTTTAATCACTTGCTTCTTGCTCTCATCAGCTTTTGGGAGAAAAAAGTCCTTGGCTGTGTCCTCATCTGTAGCAACGGTCTCACTACATTTAAATTGGTAGATGTGATCCACTTGACTGCCAGATCAGTTGAAATCAAGGAAAAAAGGATAGGTAAGGAATTTGTATGGTACTGCATTATGCCAGCAGTCAATTGGAGACACTCATTGAAGTTTCCTCATGAAAAATCTTTTTATGTGTCACTGATCACTGATGTAGTGTGCAAACTCCAAACCCCAACCCCCAAAGATTCCTGATTACAAGACAGCAAACTGTGTAGTGTGAACAGTACAGAGATCCGAGGACTTTAAGAGTCATGTGGTGTGCAAAGGCTGAAGTGGCTGACTTGGATTAAGCACATACTAGCCGTTACCATTCCAGTGTTGTGGTGTCGTGGGACTGGGGGAGTCCTATGACGTGGGTGGAATAGGACACGACTAAACCGGACAGAAAATCTGTAAAGATAAAAAAAACTGACACCAGAGGAAGACTTTGATGCTGACACCAGAGGACACTGAAGGTGACATCATGGATGGAGCCTGAAGCTGTAGGTGAATAAAAGCTCTGAGCTAAAAGGCATATTGTCTGCTACAAGCTTACACGCTCTGTGGTGCATAAAATGTGTTGCAATATCACCAAAGCTGCGTTCAGGCATTGTTGTGCATGCAAATCGCACAGGGGTAAGCGAAAATAGAGAGGCAGCATATGAAGGCAGCATGCCCTGGAGACGAGTGATGGAGGATTGCAACGTCATGCTCCAGTCAGCACCCCACACCCAAACCCCAACCCCACCCCACGAAAAACAATAACAAACCATTCGCTCCCACAACAGAAAACAAAATGACTCGCACATGTTTATATAATCTGAACGTCTGAATGTAAAAGACAGAAAAGGACAAAACATTTGTTAAAGTTTTGTTGGTGTCCCATATAATAGATTGTGTAACACATATGCCCAAAACCTATGCTTAGGCATCTTCAGCATAAAGAAAATAAAGTGCGTTTTTTGATGTTTCATGTTGTACATCTGAGGACAACCATAGCTGTGCCTGGATTCACTTAATAATATCAATCCATCCATCCATCCATCCATCCATCCATTATCTACCTCTTTTTCCCGCACTCGGGGTCGGGGCTTACTAATATCATACATTGTAAATCAGTAGGAGGCGAGTATAAATTTAGGTCCTGGTAAGCTCCTTGGCATCAGCAACACTACGGATGTGGAGACAACAATAAAGAACTAACATCTAATATAATGTGCCTTATTGTCATTTTAGGATGGGTAACTCCAGTGAGTCATAACACATTCATTCATTCATGTTCTGTAACTGTTTAATCCTTACTAGGGTTGTGGGTACCTGGAGCCAAAAGGCACGAGGCAGGGACTCACACTAGGCCTGGGCCAGCCTGCCGCAGGGCACACACCACCAAGACCAGGACTCGGACGTGAACCCCCTGCCCTGGAAGTGTGAGGTAACAGTGCTACCCACTGCATCATGGGGCGCAAATATTACCCTCATTTCTACTAGCACAGTTACTGCCAAACTAACCGGTTGATAGACGAGAAATTAAGCTTACATTTCAACTCTGTCTAAATAACTAAGGATTGTGTTTAAAACACTAAGGATTTGGACTAAAAGCTTCTTGCTGAATGTTTCTGAAGACCCTGACTAGCCTATAAGCTGTAAGTATGTTAGCAGACACTGGACACCCTACAAAGTGGTAGTTCCCTGGACAAGACCCTAACAACTAAACGAGTAAACTCATCAAGACACCTTATGCGATGTGGGTTAAAATGTGGGTGGAAACACTGTGAGTGTGATTTCGAAAACAGTTCATGAAGCTCAAGGGTGGAGCTGGTGGTCCACTCCGCTGTCCGACAAACAAATAACCTGTTGTTGGTCTATAGATGCAACAAATGTTGGCCTGGCTGTAATGTTCCACCATCAACTCTAACCTTGTAGAGGTATGCAGGGGACACATTACATGTCGTAAGTATAAATATGACTTCTTGTGTAACAAAAATCCATTTGTTAAACTGGATTCCACATCAGTTTTAGATTTTATTTTCTCAGCAGGTTCCACAAAAGTGTATTAGGTTAGTTCAAAGCAAAATGTTAGGGGTTTATCTAAAGAATGGTCTTAACAAACACAGGTATGTTAAGTAAACTGAAAATAAAAAGTCATATAAAACAAAGAAAGACATTCTGGAGTGTGGGTTACTAGTAAGTGTTTCCATGTCATTCACAGTCGCAACAACACTGTCAGAGTAAAAGTGATGTGGAATGTACTGGCAGCTTTGTCTGGGACATGACATGCTATCAGATTCATTTTAGAGCTAAACGGTGTGCTGTCACAACCACTAACATTGACAATTGTTTCTGGCTTCCCAAATACTTTGCAGAAATCACCTGCAGATATTTCCTTATCTATCTTGGCGCTGCGACCAGCATATCTAGCTGGAATTCCCACTGCATTTAAAACACACTTTGCTCCTCCATTATTTTAGCTTGATATTCCATTCTAAAATAAGTCAACACATTTCATGTCTCCTGACGACTGTAAAGTAGCTTCAAAAAGTCAAATCTGTGCATCAAGCATGACAGCTCTAACAAAGCTAAATCAAATTGAAGGGCATTTTCAAAGCATAATAATAATAATGCAACTGCTAAATATTTATACAATTTCATATCCCATTAAGTAATACTGGTTTATTTTCTTTAAAAAACTGTCAAATCTGGCATTAAATAAGAAATTTAGCATCATTGTCAACTGGAAAAGTTCCAAAAAGGACCACTTAGTTTGCACTTAGACCAAACACTCAGTGCCATTTCGGGGCCCAACAACTGGCCTTGGTGAAAAAAAGTTGAATACCTAGAAGAATTTCAGGGTGGGTTTTAGAAGTGGGGTACCCTAAAGGGGTTTAACAGCTTGTCCCCAGATGCATATTCCAGGTACAAGATGGCATCTGGCCCCACGAGACTACCCGTTCACAAGCCTCGTGTTTGAATTTTTCAATTTTTCCATCTTAAATGGTGCAGCAGATCTGTCCTGGCGCCTGTAAGCTGGCAAACCAGGAGCCAGTTTCAGCCTCGTACTATTTGAAGAGCAGAATAGGTTGAAGTGAAGCTTTTCATCTTCAGAAACTCAAGCCTGTCCAAGATGAGAAGAGGGAAATGACCTACCTACTGGACTTTTATCTTACTTTGTGCAGATTTATAGTAACCCAGCTTTATGAAATACAATCTTTCTCTGTGTTGTATTCTCTGGCTCAGACTGGTGCACTGGGCCATAAAATCAAACTGATATTAATAAAAAAGTCTACACACAGAGAACATAGAAAAAAACAGAGAGATGAAACTGTATCTGAAGGACCTTTCATTTCTGATAAGACTTTGAATACTTCAGGGTGTGATATATTTTCATATTGTCTGAGCAATAATGGATGAAGATTGAATAACAAGCAGGGGTCTTACATTTCTTCTGATAACTTCATCACATAGCTCCAGGAAAGAAAATGAATGATATGAGAGAGAAAGAATGAGAGCGAGAGAGAGAGAGAAACGGAGAGAAAAAAGGTAAACGAAGGCAATGATTCAATAACAGGAAGGATTGTGGGGAGGAAGAAGGACACGTGAGAGCGAGCGAGAGACAGTGACAGATGAGTGGACATGGCTGAAGATGTAGATGGGATGAAAAAGGGTGTGAGAAGGTGAACAGGAGAGAAAGAAGGAGAGAGGGGCTAAGAAGGGCCTGGGAGGATGACCGAGACACACAAGGAGAAGGAGAGAGAGAGGGATAGAGAGAGACAGAAGACAGAAGTGGAGAAGAGACACATTAAGTGAGGTGGAGTGACAGGTGAAGATGGAGCCAGACGATTAGAGCCCAGGCAGACAAACCGAAATGCTAAATAAGTCAACATCTCTTCACACTAAGTGTGACTGAAATGTTTACGATAGAGCACATAAAGGTGGGCGACACAGATTAAACGAGAGACTGAGACACAGAGAAAGAGAGAGAAAGGGCGACCGAGAGAGAAGGAGGAGTTATCAGTGTCTGACAGAGAGAGAGAGAGAGAGAGAGAGAGAGAGAGAGGGCAAGAGAGAGAGAGAGACAGACAGATAGACAGACAGAGAGAGACAGAATGAGAAAGTGAGCCAGAGAGAAAAGTAATCACTGTCTGACAGACAGAGAAAGAGAGAGAGAGGGATAGGGAGAAAAAGAGAAAAAGAGAGAGAGAGAGAGAGAGAGAGAGGGATAGGGAGAGAAAGAGAAAAAGAGAGAGAGAGAGAGAGAGAGAGGGCGAGAGAGAGGGAGAGACAGACAGACAGAGAGACAGAGAGAGACAGAAGGAGAAAGTGAGCCAGAGAGAAAAGTAATCACTGTCTGACAGAGTGAGAGAGAGAGGGATAGGGAGAGAAAGAGAAAGAGAGAGAGAGAGAGAGAGAGAGAGAGAGAGAGAGAGAGAGGGAGAGAGAGAGAGACAGAAGGAGAAAGTGAGCCAGTGAGAGAAGAGTAATCAATGTCTGACAGAGAGAGAAAGCGAGAGAGAGAGAAAGAGCGAGAGCGAGAGAGAGAGAGAGAGAGAGAGAGAGAGAGAGAGAGAGAGACAGAAAGTGAGGGAATTAAAAGACAAGCAATAGAAGAGTGTGAATGAGGGAGAGAAACCTGACATGCAGCAGCAGGACCCAGATGGTGGAGTGAGGAACATGAAGATGAGGACGGAAGTGAAAAGGACATGGGCTGTAGTGTAATTGAAAGTCTGTGTGTGTGTGTGTGTGTGTGTGTGTGTGTGTGTGTGTTTGTGAGATAGAATGTAAATAAGTTAAGAAGCAGAAAGTAAGAGACAGCGTGTTTGTGTGTTGTCTGTGTTTATCTTGTCTACTGTGGCAGCGTGGCACAGCATGTTGACCAGCTTTAAGTGACTTAGCAGGGCTGGAGGCTCTTTCTGTACAACAGCAGCTCTGTCTTAATGCACTAATAAAAGTGCTCACATTCATTAACGTGCTAACCTATAAGTGTGAGTGTGTGTGTGTGTGTGTGTGTGTGTGTGTGTGTGTGTGTGTGTGTGCGCGCGTGCATGTGTTTCTGCGTGTGTGTCTCTAACCTGCAGCACGACAGGGTCATTTATATAACAGTTACTTCCGACAACAAAATCTGTTTGGTTGAGATGCGTTCTAGCCACAGTGCTATTTGTGCTAACAATAACAGAGCCACTGAGCACTGGTTGCTAAGTAACAACTTGCTTTATACTGTAGTTAATCTTAATTATATAATAGGTTTTTATATAATCAAGGTAAATGGAATACAATTCAGCAAAAATCTGTGAAATGCTTTATAGACTAATTAGAACAAATGAACATTTGTCCAATAAATAGTAAATAGCTAAGTGTGCATATCACTGATATCGTCAGAACATAAAGAATACAATAGCTGTCTAGTATTTTTTATATAGGACTGTTACATGTAAATGTGACATTTAAATATGACTCAATCAGGAAGTCACTAAAGAACCCACTCAGACATCACCTTGCTCATCCCAGATAAAGTCCTAACTCCACCTTTAGAAAGGCCAGGGGAAAGGGTTTCCATGGGAGAGGTACAAGCTGCCAAAACCTCTGCTAACCACGAGAACATAAACATCTGTCTCATGTTTTACCAAAACCACCTTGATTATCCCCCATGCCTTTTGTAATAATGCTCTGTGGGGAGTAGGGGGTTGAAAGTGGAACTTTTTGGAAGACAGGGGTTGTCTAACACAGTATTCCACAATTAGAACATCACACCAGCAGTCAAACATGGTGGTGGTAGTGTGATGCTCTATGTATCAAGTTCACCTGTTAATGGTTTAACTGAAACAACTGGAAGGTTTAGGAGTGACCTTATTAAAGACCTTGCTTAAACCTATTTGAGATGCTGGGGTTTTGTGACCTTAAGCAAACAGGTTATGCCTGAAACTGTGGGTGAATTAAACTAAGTTGCCAAAGACAAGTGAACCAAAAGGTTGTTTTTTTGTGTTCTCCTTGTCTTATATTACACTTTGTGGGGAGGTGAAACTATTTATTGTGATAAATATGCAAAAAAATTTAAAAAAAAAAAAAATACTGGAAGTCTACGTCACCAGACAGATATTTGCTACTCTTCTATCATATTTGCTTCTCTACAAAACTAAAGGAGAAAATCAAACACCAAAAGTGTGTTGGTCAATCGACTCCATCTACATTGGGGAATAATGCAAGAAATGTAAGGGGAAAATGTGAAAATAAGATTTTTCAGTGAACCATTTCCTCAAAGGCACTATGGAATAAAATCAAGTGATTTAATACATGCCAAAATATTTGGGCTTGTGATATTCTTTAACTTAAAACGTGTTTAGAAGCAACTGCCCACCCAAGAAAAGTTAGGCTGCTCTGCCAGGCTCTGGGAGAACAATCCTGGCCGGTGAGCTTATTATCCATCTACTCTCCAGCAAGGAGATCTTACCCTGAAACTGTAAACCAGACCACCTACACTACTACCTCCTAATCTCTCCTGCTGTTACACCTATTCGGGAGCTCAGAGCACACGAGTGATTAGCTGCTCCTGTCTCATATTTCGAGCCTTCCAGTGTTTCAGACTCTTAGGTCATGCAGTCCAGTCACATACTGTGGTTTAATGTACAATTTTTTCCAAATCTACTATAGTACACTGCTTCCAAAGCACCTCACTGCCACAAGCAGTAAGACTACATCTGGAAATTAGCCATTACATTTCCAGAAGGATAACCATTATCTTTTTGTGGATTTTTATTGTATTTTATGGTAGAAAACCCCCAATAAAAACAAATACTACTAAATTCTACTAAAATACTACAAAAAAAAACCTACTCCCTCTCTCAATACATCCCATTTAGATATTTGATTACTTTGGTGCAGGGGACTGCCACTAACAAGAGGTGCCAGGGGAGCAGTGGGGGTAATGGTATCTTGGTCAAGGGTACCTCAGTGATGACACTAGCAGTGCTAGTATTCAAATCCAGGACTATCTGATTGCAGGGGAAACTCCCTAACAACCAGCCCACCAGTTAGTATCACTGCTAATGCAAATACAACCATTTTTATTCCATTCTGTTTCAAATTTCGCCTGAAATGATCAGATAATTACTCGCGGCACAAATAACAGAAAGCTAAGAGCGAGGAAACACAAGTTCACCTGTTAATAGTTTAACTGAAGGTTTAGGAGTGGCCTTATTAAAGTCCTGACTTAAACCGCTTTGAGATGCTGGGGCATTGTGACCTTAAGCAAACAGTTTATGTCTGAAATTTAAGTCATTCGCCAAAGACAAGTGGGCCAAAAGCTGAAAGGAAATGAAATGAAACGTTCATTTAAAAACTGTATTTGTTTCCTTGTGTTCTCGTTGTCTTATATTACACTTTGTGAGGAGGTGAAACTATTTAGTGCGATAAATACAGCAAAAATAAAGTACTGCATACTGGAAATCTACACATCATGTTTGCCACTCTACAAAACTAAGCTAGTATCACCGTTAATAAAAATATAACCATTTTTATTCAATTCTGTTTCAAATTTAGCCTGAAATTATCACCTGATTACTCGCGGCGCAAATAACATAAAGCTAAAAGTGAGGGTACATAATCGTAAAGTTTATTGTTTCAGTTTTGCTAGAACCCTCATACTGTATTTGAATGCTTCAACATCTGTATCAGTATCATTACGTTCTGCACTTTTCCTTCATGAGGATAAAATGCCAGAGGGCCATTAAAGAGCCTGTGATGCTGTAGAGAAAACAATGGAAACATTAAAGTGTGTATCATGTTCATTCAGCACAGAGGTGTGACTAAACTACTGACTCAGCCTTGAGCTGTTCAAAAACAGCAAGACATAACTAAACCTGAAAACACTTCAGCTGGGACACATATGTGACGGCTTAAGGAAGGCCTGATAACACAGAGCAGACAGTACTGTGCCCTGTAGATGAGGGAACTAAGTAAAGTGCGGTTAAAAGTAATGGAAGTATAAGACAATGATAACCTCAAAGTGGTTTAAACTGAACAGCACTCCCAGGATGTTCTGCTTTGTGTCTTTATTACAACTGTTTCCCTTCATGTTCCAGCTTGCGAGGAGCCTCTTAAAGTCAG
Source organism: Brachypetersius gabonensis (assembly GCA_037577145.1). Taxonomy (NCBI): domain Eukaryota; kingdom Metazoa; phylum Chordata; class Actinopteri; order Characiformes; family Alestidae; genus Brachypetersius; species Brachypetersius gabonensis. The sequence continues at coordinate 5,135,027 of JBBJLR010000002.1, read as the reverse complement.
AGTTTGGCTGAGTTATCTGGCTTGATCAGATTACTGCACCACATGCGATGAGAGGTCATCAGTGGAAAGCTGCACTGCTAATCTAATTTGAGGTCAGTGCAGGGCAGGTCAGAGGTGACCAAAGGCCACTGTTGTGTTCGTGCAATGTCCCTGCCCCGTTTTTTTACACCAGACCAACGATCCAGACATTTAAAATGAGGTATTTGCCAAAATCCTGATAAGATATTTGCATTTTTTCACCGGCCTCCGCCGCTCAAGAGAAGAGGGAAACATGCGTCAGGACTCTTCTCAGTCTTGGCTCCACAGTGGTGGAATGAACTCCCTCTTCTGTCCATCACGGTCTTCAAGCGTCGCCTGAAGACCCACCTTTTCAAGGAGCACTTTGGAGACTAACTACGTCACCTACTGCTTACTAAAAAAAAAAAATTAAAAAAAAATTCCCTTGATTTCTTTATGACTTGCGTTCTTTATAGCTTATGTATTGTTGGTTTGGGTGTTGGCCAGTTATTACTTGACAGTTGTTGTATTGATGCTCTGACTGCAGTATCTTGGTTAAATAGTTGACTCGGATTTAAGCTGTTTTCCAGGTAAGAAACAGTCGTGGACTTCTTAAGCACTGATGTACACCGCTCTGGATAAGAGTGTCAGCCAAATGCCGTAAATGTAAACGTAAATGTAAATGTAAACTAGTGAACCTCCAGCCATTGCCTTGTGTTGGAAGAACTAGAGTCTCACTTAAATGATGATACATTATAAATTGTGCCTGAAATTACACAGTAAACAAGTTAGTAAATAAAATTTTGATTTAAAGTTAAGTTCCAGACTACAGAGTTTGATCTGTTTGTTACCTTCTTTAATCATCTCTCACCACTACAATCTGTGGATGATGATCCATTGAATTATGTTTCGACTGATTCCAATACCAGTTTAACACAAAGCATCAACAATTCAGTGCTTTTTCAATATTACACTGTGGCAACTGGTTCAGAACATTCGGTATGAGAAAGCTATCACCACCCTGACATTGTATTTTGCCTGCACTGCATTTAAAGAGTTTGTAACTGGTTTAGACATGTTAATTAATGCTTAAATCAAATATTTTTCTGCTCAACTTAACAAACATCTGGTGCTTAGATCCCAGAGAGAGAGCTTTTAACAACTTTTTGTCACAGTATCATTTGCTATTGATCCGTATGATCCCTACAGTTGGTATCAGTATCAGAATTAAAAATGGTATTGTGACAGCCCTAAAGAGGACATCCAAATTATCAAAAGAATAAAGAGTCATCGGACATAAAAAAAAGAGTAAATCTCAAATTTACATTCATCTTGAGTGCACGGTCTGTTCACAGTTTTTCATCATCAAAACATCATACAGAGAAAAACCAGCGCAGTTTATTTCCCAAAAGCTTCAGACTGTAAACTGCAAGCAAAAAAAAAACAAATTGTACATGCTGCCCTTTCCTCTTTGAACAGTTTGTTAATGCTAATCTCCTGTGTGGTAGTAGGTCTTTGAGCCGAATCATACGTAATGAGATTATGTTAGCACTGCTCGGCAAATGGCATTGTGCTTTTCTGAGGCTGAACTGTCTGAACCAAAAACACTCAACAAATAATCGGAAGCCTCGTAAGCAGTCCATTCTAACAATCCCGGAGTTTCAATGGAAAACTGTTGTCTCTTTTTCCAGGTAATGCAGCCATCAATAATCAAGTGACCTACATTGCACAGAGAGAAAAAATGGACCTGAGGCTAATAGCACACATTCAGACCATATTCACCCCCCCACCCACCCCCACTGATGGACTTAAATTATGGCCACCAGCAGTCAACTGAGAAAGAACCTTCTTTGTATGAGCACTTATGGACATGTCTCTTAGTTCTATACCCTGAACACCCATGCACACACAAAATATCATAGTCTATGCACAGAAGCTTGGGTCAAGCTTTGAGGAAGCTTGAGGCGCTCCATTATTATAGCTGGAGGATTGTTCAGATTAATAATTGAACCTTTATAGTTTTTTCATCCATTGTATGCCAATATTAAAGTACAAGCCTAAAGTGGCCAAATTGGCTAAATCACAGCTGCTGCTACTTAACAGAAACAGTTTGAGCTCAAATAAACGTCACTCACCGTCGCCTAAACGTGATACAGCACCAGCCAGAAGTTAGAACCTTTCTTGGTTACATCCATGACATGTTTCTGCTTTCCTTTATTTAACATGCTTTTTATGGCCCATATCATGGACGACTTGGTGGATGTTGTGCAGACAATTTAAACCCCAGTCTACATATTTGAATGAACTGTTTTTGTGATGTAACAAAAGCCAACTAAATACATATCAAACCTACATGATATGGACAATAATACATGACCATTACACCAACAAGGGAATTTAATGGTCGCATTCAATGATTGCATATTGAATGTGGAAATTTGGATTTTTTGTGGGAATACCCATTCATTCTGTAAACCATTTATGAGCTCAGGCGCTGATGTAGGATGAGAAGGTTGGCTCACAATCTCCGTTCCATTTCATCCCAAATGTGTTAGATGGGGTTGAGGTCAGGGCTCTGTGTGGCCAATCAAGTTCTTCCACACCGAACTCATCCAGCCATGTCTTTATGGAGCTCGCTTTGTGCACTGGGACACAGTCATGCTGGAATAGAGAAGGTTCCTCCCCAAACTGTGTCCACAAAGTTGGAAACATGACGTTGTCCAAAATGTCTTGGTTTCCTGAAGCATTCAAATTCAGCCCTTCACTGGAAGTAACAGCCTAGCTTAAATGCTGAAAAACAGGTGTGTCCCAATACTTTTGTCCATATAGTGTATACTCACTTTTACAGCCAGCACCAGTTTAGCTGCAGGGCCGGGTCCAACACAGTTTGGTAGCCCCCTCCTCAAAGACACTCAGTAAACTTAGCAATTAACAAATGAGTTTAGAACGAGGTGTGCTTGAACAGGGGAATAATCAAACTCGGCTGGACACCGACCCTCCAGGACTGAAACTTTGGGCCCTGCTTTAGAATGTTTAGTAAAGCACAGTCATAACAGTCATTTACATATATCAATCTTAAAGGTGCACTAAGAAAAACAGTCCATATAAAGAGAGGTTGGAAAATGATAATGTAAAAACTGTTTTGGTAAATGAAACCACTCAAATGGTACAAATGGACCTCGGGGAGAAAAAATCCACTACACATTCTGTGAACATATGACTGCAAAGGTTAATTACTAAGGAAAATAACTGCTGCCAGCTAAAATAACGGCAATCAGGTAATTATGTATTAATTGTCTCAGGCCTAAGTTTGATTCAGTATTTATAAATACAGATCCAGGGGGGGTATACAATCCTGCTCTTGGAGAGCTACCACTCTGGAGGGCTCAGATCCAGCACATCTGGCTCTAATAGGCTCTGATGCCCCTGAAAGCCGTCATTATCTGGATCAGGTGCATTAGATTAGAGTTTAACTATGCGGGATGGTAGTTTTTCCCGACTAGGAGTGGCCACTGCTGAAATAAGTAAAGTGTCCCCTTATAGTCACGCATGAACACAGCACACCACAGCACACAGTGTGAACAATGCCACAGTGTGAACCCTGCCACCAATGAGGGGCACCCGGGGAGCAGTGTGTGGGGATAGTACCTTACTCAAGGGAACCTCAGTGACAACACTAGCAGTGCTGGGATTCGAACCCACAACCTTCTGATTGCACAGGCAACTCCCTAACCACTAAGGAGGTTTTCGGAGAATAACCCCTGATCTACTCGGGCTAAAAATACAAATGAGGGCTTGTTGGAAAGGTCTCCTGGAGATCATTTAAACTGTGAAGCTCTGGGAGCTTTCCCTGTCGAGATATGCAACTCGTACGGTTGCGGGACCACAACGACGTGAACAGGTCCCTTTGTGTGAAAACCTCCAGAAAAAAAATATTTATTGCCACAAAAAATCATAAAACGGCAGAGAATATTTGCAATTTCCACACTATTGTGGGGATTTCTGCGTATAACTATAAGTTCAGGTTAAATTTTGCGTTTAACTTAATCCGCGACTCCTGATTCGCGTAAAACTGGGGGATTACTGTCCTGCACTAGACAGAATAAAAACAACTACAAAACAAAATGGTTTGTAATAGGAACACCATAGGTCACCAATAGGTCTCGCGTATCTTGCTTATGATTTTTCAAAAATATTCCTAACACTGGAAAGCAATTTCACGGTATATTTGTACGGATGACATATCACTCAGAACTATGCTATGCTGTGAAAAAAAATGTGTCAGGGTAATTAAGGCCTATTAATAAAGTCAGTATGACAGTGGGCAGCACCCCAGCCCTTATTCAACAGTGTAGGATTTCAAGGCCTAGTTGAGCCTCAATCACAAATAACAGGATTGACTCTGTACCTTTGATTTTTCTTGTTTGTGTCGACAAAACAGGGCTAAAACAGATGCAAAAAGAGACAATTGAAATAACACATCATCAAGTTCAAATCAAAGCATCTCAAGTTCAAGGTACAGAGCAGGTGGCAAGATGGGCATGAGGGGTGGGGGGAGGGGGGTCGCAGCTATATAAGGATGAACAGCTTTTAATGAAGACTGAACTCCTGCAGCAAGAAAAGAGTCTGCAGTCTAGAGTCGCTCTAGAGAGGACATCCAAATTATCAAAAGAATAAAGAGTCATAGGACATCTAAAGAGTAAATCTTTCTCACACTCATAAGAATTCAAATTAATATTAAAGCCTAATATACTAAAAGATTAACATCTCTGCTGAACCTTCGTAAGAACCCAGAAATCGAGGAGTAAAATAAATTAAAAGGCAGCAGGTTCAAGGTGCAGGGCAGGTGGTGTGTAGATGGGCATTAAGGGGTCGGGGGAGGGAGTTTGTGGGGGTTGCAGCTATATAAGGAAGAACAGCTTCTAATAAAGACTGAACTCTTGCTGCAAGAAAAGAGTCTGCAGGCTAGAGTCGCTCTCGCCATGCTTCAGAACCACTAATTATTTTAATTAGCCTCTTGTTTGCATGTGAATGCCAGCCCGGGGCACTTTTTAGCAATGCTGCATGTGTCGCTGTTTGGGGGTGTGCTTGAACATGCATAAGTGCTTTTGGTTACTAGTGCCAAAAGCGCGCTGAGGAGCAGAATCTCTCCACCAGGGAAACCCAGGGCTACTGGAGTACACACTGATGTGCAGCACTAGAGACTGACATAAGTTACAGACTACAAAACCAGCAACATTCAGATGCCCAGAGGCCAAACACGCAGTCAGAATGGCTCAACTTCACTTGTTTCTGGTTCATTTACTTCAACCACAAAGTCGTGTGGTGCACTGAAGCCTCTTTGTAATAAGATGATGGACAGGGATGGTCAGCTGCCAGGTGGACAGGGATGGTCAGCTGATTGACACCAGCTGTATATCACTACTACTGTGCTGAAAGAACAGGTCAGAAAAAAGTAAAAAATAGCTGTTTACATTTACTATCTTGTGCACAGAAATATAAAAAATCAGCTAACAAACCAAGGATTCACTTTATTAAAGGGCCTGCAATCTTCGACACCTTCGTGTTCATGCACTTTCATGCAGTATGACCGTAAATCAATTCATACAAGGAGACAGGCATTTACATACAGCTCCAGAAAAAAGTATCATTTTAAAGGAAATGACAACACATCAAAATAAGAGAAATGATGCAGTGTTTAAAAATTTAAATAATTCAAAGAAAACAAATCTCTTGTTCACTTTTAAACAAAATGGCAGTAATTACCTGTTGGCAGTGTTTTACCATTCAACTGGTCTCATCGCAAGAGGAGAGTGTTGATTAGAGCAGTGTTTTTATACTTATCTTTGTTCAATAAGATGTGATTCAGCTGATCACTAATCAGTCCCTCATAAAGCAGAATGAAGAGCTTGTGTAGGAATTTAACACTAGCATGGAATGGCTATTATACTCATAGAGATGCTGATTTAAAAATAAACTGCAGTGCTCTCATATTTTTTTCCAGAGCTGTATCTAGTATATTCTGGATTAGAGTTGAATATCTGCCCTCTTCATTCACGCTTAAGTGCAAAGTATCTTCTTTTGCATTGTTAACATATTTTGTTTGTTTCAAAACCAGCATAAATCTGCATGGTGACCGGACAGCACAGGAGAGCCCTGATTTTAATGAGTAACTTTGGAGGGTAGAACCAAAGAATTTTGTATTTACAATTATAATGACCATGCGCAAGCATTTAATTTTCATGTGTGCACGTCTCACATACAAACCCTCTGAGGCCATCACCACTGCGTACCCCTCGACCCCTCGACCCCTCCCCACAATACAGGACCCCTCCACCACATCAGTGATTCACATCGTTTAGCGCAATAACAAAACAATTTTCATTCTAAGACAGAAAGGAAAAGAAACCATTCTGCTACATAAACCCGCACCAATCACAGGAAAAGTAAAAGGTAGAACATATAAACTAAAGCACAAACGTACACTACCAGTCAAAAGTTTGGACACATCTTATCATTCAACAACTTCCTTAGTTTTTATTATTGGCTACATTTTAGATTAATACTGAAAACATCACCTATTGCTCTGATGACAGTTTTTTTTTGGCTTTTTTCCATCAGATTCATGAGGAATCGACCTGGAATGGAAGTTAATTAACAGGTGTTCTTTGTCAAGAGTTCATTAGTGGAATTTCTTGCCTTCTGTCAGGTCTGGGGACAGTTTGAGTTAAGTCATTATTTGTTTCAGCAGCCGCTATGCTCAGGAGATAGATGTTTTTGTATTTCAGTTCATAAGGGACTGACAATAGTTGTCAGTCCACCATCAAACTAAGTGGATGTTTTGGTAAGTTACCTTGTCTTCTTTTGTCTTGTCAACTTTTGCGTTTTGGTTTCTGGCCCTTGTGTCTGTGTTTGTTTTGTCCCTGAATAAAAGTTTATAGCATGGATGTCTGCGAATGCCGTTTTGTGGGAGTCTTGGGGGAATGTGACACCTTCTTAATGTGTTTGGGATCATCAGTTGTGATGGTCGGGTTGGTCCACAGTTAATGATCCTAATCCACTACGGTTCTACTCCACATTATCGCAAGAACCCTCCATCCATCTTCAACTCCTTCGTTCCGCACTCGGGGTGGGGTTGTGGGTGAGGGATGGGGCTGGGAGGCTGGGAGGCTGGAGCCTATCCCAGCTGCTATGAGCGAAGGGAGGGTACACCCTGGACAGCCGCCCCGGAAACCCACACAGTCACAGGGAGAACATGCAACCTCCACACAGAAAGACCCTGCACCCAACTCGAACCCAGGACCTTCTTGCTGTGCGGCAACAGCGTTAAAACCTGCGCCACTGTGCCGCCCACAGCAAGAATCACTCAAGTAAAAAGAAACAACAGTCCATCATTACCTTATTACGAAACATATTCTAATAAGGTACTCTTTTTCGTTTACTACATAATTCCACGTGTTCCTTCATCATTTAGTTTGTTTTCAATGTTCATCTACAATGTAGAAAATAATAAAAACAAAGAAAAAACATTGAATGAGAAGGTGTGCCCAACCTTTTGATTGGTAGAGTTAATATCAGCTGATACTGATATATCAATACTGTCCAGCACTACATTCTATTTATACCTCATTTATGCCTCATTTTATTTTTGTCTTGTGGTCTGGCAGAACACAGACCAGCCATTTAGGCCCTTCTTACTGTTTTCCATCATATGTCCATATCGTTTAAACCACAATCAGTGATCTACTCATGCTCACTTAACAACAACCCAACCACAGCAACAACAACCTCCACAGGGTCTGATTTTATTGTCAGCTGGCAATTCTCCCTGCTCTTTTCTGCAGACAAGCATGATGGATGCATAGTTTGTGGCCTTTTTATGGCCTATACTGACAGTAACAACACAATTCTTATTTTATTATTTATTATTTATTTATGTCATTTTTTCGTATTATTTACCCAACTCTTCAACAGTGATGTAACCTGTATTTTCAAGTACGTTAAAACACACCATTAGCCTAGATCACTTACTGATCCTAATACAGTTTTAAAATAATAAAAACACAACTGAGCCATAGAAACAGGAAAATTATATAAATACAGTTAAGTTCCAAGTGAACCCAAGTATAGTGAAAAACCGTGGTGTTGTGTTGTGGTAAAAAAAAAAAATGCCTAAAAATGTGTAAACCCTAATTATGCCCCCAAACGTGCTCCCAAAACACTATAATTTCATTTTAAACTCATTAGACTTAAAAAAATTGTAAAGATAAACCTGTATTCGTACTGTACACTGAACTTCAGCCGTGCTAGAATGTAAATACCACTGTACAGACTGTATTGTTAATTCATAAACGTGCGTTATCTTTGGTATGCCTGTTGTTTTCATTGTTATAAGCAGTTAAATAATAAATTCATTTAATTTACAGTATAAATTTTCCTCCAAGGGGGAAATTCTGGGCAGCAGCCAATCAGCACCAAGAAAAATAAATTATGTGCTCGGATTGGCTACTTTCAAACCTCCCGCCTCTGAGTACAGTACCGATAAAGTATCTCCTACAGAAAGTAGCTGAAGTTTACCCTGAAAGTCACTAGATGTCACTAGATGATGACACACGCTAATATGCATGTACATTATGTCATTACGACACATTGGCGTTCTCAGAATATTAAAAAAATAAGGAAAGAGGAAGGAAAATGAGGTTTGGAAGGTGAAAGAGATGATGTCTGAGTTCATGTGTGGGATTTCTTTTTTACTTTATAAAATAACAGAATCATTTTGAGTGGGTGAGATCAACCTTGAAAGGTTTATGATTGATCAGCTGATTGTCATACTGCACGCACACGCACAGATAATTCCCTTTCCGAGCCTCTCTGAACGGAGGGATGCTAAGCAGGCTGGGTCTCAGGCTGATCTGTAGGGAATAATGGTGAAATAGTTGTACAGAAAGTAGCTAATATTTGTCAGAAATGTCGCTAGATTTGTCGCTGGGGGCTTTTTAGGGAAAAAAATGTTAAGAAGGTCTGGAAAGTCGTTAGAAATGGCGGCAAAGTCGCTAAGTTGGTAACACTGACAGCAATTTCCTCGTTCATACACCGCGTTACTGATTATTCTGTGTATTCTACGCACTCTTCCACCGCACGCAGCCAAACTAGTCCGTAAGTGCGCCACTAATACTTACGTCTGAATTTTTAAATGGAGGTGAGCATCGAAAACTAGAGACGTCATATGTTGAGACTGTTGTAATCCGTGGACAGGGGTGTAGCATAAGGAATCTTTCCCAAGGACACATAATCTTATTGGCTGTAGAAGTGGCATTCCTGCCTGGATAGGGAATTAAACCTCCAGTCTGTGATGTTATCCACTTCACAGAGTGGGGTGAGAATGGAAATGCCCAGCAATCATACCATTAAATATGACTAAAAATAGGGCACTACATCACAGGTTGTAATTGTAAAATACAGATCACTACTAATAGTCAAAAACACTACTAATACTACTAATAACTACATTTCCCTATTTTTATATCGAAAAACACATCTCCTGCACTCCTGCTTAGAAGGAAAATGTGCACTGTCATTGGTGCCTTTTAGTGCCAGAGGGTGTTCTACTAATTTATCAGTTCTTATCTATTAATTTTGAAGGTTTGTCATCTCTCGTGTTGTCCTCTTTATGTCACTGTCCGCCCGCCTGCTGCCGCACACTTCTGTGTGTGTTAGTCTGTCCCCCTGCCTGCTCCGCATCTGCCCACCTGTCCGTTCACTGGTCATCAATGTCTTTGTGTCTGACTCACTTTACTGAGATGTCAGCAGGGGGAGCAGATAGGGATCCGAGGAAAATGAGAGGGAGGGCGAGTGTGACACTATCAGGGATAAAACTACGCTCTCTGGCTCTTTTACACCATCTCTAACAGAAACTCCGCAGGCTGCCCAGCACACATTCAAGGAGACACATTCACAGACAGGACACTGAAAAAAAACGAGGAGGGGACAGGGCGGGGGAGGACAATGAAAAAAGAAAGACAGAAAGAGAGACAGACAGGCAGAGAGAGAGAGAGAGAGAGAGCATGACAGAGAAAGTAAAGTTAAAGAAAGAGAGGATACAATGAGAGAAAGTGACAGAGAGAGAGAAGGGAGAGAGAATGAAAATGAGAAAAAATATATAGATCTTTTATATGACTATAATTATATATATGGAGGGGTGGAGCCAAACCCGAATACGATATTCGGTAAGGCACAAATACCACGTTTTTTACGAATACTTATTTAGAACAAATACTTTAAAAAATATAGCTCCGCTTCCTCATGAGACCGCAGTGTGTGAGTGAGTGAGTTAGTGATGTGTCATGAGCAAAAGCAGCGGCTCTAAGAGCCGATGCTTTGTATTGAATCAGAAGAGCCGACTCTCATCGAGTGAGAGACGGCTCCCCACTTTATTTCCTTTCGCTGCTCTGCTAACGGCAGAACTTTGTTTAATTTGGCAGCAATCACATGTGAACATATAGGATCATACTACTATGTGAAAACAGAGAGGACGAGAGACGTGACAGTCAGGTCTGTCTGTCCGTCCGCAGATACTAACTGAGAGGAGAAACCGCACCAGCCCGTCCAGCCTGAGGCATTTGATTTTTCTGAATGTCAACCTGCACTGTGGACATACTGTTTGTCCTGCACTGTGGACATACTGTTTGTCCTGCACTGTGGACATACTGTTTGTCCTGCACTGTGGACACACTGTTTGTCCTGCACTATGGACACACTGTTTGTCCTGCACTGAGGACATACTGTTTGTCCTGCGCTGAGGACATACTGTTTGTCCTGCACTATGGACACACTGTTTGTTTACCGAGTTTTGTTCCGTGGATTTGTTTGCAGTGTTAAAATTAAAAGTTTGATTAAAACATTTAAAAAAGAATGCCTGCTTTTGGAACAAAACGAATACACAGAATTAGGCAATTATGAGGCTTCACATAAAAGCACTTTTACATGGCCGGCCTGTGAGTGACTCTCGTAACTCTGTTTTTTTTGGAGAAAGTAAACAAATGCTCCCGTTTCAAGGGAGGAAAGAACAGACCCTGCTCCCCGTAACTGTTTTATATTTGGACCCGCTCTGTGGCCGAGAGTAACGAGCCAAACACGCCTGGCTAAAGCCGAGGCTGAGAAGGCAACAACAGTATAAAATATTTTTTCACTGACCATAATTTTGTGGACAATAATAAGCCCTGGTTAGCCACATATTTAAACTGAAAAAGCTAGTCGTAGACCAGCTTTCAGCTTCGAAAGCAGCTGTTTTATTAGATGTCAGAACTCAATCTTGTCCTTCACATGATAAAAATAAAGACTCAATCAATAAATTATGCACTTGACCTCCTTAAAACAATAAATAATATGGTCCAAAGATGAAAATATAAATGTAAAAATAAATGATAATTGATAAGTGGCATTACAGTTACATTTACAGCGAAAACAGGTGGGCGGAGCTACCAGGTCCAGTTTCTCCGCCCTCCTACACACTGCAGCTTGCGAAACTCAATGAAAACAAAATTATTTTTGATTTGCGCACAAAATGGGAAATCGGAAAACGAGCCCTTATCCGGTTTGTCGTTTTGGTTTTACAACCAAAAACTGAAAACACGAGTGGCTATTTGGTTTTTTTTTTGGTTTGGTTTCATGTTGAAAAATAAAAGAACGAATGATACACGGATTCAAATAGAATACAACTTTTGTTCTGCCAGATCTCCCAGTCAGGGGTTGATAAAGTTTAGCTCTTGGAATTCTGTGCATTACAATGAAGTTATTTCAGAAGAAAAACAGTTCTTTGAAGTATTATTTGTTTTTATTCTGTCTGTTCAGCGTCCTCCAATAAGGACAGGTTTTTGGTGGGGTTCATAATGTTCACAAGGGTATTTTATTAGTTGTTGGTTTAACCATGGATAAGGTAAAGGCTGTTATGTTTTCTTTTCAATTATATTCCTAATTACATGCTCATTGCTGGATTTATGGAAAAACATCAACAAATATTGCATATCCATAATTATTAAAGAATTAAATTAAAATTAAATTAAAGAATACTTACACTATAACGGAAATTAGAATTGTAACGCAAAAAAAATGGATTTTTATGCCTATTTTGAATTTTACTCGAATACAAATACAAATGCAAATACTTCCCCCCCCTCAACAAATACAAATACAGATACAAATACTGGCTGCTTTGCACACCCCTAATATATATATATATATATGAGAAAACAAAAGAGAATGAGAGATAGAGAGATAAATAGAAAGAGGGAAAGGGTGAGAGGGATAAAACTGATTGAGAGGGAGAGAATTAGAGAGAGGTTAATAAAGTAAGAAAGGATACAATGAGACAGAAAAAGAGAAAGTGATAGAATGAGAGAGAGAGAGAGAGAGAGAGAGAGAGGGAGAGAGAGAGAGAGAGAGAGAGAGAAAAAATCAATTTTTCAAAACCAAAACTTTTTTTCCTTCAGGATCAGAGGTCGTTAGGTGGCAGGCCCCCGTGCCACACAGGAAATCACTGCTTGTCTGTTGACCATCAGCGACACAAACAGAGCCAAACTTTGGAACCGAGACCACCCGAACAGCAGAGGAAAGAGTGGAACAACAGGGGAAAGCATCCTGCCCTGAGAAATGAGAAGGATGCCAGTTTGACGCGAAAGCTGAAATCCTGGGTCTCTCTCTTTCCCAGAAGAGCTCGGTCTGTGCGTCCAGCTCCGCTATGATTTATCTGACGCAATCGGCAACAGTTTGTTGTTATGGATACAAAAGCAGACTTTTTTCGTCGGGGGAGGTCCTCTGCAGGCTTCGATTCTGAACCCTGCTCGAGGCAGATGGAAATAATTACAGCTATTTAAGGAGTGATAACCGGGGAGCTGACAAGACATGAAGTTATTCCGTGAGGTATTCGCCATCTCTGCCTGCTTTTTTCCTAAAGTTTTCACCATCAGTCGCTTTAAGACTCACCACACTGAGCTGCAGAGCTGGCAGAGATACGCAGAGGGTTTTAAACCATAAGAGAGCGGGGCGATTCCTGATTGTATGGGTTTGGCCAAAACACATCTGGGAACGTTTGAGTGACAGCATTATGTTCCATAATGATCGTCTGCAGTTTCTGGCAAAGGCTTGTGAGGTTAAGATCTGCTTGAAAAAGCTGAAATTACAGAAACGCAGGCCATGAACTTACTAGTGTGTGTGCAGGAATAAATTACATCCAAATGGCATCAACTACACTGACTGACTGTCTCTGAGCAAATAAAATACATTTAACTTTTACTTTTAAGTTTTAAGCTCTCACCTAGCCCACCTTCTTTCTCACCTTCAGTCCACCAGTACAGATCTATCTTCTTCATCCTCTGTTTAAGACCTGTCTTCAAACGTACTTTTTTCACTCATTCTCAACACTCTCACTTCTCTTCTTATTGACATCCTAGTCTTTTTGTTTAATAAACAGTCATTCTAAAGTGTTTGTGAGTGTGAGAAAGATACTTCATAAATGAAAGTGTTTTTTAAAGTGGAAAAACTCACTCTCAAGGCTATCGCGGCACTGCTATTAAGAAAAAATATTATTTACTAATTTTGTAACATAAACATTAATATTAACTCAGCCATATTTCCATTTAAAATATAATGTATACATTTTTTGGTACTGACCAGAAAAAGCGCGTCCTGGGATGGCGAAATATCGCTGTATTTAGAGGTTTGAAAGTTCCCAATTTATTCCTGCTAGCTGTTGATTGGCTGATGCCCTTTGACGCAGCTGCAGTCCAGAATCTCCCCCGTGGAGCGTCTTGAGTGTTCTCATGTTTTTCGTTTTGTTCTTCTTAGAGCAATGTATTATTATTGCTGTAAATTAAATGAATTTATTACTGTATTTACCTGCTTATACCAAAGAAAATGCGCTTGCGTGAATTCCAGTCCAGTACATATAGTGGTAACATCTGGATTTTACAGAACTGTGGGAGACAGCAGTTCAGTATAACAGTGAATTTAAAATGAAATTAAAATGTTTTGGAAGCAAATTTGGGGGCAAATTGAGGGTTTACACTATAAAAATGTTTTTACCACATATTTCACAATTCGTGGGTGCATCCACTCCTGTGAACTCCACCAAGATACATGTAGCTTCTTTCCTCTCTCAGTGTGTCATTCATTCTTTCTATCGTCCTTTAATTCTCTCTCTTTCTCTCTGGCACATCAGAAGTCTTTACAGGGGTTGAGTGGCGGAGGGGACACTGAGGCGATTAGGAGTGTAATCCTGTTACACACACTGCTTCCAGGAATCTCTGTTCAATGCAGGTCCTCTTCTGTTTCTGACAGCTTTAGCAGTAAAGCAAAGTGATCTTCCTCTCAAACGCAGCTGATTAACTAAGACATGTTTGATGTCTGAAATTTGCTTCTTTAGTTTTGTGCAACAGAGCTTAGACGCCAGTGTTGTAACAATCTGAATCATCGTCTTTTAAAACTGTGACTTATTGTTTAGTATAACAAGGCAAACTGGCTGGGTTACTTTTCAAGTGCAGGAAAGTCTGACAAAAAAGGTATTAGTGCTTTGTGATACCAAAAAAGGCTATTAACTCTTGCAGTGGGAGTTTTAGTATGTGCCTATATGAAGTAGACCACATACCAACAATATCACAACCCAGACTCGTGATGTTGAAGAGGCAGTAACATCCATATAGAAAATGTTTCTCCATGTTTTGATACTCAGTGGGCTACGTATCATCATCATTGCCAGTACAAGAGAAAATTAATGTCTACTTTGGGAAATCTGTACATTTATCAGTCCTGACCTTTGTTTCCACTTCAACGTCTTTAAATCCCATGTTGTCTGGATTTTTCCCCTTGACCTTCTTTTTTAAGGCAAAACACAGCTACGTTACATTAATTTGCCAGTAAGAGGCCTCGTAAATATTCCACAGTTCCTCCTTTCATAAATCACTAACAGCATGAAATTTGAAGAAGCTTAATACGGGATTATATTTATTTGAAGTAATTGACTTCAATGAGTTGAACATATCCATGGTGGAAGCAGTGTTAGGGTTAGATATTGATACATGCAGCATTTCTTACAGCCTAAACTGTGTGTAAGTATGCAATAAAACTAAAAGCAGTGGTTTATCCTGTTTAGCCATCATATCAATGCGGTCGCAGAATTCGAGTGTTAAAGCGCTTCAAACTTCTAGATAAGAAAACCAATACTGATACAATGACTTGCTTAAAATGGGTATGGCTTAACCAACACGTCAAACAGGCTTAAACTGACCACAGCTGACTGCAGACTAAAAAAGAATCTCTCACATTAACAGCATGCATGGAAATGATATATTTATTCAAAAAATTCATTATTTTTTGATGTGTTAGTTATTGCTCAGTTTGATACATGTTTCAATACAGTAACTGTTCAGCAAGCTAAAATATCATATTGATGTTTGAATTAACAATTTGTCAACATTATTTAATTTAACATTACAAGCAATGCAATATTTAACAGTAAAAGCAATTATAAATAAGAATACATATTTGAAACCAAAGTATAGTATGCTTTTTGTCACATGATTTAGCCATGATACAACAGTGTAATACGATAGAAATGAATACAATGTGCCATGACTCAAATCTAAACAATATTGGCTTGGTATGTAATTTAGACAGAAAATCAGCAGCTTGGATTTGGAACAAGCATCCTTATTGGTTCACTGATATTGAACACAATAAACACAACTCTGTTGTACTGAAGTACATAAAAGTTCTGCATATCAACTCACTTGTTGTTTCTGACACTGGATGACTCCTATTAGCCATAAAATAGACAAAAGTATCTTGCATCACTAGCAGTCATCTTGAAACAGGAATTTTCTGGAAATTTCTTTTATCATGAGATCAAACATCACGTTGAAGGTGGGATCACTCCGTTCACGTGAGCTTTTAAGGCTGTGAGTGTGTTTGGGAAAAAGAGAGAGAAGAGACAGAGAGAGAAGAGAGAGAGAGCGAGAGAGAGAGATAGGGAGAGAGTAAGAGAGAGGGGGGGGCTGTAATAAGTCTGTTCGTCCTCTTGCTGAAATCTATTGATAGAGTGCAGATGTGTGAAGTGCTGTGGTACTTAAGTGTTCCTGCCATAATTCTCCTCAAACTAAATCTCTCACCCCAAAAGACATCTGTGGCACTCGGGAAAGCGTTTGGAGCAGAAACAGAGAGCGAAAGAGTGCGGAACCGGCTCGGCCTTTCCTCGCACCACGCTGGAGCACGGCTCTCTGTACTTACTGCTGAACTTTTGGGCGGGGGGTGACGAGACGGTTGCCATGGTAGCCTGTTGTCGAGCCAGGGATTTCCATGGTGAGCAGCAGTGATGTCACCGCACTGAGACAGAGATTACATTCCTCCCTCCATGAGAGGCTCTGACTTGTCCTTTACTTCCACAAATCACTTCAAGCGATGGTTTGGCTTTAGAATTCAAAGTACACACCACTCTTCTTACTCAATACGCGGTCGATCGGCCAAGACATGTTTGGTGTCTGAGGTTTGCTCCTTCGGTTGTCTAGTGATGTCACGAGGCCCGAATTAATACACACTTAAGCCTTAAACCATGTTTTAACCAAAGGTTAAAAAAAAGTCTTGATTCTACTTAGCACTGACAATGACATCAGTACTGTTATTAAAGTCAATGCACTATTAGGAAATGGTTTTTCCCTTTCAATACTGCGGTGAAAATATTCCCGTTTATGGAACGGGAAACCTGCGTAACGGTATTTGTAAAAACAATTAACACAACATTATTAATAGCATGTTTTTTCCTGCTTACATATTTCACCTTACACCATGACAGAATCTGTCATTCAGATTTAGCTTTATCTGTGGCACTCTGTAATTCAAATTCAAACAGTAAAGGCATAATTTGTTCAGGGGGTGTTTTACTAAGCATCAGAACAACAGGAATGAAATAAGTGTAAATCAAGGTCAATTTGAGAACCTTCAGGGCTTAAACCTCAGACTGACTCTATGATATATATACAGTACTATGCATCTGTCTTGATGCAAAAACACTATGTCTGTCAAACTGTAAAGAAACAACATGCCTGTATAAAGGAGTTCCAACCACTCAACATTCAGCACCACCAGTATACTGATCACCACCTGATTATCTGGAATAATCTACACCTATTTCATCACTGGTTCAGGCCTTAAGTTTGATGTGCTTTGTTCTGCTTAAATGATTCATGTGTAGGTCAATGAGTGGCTTAACAAACTAAACATTTCTCTGAAACTAGTCAGGTTCAGGCACTGGACTGAAAATGAGATTCGTTGAAAGGTGTTCAGGGAGACTGAAAAACTGTTCCTCAAGACTGCATTAAAAATACAAGAATATTTGGCTCTTCGGAAGCAAAACACAAAGAAGAAATGAAGGGTGGTGTCACATCTGGTCCGTCTCAGTTATGCCCACAGCGAAGTCCACTGGCCGAGCACTAGGGGGTACACAGCTCTGGACACGGGTGTGTGACGTCATGGCTTGTCGTGTGTGTGGTTGTTGGGTACCTAAGCAATGAAGTAGGAAGCTGGAACGCTGGGTTGCTAGGCACCTAACGACATGTCCACCTGTCTTGCAATGAAATAAAGTATTTAAGTGTTAGTCCGCATTGTGTGATTGGCTGTGTGTGTGAGTTTAAAGGCCCAGTCGAGCCACTGAATTTTAGCGTGGCCACCTCAACACATCCTATGAGTGCTGAGTCGGTTGAGTCTGCTGTGTATAGCCGTGTGATTTAAGTTCATTCTCGTCTGAGAGAAGGTCCTCCGGCGCTTCTGGGCACCTCAACAAGAATTTTGTTGTGTTGGAGTCTGCTGGGCCCTGCAACTCCTTTTGAGTTATCATTAATATCTTATTCTTTACTGCTAGCTGTGAGTGCCTTTCCCCTCAGCGACTATGACAGGTGGCGGAAGACCTTTGCACAGTACTGTATGATACACACTCCTGAAGCCCCTGACAGACTGTGTGACTGTGTGAGATATATATATATATACAGCTACTGTAGCTTTCCCTGGACCTTAGCAACTCATGTTCACTCTGTGGAGATTACATCATGTTCATCTTCAGGATTATGTGAGAATTCATGTGAAAATGAATGAAATGAATTCAACGAAAATAATGTTATTGAATATCTTAGTGCAATAAATACACTCTGATGAAGTTGATTATGTCTCCTCATACAGCTCAAATGAAATATACTGCTTCAGAAAAGGAATAATCTTTCTTTAGAGTCATAGTTATATGATTAATTGTGATAAATTACTTGATACCTCTATAGATTTTTTTGCTATAGTATGACACAACCACATCCAGCAGTTCCCCTTCTGTTAATCAGGGAAGAAGCTTTAAACATAACTTTGTAGGATTCGGACTGTGAGGACCCTGAGCGCTTGTTTTCTGTGTGCCAGGCCTGGCAGGGGAAAAAGCTGTGACAAACTCCAGGCTGGGGTGGCCAAGCCCAGCAGATTTAGGAGATGACAGCTTAATCCTAAGTGATCGTTACGTTTAGGAAGGGCTGCTGACTTACTCATGAAAGTTTCTCGAAGGCAGGCGGGTGTTTTATAGGTAGAGTCAGATAACAAAAACAAGAATGGATTAGATTTTAATGTGCGGGCGCTTTGGGTTTGTGCGCCGTCGTGTGTGGTCACTTCCCTCCAGGCTTGATGGAGCCAGAGGTGTGGTTCATCTGGTTCATTTTTAGTGTTGCCCTCTGGTGAATCGCGCTCTGCTGAACATCACAAAATGTACAAAGCATCCATCTCCGCCCTCCTCCTTCGACAAGGCCATCTGCCATCTCACTTTATCTTTCATTTTACATGGCTGCTACACTAAACCTGCCTCCTTTCAACCACCTTCTGAGAGCTGCTCTTCTTTCGGAGTCGTCGCGCAATGCTGTCTCTTCCCTTCACTCTTCCTTTCTGGATGAGTTTTCCTCGCCGTGGCCTCAGCAGTGCCCTTAACAAAACACACTTTCAAATACATTAAGCAGCACTGCACACGTGATCGCTCACACCAGACATGCACATCATCAGCTGTGGTTAGGGTGTTACTAAACAGGAAGCGGAATGCAGATAAGGTTCCCTGCCCTCCCCGTTTCAGCCTTTTTAACCCTCTCTGAATAAATCATCCAGACGAAATCATGAGGCGATATAGACAAAACATAACATCATGCTGAAACATTTGCGATACATGCTATTTTCTTTTGTTCTGGCATTTGGGAACAAGCTGTAAAGGCACTGTAATAGTGTCACATCATAAAAAGGCAACACTGCATTTCATTCATTCAGCATTCAATAAGAAATGTGATACAAAAAATGTACAAAAACTCCCAACTTTTACAAAAAGTGGAACCAGTAAGAAGTACCCCCACTGGTAGTTAAACTGTGACAGATAGGGAGCTTGTTGTAACAGTTGTTAAAAAGTCTGGCAAAGGCAAAACACAGGTAATTTAATACAGTTCTGTGATGCATGAACCAGCCAGTCGCATGAGCTTGTTAACCTTAATACACCAAAAAATATGCATCAAAATTAATATGATTAGAAAAACCCTAATCTGCAGAACTGCACAAATTATTCTGAATCTGTGCCTAATATTAAACTTTTTAATTGCATTCACTGGGAGATTAACTGGGTTCTGCTGTGTGGAAGTTGCCTGACCAGTTCTCACAGTGTGCCATGAGCCACCAAGAGGGTGACTACAATACTACAGGAATGAATTCTCACAATTTGAAATAATCTAAAAAAGATATGAGAAAAAAACGTACTTTTGTGGTACAAAAAAATCTTGAGATCCTGAGACATACCTTCCTGATTACTGTCCAAATTCAAAGATTGTGAGAATACAAGAACTAGGACTAAAATAATCACCCCAATAATATTAATTGCAAGCTATCCTCAGAGTGCCTGTCCCAAGTAACCAATATGATCTTTTTCTATCACTCAGTCATTTCTGGTTCAGTGTTCATGCACTGCCATGGGAAGGGTCTGTGGGAAAGAATGCAAAAAACTTGTAGAAACAGAAATCACACAACACTGTCTCATAACATGGCAGTCATTCAGACGTTTACTGACGCTAAAAAAGCAACAGATCAAAACAGATAGAAAACAGAAGCTTCTGGCAGCTTGGCTAGCTATAAAGTCCAGACCAGGCCGTGAGCTTGGTTAGCCTACTGGCTCCATTCCTTACACCAGCTTCGGTGCAAACAGTCCTACAACACAATGCAAAACTCTTTTCCAGATTACAAAAGGCACTGAAACGCATGGAAAAGCCAAGAGAACAAAAAACCCAAAGAAAAATAGCCAAAAAGCATAGCACTAATAAAGGAGGAAAGCGAGGAAAACAAGGCGAGCCTGAGCCACAGGTCAAAACTGAGAAACCATCAGTATTTGCATCTCTTCTACAAGCCTGATTTCACTTCCTCTTCCAGGCACAGGTTCGTATTGCTGAACTGTGAAATGTGACGTTTTGGGCAGACAATTCACTCCTTCTCTGAGATACACACGCCATCTCGACTGGCGAGAGAAGCGCGTCAAGGGAGCGTGTGGTTGGGTGAGTAACCAAGGACATCACTCCGTACGCTGTGGCACCAGTAGCTGAGTGACACTAAAGGACAGAAGTGTTACTCTGCCCCCTGCCAACGCCCAGCCTGTAGCACACACTGGCACATACACAAATACACACACACACATCATGACACAAAGCTCCCGTAAAAGCGAAGCGGCACAAAGTGTCACAGCAGTTACATTGTCATTATTCTTGACCTGAAGCCAGGAGCGCTTTGTAAACAGTCATTGTTCACGACTGAGAACAGAGTGTGAAAACAAGAAGATACGGCTGATAGAGGACAACACTTCTCACTTCTCCTTTTCAGAAGTGAACGGGGAAAAAAACAGATGAAGTCGGGGGGTATCTCATCAAATAAATAAATGCATTTACATTGAGGGGAGAATAGAAGAAAAAAAACACAAGACCTGTTACATCAAATCGTTTGAAAACATGTTTCATCTCTTCTTGATCAAACTTGATGCTTGCTGTAATCCAGGTCACTTTGCTCTGATCTCTCTTCAATTTTGTTTCAACTAAAATTAGATTCACTGATTGATGTTTGTTCTTTTTTCTTGTATAAAACCACAACAGGAGCACAGGAGGAACAAACGCTGCGTGTGCGGCTATCTTTTGTGTGTGCGTGGAAGGAGAAATGTGCGCGTAAGTGCTTTTGTATGAGAAAAGACTGAGGAAAGGTTAAAAAGAAACAAATGAACTCAATTTATGGTGAAAGCTCAGCTGATATGAAAGTCTTACATGGATACACAATACAGAGTTATACTTAGAGAGAGCTTGGATGAAGGTTGAATACACAAATGCAAATCATGAATGTGCTACAGCCAGGTGTCCCTCAAGGCTCTATTGTAGGTCCTCCTCGCATTCATTTTTATGTTTTACTAATGTATGTTTCTACAGGCTTTCAACTGTTTTTATGTTTGCATGACTGTGTCTGTTTATATGTGCTATAGGTCCCCAGTTAGCTAACTGACATCCTTTGCAGGAATCTGGCAGCTTAGGTTACCTTAGCTATATTTACAAATAACCTGCATGCCTAGTAAACAAGTTAGTTTGTTTGTAGCTCATAACATGAGCTAGACGGTCAACTATAATTGAGTCGGCTCACTTCGTCATGCTATCTGATGTAAGTAAGTTAGCCTCAGATGTTAATTAATCTAACAAGATTAATGGCAGCAGCTGTGGGGACTTTCAGGAACTGTGTTGACACTTTCCAGGTTTGACTGTCAGGAAACTTTTTACTGTGGTGCCAGGACCAACCAGAACTGGTACTTAATTGATCCAGTTTTGCATGTTATTTCTCCTAAAAGTAATAAAATAACTGTTTAATCTGTTCACATCCTCCTTATGTGATGTTTTTAATAATAAAATCCCAATGATACCAATTCCTAAAGGCTACATATTCTCTTATTCCCTATGAGGAGGGAGAGGAGGGTTAGATTGTGGATCCCTTTGCTTTCTTTCACTTGTTGAATTCACACATTTAAAAGTATACTCAATTTAAGCTTCATTGTAGTTGCAGCTGTTCTATTTTAGCCTTTTTTATTAAACTTGGATGTGATCCAGAACAAATGTTAATACCATTCACATCGAAAACATTTGATAACAAGAAATTACACAAATGTTACTGAGTCAAACTGACTTTTTAAAGTTCGAACGGTCTTTGCCATGTGTGAAGAAAAGGTAAAAGTTCTTGAGAATCTGAGATTCTGAAATATGAGTGCATTTTTGTGCAGAGGATAGAAAGTACTCCCTCATAGATTCTTAACTAAGCTAAAAACAATGCACGCTGGGATCTGTAGATACTGTAAATGCACTATATAGTTCATACGATCTTGCAATACAATTTTTTCCTTTTCATACAGTCAGGATACAGTGTAAATAACAAGCAGATTTCTACACCCTTGTAAGATTTGCAAACAGGTGATTTAGTAAAGCAGGTCACTGAAACTGTGTCCAATCTAGCCTGGTGATATAAGGGGCCGCTATGACACTTAAATCATGGCACTAAAGCTGAGGCCACATTAGAGTTGAGAGCAGATATATAGCACTTTAATCCCGGTGACTTTGGGCCCCCTCCACCAAGGGCGCAGGGAGCACAAATCAATCGGTTGTTATTATCCTTTCTATGCTCGCAGGAAACACCATGTTTTTCTAGGCCAATGTTCAATTACACCTTTGTACGACTACGACTCGGACCAAAAGCTCTTCAGTATAAGCACATTTTCTTAAGGGCACAGGGTCAGTATATCCTTGTGGTCACAGTCAAAACATGGATGCTGACTTTGTTCCCAGTCACATGCTCATTCATTTGCCAGGGAATATACTGGAGATTGAATCAAGCAACAGGTCGAGTGACCTGCAACTCTCAAGTGCTGAAACACATACACAAGGAGAAAGCTTCTGTCTGCACCACCGTTCGTTGGGGCAGCATCCCTAATGACTCTGAAACAATACTGGCTCTGGATGCCATCTGAGAAGGGCTGGGCTCTCTGGCTTAGGCTGGGCATTACTCATGCTTCGCATCTAGAACAGGACGAACCGAGGCCCAGGCGTGGACGAGTCACATGAGTGTCGCTCTCCCTCACGGCTTTCCCGTGCCTGTCACTGACATCATCATCCTCTTTGCCATCTGTCAATTACCCAGTGTTGCTTCCTGCCTGTCCCTAGTCTCAGGCAGACCCTGTCAGGAGTGTGAGGGCTTTGCTTGAGACTGGAAGATCGGAGATACTTTCTTATGAGCCAGCGAAGCCAGTCCTCAGAAAGATACACACAAAATCCTTTATACTATGTGGGGGTTTTAATGCATTGTTTGATTCTCAGTGTCTGTTAGGCCTCATTTGTTTTCGATTGCCAAAACAAAACCGCAGCCCTTGTGCAATCTTAATGAATACAAACGAATCCATTTCTGAGAAAAGTAAATACCTAAAAAGATAAAAGGCTTTTGGTTTAGAGCAAGAGTTGATTTTTTTATTTAATGGTGGGAATAATTTCTATAAGTGTGAAACAGATTTACAAAATATTAGACAGCATGTCTCCACTACTGGATCCTGTATTTAAGTACAGCTGTTCAGGTTGCAGATGTGGACTACTTGAGCACTGATGGACATCGCTCTTGAGATCATCTGCTAGATTCTATAAATGTAAATGCATACGTAAAAGTAAATGTAAAAAAAGAATTCTAATATACGCATTGTAAATTATTGTAAGGAACATGTTTGCCTTGGCTTCATGTTTGCCACAAGCAGACTGTCGCTATCATTTAAAAAACATTCACATGGGGCTGTCAATAATAATCTAGGTAATCTAGTGATTATTTGGACAATTAAACAAGTAATCATATATGCACAATTTAATGCATTGCCATCCATAACATAACAAGTGAAAAGAAAGCGAATCTGTAACAGGGTCATTGGCACCCATGGCTTATAGATGCATGTGGGATTGTAGCCTGCCAGGTAGAATCCCACCGAGGAGCTACTGCATCACAGTTAGCTGAAAAGTTCATGCTGGCTATGATAGAAAGGTCAGAACACAGTGTATCACAGCTTGCTGCGTATGGGGATTTCTAGCCATCAGACTGACCCTTCTCCACCCGTCTGTGTGCATGTGTGTTGCTTATCCGGGGATAGAATTGCTCCAGTGTGCACTAAAAGAAGAAGGCGAGTTGGTGGAGGCAGTGTGATGCTCTGGGCAGCGTTCTGACAGGAAACCTTGGGTCCTGACTTTCATCTGGATGTTACTTTTATACATACTAGGGCTGTAACGATACACCCACGATTCGTTTCATATTATGATTTCTGACCCACGATTGGTATCATGATTCTTTTGGGGGTGGGGGGGGAATGGTACTGCTTAGTGCAAACAGTACCATTTGAGACACCATTTTGTTTCGAGTCATCCTCTTGTTTACCACTGAATTATGAATTAATAAATGCTTAAACGCAATAAATGACACCATTCAATCTGTACAGAAGACCCCAAGGAATCCAAAACTAAAAACACACTCTGTCCAGCAGGCCAAAATCGCACAAAAACTCGCTCAAAACATAACAAAACTCTTACAAACAGACTCCCCAGCAGTTTAAACACACTTACACAGTAAAGTGACGTTAGAAGAGTAAGGAAAGGCTGTCATTGTGGACTATAACTCCGCCTAGAAAGGTAAGAAAGACTCATGGGAGGGCGCGTTTAACTCGTAACAACCTCAAATATTGGTTACCGCCTGAAATTGATGTGAAAATACACCAATCAGGGTGTAAAAATGGTTTTATTAGGAGGTGTACCATCCACGGGCCAGCCCCCTAGTGGTGAAAGCTGACAGATGTGGTAGCATTGGATCTGGACGGGAAGGATAACTGTGTCACGATTCTTCCTGAGTGTTTTGCGATTTCGATTTAATATCGCATATCGTTACAGCCCTAATACATACCACTTACCTAAACATTGTTGCAAACTAAGCACACTCCTTCATTGGGGCTTTTTTATGCTTCTGTCATGTGCAGTAAGAATATGATTCCAGTGCAACATCATGCTCATGTGCAATTATATATGTATATATAGTGCAATATTTTCATTCTGGAAGACATTCACATTGCTGTTACACTGCTACATTGTCTATTTATCTGTTGTCCCTTGTACTCTGTAACTGTCTCTTGTGCAGTAATCATACCTATAATGCAATACTTATGACTCCAGAAGGTTTACATAATGTCCACACTTGCTGTCTATTAATTGTTTGTCTGTTGTCTGTCTGTTGTAACCTGCACTCTGTTTAATGTTACTGTATGTTGCACCATGCAGAAACGTTCATCTCACTATGTACGTTTACACAGATGCTGATAACAATAAGGTAACCTTGAACCCTCAAGACAACAGTGTTCTCTAATAGACGTGGCTTCTTTCAGCAGGTTAACGAGCCCTGCCACACTGTAAACACTGTTAAGGAATGGTTTGAGCAACAAGATTCCCAAATTCCCCAGACCTCAGTCCGATCAAGCATCTGTGGGATGTGCTGGAAAACAGCTTACAGGTCTTAGAGGATCTCCTGCTAATGTCCTGGGGCCAAATACCACAGCACACCTTCAAAACGTCCATGCCTCGATGCCTCAGAGCTGTTTTGGTTGCATGAGAAGGACCCACACATCATTAGGTAGGTGGTTTTAATGTGTATTAAAAATGTTAAGTTTTACAGGATAAATAATTATTAAAATGATTAAAATACTGAACTGAGATACTCACACACTTCAGCATGCATATAAAGGGCAGCTGGCACTTTCTAAACAGATAAGAAACTGACGATTTTATATGAACGCGCTGATTGGTAAAACAGAGAGGAAAAGGTCTTAAGCTACTATGAATCAAATATAAATCACAACTTTTAAGGAAGATGAATGTAACACTTGCATATAACTGTCAAATGCATACGAGCACAGATACTGACATACTGACACAAGAGTCTTGAATTTATGCTTCATTAACGTTTCAGTCTGAAGCCGCAATGTTTTCCTCATTAATGTGATATCATATTTTGTTGCACAAATGTCAGTTCATCATTTGGTAAAATACTTCACTAGATCATTCACTAAGTCAGCACACTGTTGCACACAGCCTACCAGCTTCAGCTCTTTTGTCTTATGAAGACCACCAAAGCTCTAAATTCACTGTTTATAGTACTGTTTCTATTTATTTGAGCTTACATATAGGACATGCACCGCAAAATATTAAATGCCTTACTTGTGCTCCAGTTTGTTAAATAAACAATTCCTTATAAACAGTGTATTCAAATGTAATGTGTTCTCTGTAGAGAATGAACACTTACTTCCAACAAGAAAATAAGAAAATGTCATTTGCCTAAACATTTGCATACAACTGCATGTGAGGCAGTGGGCTGTGTGTTAGATCATTTGGAACAGGGTTATATGGTAATACAGAGCATGTTATAGGCACTAATTCAGAATCATACAAAGAGAAACACCTGGTCAGTCTCTAAAAGTGTCCTGACGACCCATAAAAGTCAACCAGAAGCTCATCGAATGTGTAGGTGTTTGGGGACGGCTGAGAGTGATTGGGCTTATGAAGAAAGCATTATAATTAAAGTTGGTTTTAGTATTAATATTTACTCCTTTCTCCAGATTCACACAGAGAGAACACACCTGGTCGGTTTCTGAAAGTGTCCTGCATTAACAAAGTCAACCAGAACACCTGTGAATGAGGAGAGGGACGGCTGAGAGTGAATGAGCTCATGAATATAGCATTAGTAAAGTAAAGTGAAGTAAAGTAAAGTAAAGCAAAGTGACCCTTATAGTCCTGTGTGAACACACCACAGCACAGTGTGAACAGTCTGAAATTCTTTCTCTGTATTTAACCCATTCACCAAGTGAAGCAGAATTAATAGCATTAATGTTTACTCCTCCAGATCCAAAGTGAGGCATTCATTCAAAATCATGCAGAAAGAACACACCTGGTCAGTTTCTGAAAGTGTCCTGTGTTACCTGACGGCCCATTAAAGTCAACCAGAACCCCCTTGAATGAGTAGATGTTTGGGTATGGCTGAAAATGAATGGGCTTATGAATATATCATTAGATTTAAAATTAGCATTAATATTTGCCCTCACTCCCTCACTCACACATTTTCTGTAACCGCTATATTCTCACCAGGGTTGCTGGTGCCCAGAGCCCATCAATGGGCGCGAGGTAGAGACTCACCCTGGGCCAGCCCACTGCGGGGCATTTACTCCTTTCCCCAGACACTCATTCAGATTTGTGCAGAGAGAAACCCCTGGTCAGTTTCTGATGGCCCATTAAAGTCACCAGAATCCTCTTGAATGAAGAGATGTCTGGGGATGGCTGAGAGTGAAGGGGCTTACGAATACAGCATTAGAATTGAAACTGATATTAGCATTAATATTTACTGCTTTCCCCAGACAATAATTCAGATTCACACAGAGAGAACACACCTGCTCAGTTTCCTGTGTCAACCAGAAGTCTCTTTAGTGAAGAGATGTTTGAGAGGCTGAGAGTGAATGGGCTTATAGCATTGGAATTAAAATTTATATTAGCATTAATATTTACTCCAGATCCTAAGCCACCCAACATTAGATCCCAAGCCCCCCACACCAATGCCTCTACCTTGATGATGCTGCTCCTCCGGGGCGTAGCCTTGGCAGCCTCCAGCAGAGCCGTGTCTGAGTCTCTCTCCCCAGGGAGAATCACTCCACTCCTCCTTCCCCCGCGACTCACTCTGGGCGGCATTTGGTCCGGGGCTCCGTCTCCAAACACCCCGTCCCCCACACACTCCCTCTCGGACATCGTGGCCCCCGCTGAACCTCGTACACTTCAGAACTGAGCCGAACTTTTTGCTCTGGCTCTGAGAGTCAGGCTGAACTTCACCAGGACTTACGGGAGAACCTGAGACTCCGGCTCATACCACGATCCGATCATCCGATCTGGAAGAGGCTTCTTACCTCAGCCTTACCTGAGCCGAGAGTCGGGCACGGGAAGAAGAGACTGATCGCGCTCTCCTCCGACTCTGTCACGCATCCTGCTCCCTCACGCAACTTTAAGGTCCGAGTTCTGCTTTTAAAACGAGTTTAAAGTCTAAAACGAAAAGCCCTCAAATTCTCTCCACGAGCCTTTGGTTTCGTCGTGCAACAAGTTTCCTACAGTATCGACCGAGAGAGACGCGGACGATCTCTGCAAAGTTGAAGAAGACTCTCCACGACATACGCGACAGAGAAGTACAAAACTAAAAAGGCTCTTCAAACCATTCACCCCCCTTCTTTTCAGCAGGTGTGATATCTGACGAATCGCAGGGTTCTGTGTGGTGAAGACCAGTGAGACCCCTTCATGCCCGACCTCCCGACTCCAGCCCGACGGCCAGTTTTCAACACGCGCCAGAGCCGACAAGAACCGACAAAACACAACAGTGACACTGGCCCCGCCTCCAACCGCGGCTATGGCCCGCCTTTACAACCCTGATTGACGTGTCTTGTGGCCAATCATATTCACGTATAGAGCTGTCATGCAAATCTCAATGCCCGGCGGTTCTTGAAGGGGCGGGGCTTGAAAATGGAACACAGTCCTGAGGGGAGCCAGCTGTGGCTTTCCATGAGAAAGATGTTCACATCAAGTTTGCACCTCCACTGTGTCCTTAAAAGTGAAGTTTGTCGTTTTGACTCTTCCTTCTGACCTATTTGTCTTACCTAATGATAAAAAAAACACAAGATCTGCCACAGTGTGGCCCTCTTCCCACCTCACACACTATATGCATGAATGCATTGGGGCAACTGTTCAACAGACCCTTTAATCACATTGCATCCATATATATAGACTTTAATATGGAGCTGGTCCCCCTTTGCAGCTATAACAACTTCCACTCTTGTTATAAGGCTTTCCACAAGATTTCTGTGGGCATTTGTGTCTATTCATTCTGTAGAGCATTTATGAGATCAGACACTGATGTTGGAGAAGGTCTGACTCACAATTTGGTGCTGGATGGGGTTTGAGATCAGGACTCTGGGCAGAACAGTCAAGTTCTTCCACACTGAACTCATCCAATCTTTTCTTTATGGACCTCGTTTTGTGCACTGGGACACGGCGGATCATGGTGGAAGAGAAAAGGTTCTTCTCTAAACTGCGTTCACAAAGTTGGAAGCATGGTGTTGTCCAAAATGTCTTGGTGTGCTGAAGCATTAAGATTGTCCTTCACTGATAGTGAGACACCTAGCCCAAACCCTGAAAAACAGGTGTGTTCTAATATTTTTGTCCATATAGTTTACTACACTGTAACACTTTTCTGATCTTGGTCACAGCCCTGGCCAAGGCTGGGGGATCACTGCAGATGAAGTATGAGAGCTTGTTTGTCTCAGGGTCTGAAATTCAGAGAAATGTTCTGTTAACATGAAAACATGGGAGGCTCTTGTTGACACTGCACTGAACAGAGGCTGACCTTAATGTGCTCAATAAAGGACCCATATCTATCATGAGCTTTATTATATACTCTTTACTCTATACTACTTTTCATAATTAGATACTTTTCACACCTCTCTTCATTCCTTAGAACTGCAGATTGCTTTTATCATGTAGATGTCCTCTGTTCTGATTGGATGACTTGTGTTACACCTCATTTACTAAGATACAGAGCTGATTTGATGCGTACTGAATACAGACGTATCAAAGTCAAAGTCTAAGTGTACTTTATCATCATTTCAACCGTATACAAGAATACAAAGAGTGTATGTATCTGGATCTGATTTCTCTGACGTCACAAAAACGGGATTCAAAACAAGCTATTTTCCATATACTTTAAGAACTTTAAAGGTGCTAAAATAATAAATGAGCTAACAGATGATAAATCATAATACATCTTTAAAAAGTGAGAAAATTGTGATATGATGATATGGACCTTTTCATTGATCTCCATGTAAGGCAATGTTCCCCAACCCTGAGGCCAATCATTCACGTATCATAAAGTTTCTTGAGCTGAATCGGGTGCCTTAGAGAAAACACAGAACTGTGCCGCACACGTAGGCTAGGTGACGCTGGATTAGACCACACAGTTATTCCAGAAAGGACATAGTAAAGCGCCCAGTAGAGGAGGTGAGAGCAGGTGAAGGCTGAGTGTGGAATGTGGGCACAGCACGAAGGTTATTAGCATAGTTCCCTGAACTTTCACACCTTTCTGTGGCTAGTCACTAACATCTCTGTGCCACTGTCATACAGGACTGTGTATGTGTGTGTGTGTGTGTGTGTGTGTGCGGCATTAATACTTTGAATATATGCAATATACTTGGTTTGGCTCTCCGGTTTCCACCTAGCTTTAAGGGACCTGGAACTAGATTACATTGGGCGCACATACTAACCCACAGGTCAGAAGATCATGAGATTGGGTTGTTCGGTTTGGAAATATGCAAAAGGACCTTGGACAAGGGCTGCACTCGCAGGAGCAGGGAGTGTGTTTTTTAGAGTCTGCATGGGTTTGGGTGCCTGCCAAAAGTAATAGTTTGGTGCAAGATGGTGCATGTGTGCTAACTGCTTAAGGAGGTTTGAGACGGGCTTACAAAAAAAAAAGAGGTCAGAAGGTCCTTCCTGGCCACACATGCAAACTCCACGCACTTCGACCAAACACAACATAAGGTCACATGCTGCACGTTCACCTGCCAGTTGTGTTCTCATGCCTGATTAACATTTATCGGCTCACACTCTTTATTATCTTTTCTACAAGCCGGGCCGTTTTTTGCCTCTTTCATTGGGCAGAAGACTGCAGCCTTTGTGGAAACAGCAGTAATCAGCGGTTTTGAATGGCCGGTTTGTTCCCATCGTTGTCATCCTTTAAAAGAACGGTGGCCTAATCAGTCTAGGTGCTATACTTTACAATGCAGGACAGAGGTGACCAGATAGGAAATGTATATCATATAGAACAGATTATATCTCACAGCTTACCTATGATGGATTATACTCATAAATCAGAAAGCCGACCATATAATAACCCGAGATTCTCGTAGTTTCTTTGAGGAGAGAAACTGGGAACAGTGACCTCAGGTGGACCACAGTTGTAATTACAGGAAAAAAAAAAAGCTTTCATGCTTTAATACTTTAAAAGTGTGTCATGTCCATCAAACATCTGGCCTTTTGTCTAAAATCTCTTTATTTCTGACTATATCTGCATTATTCTGTAAACATATGACCAGGAATTCTCAGTGCCAGCTTATGTAAACTCATATTTGGACCCATATTTATAGACTTTCTCCACTGACCCCTACTGGCCCCTATCCTTGGTATGAAAAGGCTGATTCTCCATCAGCACTGCTAAGAACTGAGCATTGTTGGCGTTTACTGAAGCCTGGATTCAAGGAACTAGCTGTGTGGGCCTGTCAGGCCTGTGTTGTTTTCAACTGTAAATGTTTGAACGCTACACAACTTAAACTAGGGCCTTATTTCAGCTGCTTTGAGGAATTATGGGAGCAGTAACTGAGCTGGAATGTTTTGTGTAAGCTTCGTCGTGTCCACCAGCAGCTGTTCCACCAAACCACAACAACAGAGCCGTGGAGGCGAGAGGTGTCAGATGTGTGTCAGGGCCGTGTTGTTTTTAATCCCACAATCCTTCACTCCTCCAGTCCTCTTCCCTCTCTCCCTGTTCTGGTGAAGAGCAGAAACATGTGCAGGTGCAAGGCCCTCAACATCCTGATTCTTTCCTGCTAGGAAGATCCGAAAACAAACACAAGTTAAAGCTACAGTATCTTAACAATACAAGACTCCAGTCCTCTCAGTTCACAGCCCTCTGCCTCGTTCAGCAGCAATTTAACTCATTAGCTGGCTTTGTTCAGATTTGTTTCTTAAATCTGATTTCTATACTTACAGCTAGGACTGTCAATTATTTGGTTTAAAATTACAAACTGAGTCATAAACATTGGATCTGCTGGTCGTTATAAAGCCATGTTCAGTCATTCTTGATAACTTATGCAATCATTAATGGCAGGTGTGCTTATACATTCAAATTTTGCAAGTGACAAATCGGACTTTTAGATAAGATAAGATAAGACTAACCTTTATTTGTCCCGCAAGTGGAAAGTTTGCATTGTCACGGCAGAAAGTGGACAAGAACAAAGAGCAGCGAAAATGAAAAACAATAGAATAGAAGTCAAATAAAAATACAAATGTGCACTAAACAATCTAGAAATATAAAAATAGGATAAAATAAAAATATGTGCATGTGTGTTATAAAAATGTATACTTATATATACATAAGTAAAATATATGTAAACTTGTATGTATGTACACAGGGAGCATATGTATGTATATATTAAGTCTGTGGTCAAATTTACTCATATATCCATATAGATTCAAAAGACTTGTGGGTACGATTAGGAGAGGCCAGTCACATTTATGAGCTTCGATCACGTTCATTAACCCTCCAACAACACTAGCTAACAATCCGATCATAGTAGAGTTCAAAACAGTAGTGTTGTTTTTAGCATCCGGAATAGATTATGAATAAAACGTGAGCAGGATAAATTGGTCAGTGGATAATGTTTGCAAAAAGTCAAAGAGGCTCTAGCACAAATATTCATAGACAGGCTCTAAGGAACTGTAAAATATGAAACCTCTTGAAAGCTTTGACCCTCCATGTTTATGCTGTAATGTGTGATGTGCAGGAGACAAAGCTCCTGTTTTTGCATTCTGACATCAAGAACCACTGACCTTGAGTTAAAAAACGAATGACATTCAGTCTTACAGGTCAAACTGAGCCACGTATTCAGAAATCCAATTTGAAACCAATATCAAATGTGGCTTGATACAGGTGGAAGAAAATCAAATTTCATGTGGTTTCATGCTGTTCAGCCTGCTTAAATCAAAAAAATGGATTTGAGCTGTCTGTCTGAACAAGGCCTTCACAAATTCATCAAGGACTGCGTTCAGGAGGCGGTCGAATAGGCCTGCCATGAAATGCCTGAGGGAAAGTGTGACTGGGGGGTTCAGTGCCACCTGTTGAACTAGAAGTTTTCATGACCCCAGAATCTGACCGTGACCAGTTTTAACCTGAAATTTCAAATATAACAAAGAAAAACATAGAAAATGTACTTAAACTGCAAACTCTACTTAAGCAAGATTCAAATAAAAGTGCACAGGTCAGCACTAAAATACATATAAAAGTGACAGATTGACTAAAAATCTAATTTAATGTAGAAAAAATCAAATTTCATTTAAAGTCAAGTATGTTTTTAGTAATTTCAACCATATGCAATGTGCCTCCAGGACACACAAGAAACAGAAACACCGGATTATAAGTGCAGACAGGACAAATACTCTGAGTGCAAATGGAAAGAGAGGGTATAAGAAAGAGTTTAACAGGACTGTTGGGGCCAGTGAGGTGAGATTTCATGTGCCTTTACGGCAAACCTCAGAAACACTTCATGATGATGGGGGCGACGGGACAATACTCACTGAGGCAGGACACTGACGACTTCTTCGACACAGGCATGATAGTGGTGGGATGACAGTGGTGCTCAGACAGATGCTAAAGATGTCTGTGAGAACATCTGCCAGCTGGTCTGCACATCCTCTGAGCTCCCCAATGTTGTCTGGTCCGCCAGCCTTACATGGGTTGACTCTGTGAGTTTTCCTCACATCAGCCATGGTCAGAGAGAGCACCTAGTCATTGGGGGGCAAGGTTGTCCTCCCTGCCACCAAGTCATTTTGTGCTTTAAACTGTATGTAGAAGTGACTCAGTGCTTCTGGAAGGGGGGCCTCACCCCCACAGGCAGGTGGAGATGTCTGGGTGATGGCTTGGATGCCCTGCCGCATGAGCTGAACGTATCCAGTGTCCTGGAAGTGGCTGTGGATTTTCTGAGCAGGTGCTCTGATCTGAAGTCTGTCTGAGGGTCTCAGCACTGCACACACCTCTCTAGTCATCCATGGCTTCTAGTTGGAGCTTGTGGTGGTGCTCTTGGAGACAGTAAAGTCATCAATGCGCTTGCTGATGTAGCCAGTCACTGACGTTGTGTCCTCCTCCAGGTTGGGAGAGTCACTGCAGAGTGCAGCCTCTAAGTGCTGACACTGTGCCATGTCTCTGTAACAACAAAAACACAGCAGTCTCCGAACTCACGCTGGGTAAGTATGCTGGATTGCGATGTAGGCCAGTTTAGTCTCCAGGGAGCAAACAGGATGGACCCCTGCTCACTTGCCACGCTTCTGCTTTCTTGCAGAATCGCCTGATGCTGCTGCTCCCAGCCGATTCCCCGATCTGAGAGCCTGGTCACCGCAGCAGAGGTCACATACGCGAAATAGACATCCTTTTACTATGTTCTTTCAGTTCTTATGTTTCTAAACTGTGGAGCTGTAGAAAAACCGCCAGTCGGAACACATTTTTTAAAATTAAAGTCACACTTTTTGTTTTCATCTTAGGTCGGCAACCTTTAACACTCAAATCATCCTTTTTGACATATAAAATGAAGACAACACTGCATGTATAATTATTTACTTTTATGCCATGTGTAAAAACTAGACTATTGTGTTTCTTCCAGGGTGTTATGCTGCAGGAACCAGTCATTAACTGCTGAACTGAATCTGGTGTGTTTGAACAGGGAACATCCCCAAACTGTTCTGGACTGGGGTGTTCTGGGATCAGAGGCCAAGACTTTGTCGGACAGTGTCAGAAACCACTTGAGTCAATTTGAAATCACTAAACTTCAGTAACATCACCTCTGCAAACTGCATCCCTGAAACATCACCTTTTCCTCAACTTCAGATGTTTCAGGGATGCAGTTTGCAGAAGGCCTCTTCGGTTTCCTCAGATAGCCTTGGAACACTAGAGCAAAGTGCACTTTGTCTCCACACAGATCAACACAGTCTGCGTCAGGGTTAACTAATAAATCTCAGGTTATGACATCTGAGTTCAGTGTGGATTTGTGAAGGTCTGGGTAGACCTTGACCCTGCACTACTCTCATCAGCAGCCATGAGCCATGAACAACATTAACAACAACAGCATCAACACAGCAGGAGTGTTTTGGTTAGGAATTCTTGCCATTGCGTGGATCGAGACTCAAAGGGCAGCACTTGGGCACGGTGTACAGCAGCGACTGCTTTCATGCACACTGGGAGTGAACAGAAGCACAGGCTGAACCCTCAGCAACGTGACGAGATTTAGAATGCAGGTGTGAATATCTGCGGGCCAGAGTGACCACATGAGAAATGGCTTACAAGCAGGTAGCAGAGAAAACAGCTTTTGTTGAGTCAGTGAGAGTTCCCTTGGGGGACAGACAGGAACGTTAGAACATTTTAACAGTTTTAACAGAACAGAACCAAACACACACCCTTTCATTTACCTGTTTCATTTATAAATGACCTTTTGATCTATCAGGTGTTGTACAAGTTTTTTTTCTGACGATACCGTCTGATTGGTTGAAACGTTTTCCAACCACATACAGTTATTGTGAAAAACTAAACAGTGGCTGTCTTGCTGGGCACCACTTGCTGAATAACATTTGTGGCATTTTAGCAGACGCTTTTATCCAAAGCAACTTCCATTTCCTAACTTGGGGTTAAGGGTCTCGCTCAGAGACCCAGAGGGGGTGTGCTGAGGGTAGGATTCTAACCCATGACCTCTTGGTCCAGAGGCAAATATCCTACCCACTAGACCACCACCACCCCATCCTGTGCTCTCTGGATTTACCTCTTTTAAGCTTTAACAAGCAATGTCAGAGTGAAAGGTCTTGTTTTCTACCTGTTTGTGAAGCCAAAAATAAATAGCTAATAAATAAAGAGTAATAAATATATAAGTTTAAAAAGTTTCTTCAAAGTTAAAAAAGTGGTCTTCAAAAACAAGGCTCTTGAATTATGCTCTGAATTATGGCTAAGACAGTTAAAAATGCAAGTGACAAATTTAAAACACATATAAAACTTCTTCAGGAGATGATCTGAGACACTTTTGAGCCGTGCTATAAACTGTAAATGCATCCTTCTTACACATAACTGCTCCCGACGTGACTTTCTCTGATGTGACTTTGTATTTTAATTCCGTATCCCACTTTGGATGAGCCAGTCAGCTCCAATAAAGCGCTAGTTTAATCAAACTTTACCTCACCTCTTTGTTTTCTCACCATCTTGCCCCAACACACACTGTTTTCATACATGTGAGGAGCAGTGGAGACTGATTAGCATGTCATTCACCTTGCAGTGGTTAAATTTAATTACCAAGTGTAAATGAATCTGGCTACAGTCTGATTATGATACAATCCAAATACTAGTCACAGGGAAGAGACAAGATGTAAACAGGGTCTTAGTGCTGCCCCAAAATGAGCCACCAGAACAGCCGATATTAAACCGGAGTTTTTTTCTTTTTAATTTAGCTAGCAGAAACTTTAAAAGCAGATGTTGATTTAAGCCCAGCTTTACAGGTACAAAGAACAGATGTGGATTACTTAAACAGTGATGCACATCGCTCTGGAAAACAAACTCCAGTCTCTGGAACTGTCCTGGAGGAATGAAACACCAGTTGGTTGTCCTTCAGTTGGTGTTTTGAAGTTGCTAAACACTGTACTCCACGAAATACAATGTACCTAAAATGAACCTAACCCTACCTTAATTTACCCCTGAAAATACACCAAACCCCTTCATTTGAATTAAGTGGCCCTTAATTTGTGAAACCAACCCCTTAATTCTACCTTAAAATGGGATTTAAGGCATGAGTGTGAAACCCCTTAATCTTAAATTTAAGGGGTTAATTCAGGAGGTTCTATTATATAAGGGGCAAACTGTAAAATGTAAGGGGGAAATTCAATTTTACCTGTTAATCAGCCTTAAAATGTTAACTTTTCCCTTAATTTCCTTTATTTTCCTGTATGGGAAATTAGGGTAATAAATAAGATCATTTTAAGGGGTAAAATGAAGGGGTTTGGGTTCGTAGTGGTACTCTACCATGAAATTTCTTTCTGTGTAGTTGTGGTTGGACTGTTCTTGCTAATATAGCCTGATCTTGTCCTGTATTGAGTTTCTTATTTCAAAAGGGCACTTTATGAAAGCCCTTCTGTGGGAGTTCACATCAGGATTTTTTCTACATATGACAATGCTACTATAAACAATTTTTTTAATAAACAGATTTAATATGAAGTAGATTTACACTTATCTTATAGCAAAAACCAAGACCCTTTGACTCTTTCAACCACCTGTGGTGGCCCATACTTTCTAATATAAGGAGTTTCAGCAAACTATCCTGGTCAGTGCTGGTGGGAGTAAGTTTTGGTCTGCATTATCCCTTTTCCTTGTATGTATCTGGTTTTCCTCTTTGTTTATGTTTCCCATGGGCTTTGGTCCATGTTTTTTGTGATTCTTGTGAATCCTAGTCTCTGTCTTAGCTCTGCCTCCTCCTATGTATGTTCAGGTGTATGTGGTTTGTGACCCCTCCTATTCCCAGTACCTTGTGTCGCTGTGTGGTCTTGTGTTGTTTAAAACAATAAATAAAAGGTGGCTTGTTTAAAAGCACACTTCAGTCCAATAGTGTTATTTATTTTGAGGTCACAAATCCAAGTGTGATGTAGACAGTTCTTTAAATGTTGCAGGGCAGAGGAGTCCAGTGTTGTCCACAGGGTGCCAGTGTGTGTGCAGCTAACTTTTGTTGTGATATAAAATTAAAAATCTGGAAGGTTTGTTCGGAGGAAAGTGAAGCATTTCAGTATAAGAACATCTTCCCATCTGTTAAGAATGAAGGCTGATCTTTCATGTGTAGGGTTGGGTGGAAGGCTGCGGCACAGGAAATGTTGTAGGTGTGGCTGGAAGAAAAGATTCTCATAAACATGAACAAATTCTAAACTAAAATTCCACAGTCAGTGATGAAACTGAAGAAAAGGGAGACTGGATGTTACAAGAAGACAATTATCCACAGTAACCATTTGAATTAACCTAGAACTACTTCCAGAAACAATGTGAGGCAACTGAACTGCATTGGCCTTCACCCTTTCCAGTCTTTGAAATTCTGTGTTTAAATTTTAAACATGATGTGCAGACAAAACAACTGAATGAGTATTTCGGAAATAAAACTGTCCTGTAGGAAAAAAGTGCATAAAAATCCTAAATCAAAAGAAACTTTTGCATACACTTCTAATACAGAATATAATACAGTATATAAGGGGGGGGGCAAACTTTTGCATTTGACTCTAGTCCAGAATGTAATATAAATAAGAGACCACTGCCATTTATTTTGAAATCAGCATCTCTATGAGTATGACAACCAGTCTGTTAAATTCCTCCACAACTCCTCATTCTGCTTTATGGGGTATTGATTACTGATCACCTGAATCTAATCTTATTTAATGAGGAAATGTATAAAAGCACTGCTGTAATCAACACTCTCCTCTAGCAATGTGACCAGTTGGATGGTAAAACACTAGTAGAAGTTTGTTGATGCTGCTTATTGCCGTTTTGTTTGATTAAACAAGAGATTTGTTTTCTTTGAATAATTCAGGTTCTGTAAACGCTGCAACATTTCTCTTATTTTGAAGTTTTGATATTTTCTTTAAAACTATTCTTTAAAGAACAATATTTTTATTTGGAAATTAGGAGAAATATTGCCAGCAGTTCTTAAAAACTAAGGCAAAACTGTTCAGTTTTGAAAAATCTCTAAATATATAAGATATATAAGTATGTCATGTCAGAGGACATACTGAATTTAACTTTGTTATTACAACACCTTTAGTTTTGATCATCACTTTGTTTGACTATGGAAAAGGCATATCTCCTTTTTAGTTCCTCATCTAATATCGAATCCCTGCTCTGCTGTAAATGTAATGTTCTTGTTGTGTGACTCCACCCTGAACTCTTTTCCCTGTGGTAGTTAAGGTGGAGCGGTCTAACCTGGATTCATAGAGCTTTACCATCCTGATTTTTTTAGTTCCAGACCTAATCTAACACATCTGACCCAGAAAACTAGGAGCTCAAGGCAGTATTTGAATATTCGAGCCAGTTGTGTCAGATCAATGCTGGAGAAAAGGCTTATCTGGATGAGTAAGGCTAGCCCCCCTAAGCTAAAGGGATGGAGCTGTTAAAAACTGTAGCACATTTGATTACCATTATTATAGAGTATTATTCATTCGTTCACACTTCCAGGCCAAGAAGTTGTTGCTTTCTGGTCTTTATGGTTTAGGTGCTCTGCCTTGTGGCCCCTGCAGAAACGGTGCCTTCACTGCTAGCTGGGTTTGGTGTATAAATCCATTTTTAAAAAATGTGATCGCTGAGTTGAAGTTATTGTATGAAAGCTGCATTTAAAGCTATAATGATTTCATTTATAATTTCATATTGCTAATAAATACTTTAAGTGAATCTATATAATATACTTTGAGTTATTGACTTTTTTAGACAATTTTTATTAGTTTATTAGTTTTTTGAAATAATGTGAAACACGTCAACACAAATGGAGACAAAAAACAAAACAGATTTTCAACCTACATTAGTTTAGCTCTGCCAGTGGCGTCTGAACTTAATAAAATCACCATTATTGATCATTAATGATCATTATTCATTTGAATAATGTAAATAGACTTGGTTCAAAATTGTTTAACATTTAATTTAAGATTTATTACATGCTAGGCTAATCGTTTGGAGGGTGGTGCCGTTTTACTTGATTCCTCAAAAAATTTGGAAATATGGAAGAGCCTAAAACTTTGTGGCTCTTTTGCAAGTAGAACTACACCAAATAGCTCTTTAGCATTAGCTTATGTGGAGGGGGCAGCCTTTATTACTGCCTCCTCCTCGCCTGACTATTAAACATGCCTCTTTATAGCTTATAGCAAGACATACCCTTCTATTATAAGCCTTCATTACCTTTAGCTGGGCATAAACATTCAGAGCGTGCATGTGTGAGGGCAACTGTCTATTCACTGCCAGAGGTTTTTTGCACCTGTGACCAGTTAGGACGAGAGGAGGGAAGAACACTTGTGTTGTCTGTTGGTCCTGGTCTGATCCTTTTAAATTATAAATTAAGTGGCATCTTAGAACAGCCACAAGATGGAGCTGCTTCTCTAGAATTAGTGAAGCTTTACATTTTTCACTGGAAGATTTGAGGCGCCCATGCGCCGAGTGCGGGGCAAAGGGGTAGATAATGGATGGTTTGAGGACTTTACCTGACTGTCTTAAACGGTTTGACCCCACAGAGATAATCCTCGGTAGGAATTTGTGGGTTCTACCCTGTTTTATGTCAATTTCAGAGCACTAATAGGAGAACAGCTTAACGGAGGGTGGTGGTGGCCTAGTGATAGCATACTTGCCTCTGGACCAAGAGGTCATGTGTTCGAATCCTACCTTCAGCACACCACCACTAGGTCTCTGAGCAATACCCTTAACCCCTAGTTGTTCCAGGGAGACTGCCCCCTGTAGGTAAGGAATGGAATTCACTTTGGATAAAAGCGTCTGATAAATGAAATAGATGACTGGAGTCAGTCATTGCTTCCAAAGCGGACTTTAAAATCTGTGTGATGAGATTTGTTTAGTGCTTTCAGGTATTTGCTGCTGTTTGACTCTGGTTTTACCGAAACTGCTGGTCTAAAGAGGGCATGAGTTTCCTTCCCAGTGTCCTTAGGGTGCGGCTCCAGAATGACAGGGTGGTTTCCTGTGGTGGTCCAGACCTTTGGATTTTCAGCAAGCTGGCAGATGCATTGCAGACATGGCTTAGCGGTCAAAAGTGGAATGTGATACTATGGTTATGAACATAAAGAAGATACATAAATACTTTCTCACATCCCTTTAATGGATAATGGCTCCTATACAAAACACTAACTTCAGTTTTTCCTCTTTGTTGCAGGGCAGCCAGTGCATAATGCATTAAACAACGACAGGAAATTCAACACAAAGATGTTTTGGAAGGATGAATTTGGCCCTAAGTGGAAACAATATCCTTATCGGCTCTGTTTAATCAGAACTGCGTGCGGCAAGCCGCCACATCTAAACATGTCAAGCAGGAGACATTTGGGACAGAATGTGGCTTGGGGGACACTTACAGACCCAGCAGGTGGGCTTTATTTGCAGCTGTCCAGTTGACAGGTGGAAAAGTAGCAAGTATTTCCATCAGCTTGGTGTTTTCTTTCTTTTCTTTCCGCTTCAGCCGGCTCTGGGCCTGCGAAGTGTATTAATAGGTTCATGTCAGGCTTCTGTTGGGGGAGGCACTTTGTCTCTTAACTTTCCTTCTATTCCCTCCATACTGGGACCTCCTTCCTTCCTCTGCTCCTGTAAGGTTTGTTTGTGTTAAAAGCCTCAGGCGGGCATGACTGCCACCAGCAGCCCCAGAGTTTTAGTGTGGCAACAACAGAGGCTTTCAGCGGAAAGCAGCTCATTGAAGTGGAAACATGTTCAGACTCCCTAAAGAACTTTTCGGCAGAAGATTCTTTAAAGAACCATTTTTGTAAATGAAATGTGTAACGAACCTCCATATATTGTAAAGGCTTTATACTGATTAAAGGTAGAGAAATATAATGGTTAAATAAACTTTAAAGTGCATTATTAAGAGTATTTAGAGCATTTACTTTGTGTAAACCAAAGTTCTTCGGTGGCATTGCTCAAAGACCCTTGAAGTATGTTTTTAAGAGTCATTAACTTAAACCACCATCCACAGGATCCATCCACCTGTAAACCCGTGGCACTGTTTCAGATATTGTACAGAAACAGACACATTTTTAAATCTGTTTTCTCGAACCTTTTGTCATGATCTTGTATTTTTAAAAAGGAACACACCTCCAAAGTGCACTGGGACACTAAAGGCTACCATTATTCCAAAACAGCACTACAACTGTAAGCACTATTTGACCTTTTTGAGCGACAAAAACATTTCAATCTCCACCTTTTTGCCATGCTATGGTTGTCCCAGCTGTTATGATTTACCGTCTGCTCAGAAGTGGGACCAAATTACATTATCAGAGCTTTACAGCAGTGTAGTATATATATATATATATATATATATATAAAAAAATATATATATATAAAGAAAGACTATATAAAAGTCTCTAATGAAACTGCAACTTGTTTTGGTAAAATGCAGAGATAGTATCTCAAACTGATACTAATAGTCATAGTAAGCTGTGCCAGTATCTGCAAGAGTGTGTGTGTCTGTTCTCAACACGTTTCTCCTCTGTTATTTGTTTTCATTCATTCCTAGTGAGCCTAGTGGGAGGGCAGCATTATGTGCATGTGCTACTTATAACATCCACAAACAAGTACAAGTTGCTGTTTAAGTTTTCATCCCAGAAAGTTTCTCTGCAACTTTATGTCTTTTACAATTCAAGAGACATCCAGAAAAAACATTCAACTGACACAAGACCCACCGCACTATGACCTGGACCACCAGATTTGCTTAAAGATCTGTGTCATGGTTCAAAGGCTCTTAAAGTTCCAGTAATAGTTACTTATTAGAGCTGGATATGGTCCATGTTCAGTCACTGATGCTGATGTTCAGTCACTGATGCTGATTGCTGTATTAGTGGTTCGTTTAGTCCTTTATGATTTGAGTAAATCAGGGTCTAACCCATCTTTGGAAATCATAAAATGTGAAGTAAGTCTCAGGTCTTAACATGGTCTGCCATTAACCAAAACGCCCTTATATATCTTCCTGTTACAAATTTAGAAACTGACTCTGTCTGGGTAGATGTAAGGGCTTCCATTTTTATGTCCTTGTGGTTTTGTGTCATAAATAGAGACATAACCATGTCTCTTCTGTAGTTTTGGCTTGTTAAAATCGCAGAAATGGTCAAAACGTTTGCATTCGCCCCACCATTATTTATTTATTTACTTATTTTTCAATTTTGGAAATTGGAAGTGGAAGTGTGTGCAAGCAGCTGTGTGTTTTAGACAGGAATAGTAAGCAGTGTGAGAAGAGAGAACAGAGAGACGCTGGCCTGTTGATCAACATCTGCAGCTGCCTCTAAAAAAGCCAAAAGAGGAGAGCACAACCCGTGAGAACAGGCTGAGCCTAAAGACAACCTTATTATAAATGTGGCTCCATGCAACAAGTGCTTCTTCTCTCATCTTTGGACCCCTTCGTAATTCCAAATTTATTTCAATTTATTCCTTTCAAATGTATTAGTTATGCTGGAACGCATATGACTGGAGACGTGTGTGTGTGTGTGTGTGTGTGTGTGTGTGTGTGAGTGTGTGTGTTTATATCATATATATATATATATAATTTAGGTTTTATATATATTATATATGCTCTCTTTTTCACAGCATTTTCGCTTAATTAGATGATTTCCTTAATTAGATGACTGCAGTGATAACAGAATGAATTAATGAATTAATGAATTAATGAAAGAAAGAAATCAAAGAGAACAGAGAGAAGTCAGCCTGTTGATCAGTATGGCTGTAGCTGGCTCTCAAAACCTCAAATCATGTAAATATAGTAAGAAAGACGGAAACAAACATTTGGAAAACTCCTCTGCCTCCGTTTGGCCTTACGGTGTATTTGGGAGGTAATGTCAACAGCACAGTGACCTAAAGAGGACAGCTGAAGAGTCTCAGAGGAACAAATGTCAGCAGGAGTGGAGCTCATAGGCTGTGTCCCAATTCCCCGCATTATGTCCTTTTAATAGATTTTCCCAGTGGACAGGATTAAAAATATTTGCAGACTGAGTTCACATATGGAACATCATGCTTAGCATGCATATTTATAATGTACACTATATACAAGCAGATGCTGACTGGGTCACAAACTGATGGGGGTATTTCAGTCCTAGTTTCTAGATAGAAGGACTGAAAAAAAACTTACATTTGTTTTTATGTCTTTTTAACAGCGTTGTAAAAAGTGGTAAAAATACTGTCAGTGATACTTTAATAAAGAGCTGGAAGGGGTTTAAGGGAATTGTAAGAATATTTAGGGAAAAGATTTGGGTGACCATTAACTTCTAGAATTCATTAGAGTTTATTAGTTTCACAGTTTTGAACTAAAAAAGCAAAGTTTGGACACCAAACATGTTTTGGCTGATCAAGTACATGTGGGTTAAGTGGAAAGGTTTTTCACCAAACTATTCCTTTAAAACGTTACTCAAACACTACTAACCCACAGGAAGACCTACACAGTGGGACTGTGTTCAGTTTCAGGTGAGATTTGTTACAGGTCTGGATCGGATTCAGTCTTTTTTACCTTGCAGGTTTTTTTGCCAATGAGCAAAAAATGGTCTGAATGGACTGAAACCCATTAGCTATTATACCCCTGTATGTATCTCCTGTAGTCAGCATCTGAATTAAACTCTAAAAACAGTCAGCATCTGGTCACAATATCACTGAGGCACGCTATATGGACAAAAGTATTGGGACACAGCTATTTTTCAGTTTGGGCTAGGACCCAGTGAAGGGCTGAATCTTGATGCTTCAGTATACCGAGACATGTTGGACAATGCCATGCTTCCAGCTTTGTGGACACAGTTTGGGGAAGGATATTTTCTATTCCAGCATGACTGTGTCCCAGTGCACAAAGTAAGGTCCATAAAGAGATGGTTAGATAAG
Organism: Brachypetersius gabonensis; assembly: GCA_037577145.1. NCBI lineage: Eukaryota > Metazoa > Chordata > Actinopteri > Characiformes > Alestidae > Brachypetersius > Brachypetersius gabonensis. The sequence goes on along the minus strand of JBBJLR010000002.1, from coordinate 5,090,456 downwards.
TTTAGTGTGGAAGAACTTGACTGGCGCGCACACAGCCCTGACCTCAGCCCCATGTGACACCTTTGGGATGAACTGGAGCGGAGATTTTGAGCCAGATCTCGTACCAACATCAGTGTCTGACCTCAAAAATCCTCTACAGACTGAATGGGCACAAATTTCCACAGAAACTTCAAAATCTAAGGGAAAGCTTTCCAAGAAGAGTGGGAGCTGATTCTAGCCGCAAAGCAGGGGATCAACTCCATATTAAAGTCTACATATTTTAATACAATGTCGTTAACGTCCCTGCTGCTGTGACGGGCAGGCGTCCCAATACTTTTGTCCATATAGTGTATGCACCGGAAAGCTAGCCTAGTAAACCACTAACGCAGGCCTGTAAAAATGATTAAAACAGGAGGAGATGGTGGTTTGGCTCCGCCCACTCATTCATTCCTCCTCCTCCTTCTCCTCCTCCTCCTTAGGTCAGTGTTTCTGATTTCTTCTTTTTCAAGCTGCCTTTGGTGGAGCGTTTGAATTGGAAACGATTTTCTGGCTCTTGAAATACTGAAGTTATTTAAAGTTAAGAAAACTGCTGGTCTTGCGGAGACTAGCCTGCACACTGGAACAGAGCAACTGTTGCAAACTTCTGGATTTTTTTCTTCAACTGGGAGCATCAGAAGAAGCTGGACCTGGTGGTCATCTGCTGCTGTGTCGGGAGTCTGCGATCTTTCTTCGGTGGTTCCCTTTTTATCGGTCGTGTTTTACTGAGATTAATGTGCTGGAGGATGCAGCGGGCACGTTGAGGACATCCACGCGCTCTCGGAGCTCCTTCCCCCGGTCTGGGCACAATGGGCTGCGGGCTGAGGAAGCTGGAGGACCCTGAGGACAGCAGCCCGGGGAAGATCTACTCCACCTTGAGAAGACCACAAGTCGAAACCAAGACGGACACCGTTTACGAGTACGTGCTGCTGGACTTCAGCTTAGAAGGTACCTGTTATGATACTGTTTTTCTTTTTCTTTTTTTGCCAGAATGTGTTACTTTTGTGACTGAAGAAGTTAACTGTTTCAGATTTAAGATGGAATGAAGTGTATAAATACTTGGTTGGTTGTTTTTCTAAGCTAGGAAACGGTACGTGTGCATCTTGGAAAAAAAACAGTGAAACGTTTATACAGAGGGCAGCCATCAGTGTCTCAGTGTTGATGGATCTGGTGGAGTTACCATTTTTCCCCATCAACAAATACAGAAATAGGTCACGCTTTTCTACTTACTCATGTCTGCTTGTGATCCGTGAAAAATGTGGACATTTGTCAGACCTGCATGTCCAGGACAGTGTTGTGGTTGAATGACAGGTTTAGGTCATCAGAACTCGTTATTAACGTTTATTCAGTCCGGCCACGTGTTCAGCGGTGATTGGGGCGTGTGCGTATGGATATAAATATGTACATTGACTTATTCTCAGCTTTTATGCTTAATTTGGCCACTTGGAATCGCAGAGATAACGGAAAAAAGAAAAGGGAACAGGCAAAAGCTGGCCTGTTGATCAGCTGGCTCTCAAAACATATATATATCTATATAGGGCTTAGGGCTGCACGATATATATATATATATATATGTGTGTGTGTGTATGTGTGTGTGTGTGTGTGTGTGTGTGGTTTGAATCCCCAGACTGCTAGTGACACCACTGAGGTACCCTTAAGCAAGGTATCGTCCCCACACACTACTGCCCAGGTACATTCCCCACACACTGCTCCCCAACACACTACACCTGGGTACTGTTCCCACACACCTTGTCCCTTGCACACTACTCCACAGGTACCATCTCCACACACGGTTTCCCAACACACTATTCTCCAGGTACCATCTCCACACACTTCTCCCCAACACACTATTTCCGCACACTATACGAACCTCTCCACATTGTCCCCACACATTGCTTCCCAACACACTATTCCCCAGGTACCATCCCCACACACTGATCCCTTACACACAGCCCCCCCCACACACACACACGTCGCTGACTGCCCACTGCTTCACTTAGTGAATGGGTTAAATGCATAGAAAGAATTTCACACCGTGGCGTGGTGTATTCACACTTTGCTAAAAAGGGCCACTTTACTTTACTTTAGCCACGACAGTCTCAGTTAAAAGTGGAATTTTACTTTATTACAATTACATTATTTGTGTTAAAGGCCTGAATGGTAAAGCCGTGCTGTTGATTCAGCTTCCCACCCAAATAACTTTTGTGATCAGTCCTATTTACAGTATTCCCACTAAAAAGTGGAGCTGGAATGGAAGAGTTTCCCTAAATGTTCACTTTACCTGATAGGCCCTAATACCTGAACCATCCCATCACACGCATTAATTAAAGATTAATGTAAGTTAAATGCACTGTTCTACACTAAGGATGCGAAAAGTGGGAGCACATGGTGTTAGAAGGGAAGGCTTGTGTTCATGTGTGCATCAAACCCATTCATCTGCTGCTTCTCATTCCTGAGCCACACCTGGACTGCACATGCCTGAAGCTGTTATCTCCTGCATGGTTCATGGTGCTTCTTGGATGATTTTGATAGGTCTGCATAACAAAGTCTTCAGCTTGCAATACCTAAAAAAACCTTTGTAAAATAGGTCTGTTGTGAAAAAAGGGCTCAGAGCAGAGCAGACGCTTCTTCTGAAAACATCCAATGTCTGTTCACCTGGAGTTTGTTGCCCTAAACTCAGAGGATCTCCTGGGAAGCTTTGTTGTTGTTTTGATCTCCAAACCAACGTTTGACTGGTAAATCAGCAGCAAAGGCTATCAGGGACTATCAAAGACCATTAGAGGCTTAGGCTAGTTAGGCAAGTGATGGGATTAGCAATGCTGGAGAAGCGCTGCTTGAGAAATGAGAGAAGAATAACAGTCAAACAAGCAAAGCCTGTATAAAGATGTTGATTAGAGTTAGCTCTAGTGTTGTATCAGGATGATACTGGAGGTTTAAATAGACCTCCAGTATCATCCTGACAACAGCCTCATGATTCTGTTTTTAATCTTTCATATCTTGGAACACATAAATGTGTTTTACCTTCACAGCAGGATTTGTGTTTAACTGCACACTTTAAGATATTTCTACATTTATGTTTGCTAAAATAAGGCCACAGATTAGGTGTTAACTCTGTCATCATGCAGTGACCTCAATTCACTACAGCGTGTGAGGTAAAAAAAATCCTTGATCTACAGACTAATCTATAATCTAATATGACTCAGGTATTAAAGATGAGTCTGCTGTGGTGAATTCAGGGATCGGTAGAGTTTCGTTTCTCTGTGGAATGCCAGATGTTGCTGCCCTGTCGAGGCAACAGACGGATTAAAACCGATTGGCCTTAATCATCTACCTTGGATCTGTTTTTGCCGAACAGCTGCAACAACGAGGATTAGCGCAACCAACAAGTTAGCTGACTTTGGATCAGAACTAAAGACACAGTAGGTGCGAGAACTGTTTTGCAAAGATTACTGTTCCTTCACGGACGTGTTCACAACACGTCCGTGAAGGAACAGTAATCTTTGCAAAACAGTTTGATGAATTGAGCTTAATATGCCTTATAAGGATGAATGAACCAGTTTAAAAATGACAGTTTGGATTTGTGGTTGTCTGGAAGGGGAGAAGTATACGACCTCTGTTCCTTTATCTAAGCATAATTCAAAGAATGTAGGTCCTGAAATGATTCAGAAGTACCTATTGTGTCAGTACCATGCGATTAAACAAAGCTTCTGTTTGTAAAGATAGAAGAAGGTTAGGTGCGGTTGCTTGAATTGACTTGTTAAGACATTCCCTGTGCTTATCTTTCCATTTGCAATCATTACTGAGAAGTATGGAAAAAAACCCTGTTGGCTTCTGCATGCTGGGTCAATAGTAGTGTTGTTCTGACAACAACCCACCTGGTTCGTCTGGCTAGAAATCCTCTCAGAGCGCACGGTGGTGGGGGCTGTCACTTCACAATCTCCCAATCTGGTGTAATCTCTCTCCCTGTTAATCTCCAATGCAGGAGCTGGTGGATTAATTGAGACTGAAGCATGTGTGTTTTGTTTTTTTTTTCTTTTTATGTGGAGAGACAGGTTAAGGCTGGTGCAGGTTTCAAAGCACCTCAACAACAGGGAACTTGATGTAGATGAATGACCTTCATATAACATGGGGATACATTGGGGAACAGGATCGATTACATTTCATATTGCAACACTTTCCGAAGTTACCATATGATAATTAAGTTTGCATTTAGGAAGTTAAAGAACCCATTAGTGCTGCTGCTCTGTGTTAAAAGAAACATTTTTACGATTTGACGTCCTTTGAAATGACCCCTAGGAAACCAGTAAAACGTTTGTTGGTACATACTGTAAATATTTTTCTCAATTTTGGAGCATTTTTATTAGGGCTGTACAACATCAGGGTTGTACAATTGCGATGTTACTGCTATATATCATGATTGCCATGTCTTTCATGACATTAAAGGGCTAATGTTGTCACTTCTGGATTTAAAAAGGCTTAAAGATATTGTTTACTCCTCCCTTCCATGCAGTCCATATGTGGAAAACAAGATACAAAAACAGCCAGTTTTCAATCCAATATTTGTGGTGTCACAAACTAAACACATTTAAATATACAGTAACCCTGCGTTATGTTCCAAAGGCACCAGTGTATAGCGAAAAAACACGTTGTGTTGTGGTTAAAAAAAATAGTGTAAACCCTAAATATGGCCTAAAATATGCTCCCAAAACACTGTAATTTAATGCATTACCCTTAATGGAAATGTAAACCTGAATTCGTACTGTACAGTTTACACTAAACTCCTGCAGTGCTAGAATGTAAATACCATATTACACCTGGCGTTTTCTTTGGTATAAGCAGGTAAATACTGTAATAAATAATGTAATAATGGAGTAAGCACCAATATTTTTTACAGTTCAATAATTTACTGTTCATCAAGTGGCGTGTCTCATTCAGGCACTTCAGGAGGAGTCGACTGAGCTCAACAGCCTCTTGTAATTTAATTTACAGTAATAGAAATACAGGGCTTGAAAAAATAAAAAAAAAACAAGAAAAAAACTCAAGATTAGGGGTGGGAATTGAAACCCGGTTCTGATTTGGAACCGATTTTAATTTTGCGAAGCACTCGAATCGTTTACCTCCAGCGTTATCGGTTTCTCTAACAATACTTTTGGACTTTTCTTTGCGTCGCATGTGATAATGTCACATTCCATGACTCGAATTATCATGGAGCGGAGGAAGCGGTCTGCGCTGTGGTTGCATTTTACCGTTTTAACTTGCAAGGGTGGTAAAACTACCAACATGTTAAAACATTTGAGGTCTTAAAATTTAAGAATTAAGAATCTTACTAAACCTCCAGTATCATCCTGATGTTTGATTCTCAGTGCTCGTGTGCAAGCTCCAGGGTTTCCATAGACGAGGGTAACTTTAACTACAATACTAATTAACTTTTTCCTATTTGGCCATATAGTTTTCATATTTGGACCATATTATTTATTGTTTAAAGGAAGATAAGTGTGTAATGTGTTGTCCAAGTGTTTATATTTACCATGTAAAGGCCAAGATTGAGTTCTGGAAAAGAATGGCCAAATGTTTTTTAGTCCCAATCCACGTCTGCTACAGTGGTATTTAACCATCCCAAGAAGTCTTTTCTTTGTGTTCTCTGGCCAGTACAAAAACATTTATACAGTTATATTGTAAATGTAAATGTAGCTGAATTTATGTAAATATTTATGTTTCAAAATTAGTAAATTATACTTTTCTTAATAATTTAGAACAAAAATGCGTTAAAAAAACATATTGCCATGAAAAATGCTGCAAATATTTGCAATTTCTGCATTATTGTGGGGATTCCGTGTACAATTATCAGCTAGTACAAATTTCCTGATCCGCGTAAAAGCAGGTGGTTACTGTAGCATATTTTTACTCAGCCTGCAAGATTTTATCCCCACCATTCATGCACCATATTACCAACACCTTAACGGGTAAAAGTTAGATTTCTGTTGGATTACATGAGTCTTTCAGTTTATCAGAACACCCAGTATTTCACCTAATAGAAAACCTGCAGCCCTGTTTTTTATTATGTTTAAGATTATGTAAAGGACAACAGATTGTTTCTACATATTCTGAAAACACTGGAGGTTTTTGGTTCTGGCAGAGATGGTGAACGTTAACAAGGCAGTTAAAACAAAATCAGAAGGGAAACGTAATGAATTTAAGAAGAGATGGGCTTGATCTGATATATCAGTGTCTGGTCCGATATAGCCGTAAGTCCATCATCGGTTATCGGTCGGACAGCCCTGCTCTATATATTCCAGTTCGCAGCTTACACTGTACCTTAAACTAGATGCTGTGTAATACGAGATGCATCACCGCTCCTTGTTCAGTACCATGAACCTGCAGCAACTTCAATCTGAGCGAGCGAATAACATTAGCTGTTGTTTTGAACAAAATGTCGCTTGTTTGGAGATACTTCAGTTTGAAAAAAACACCGAAAAGCAAGACGGCTATTTGCAATGTGTGTAAAGCCAGCATGCCGAGGGGTGGAAGTACGCTTGCGTCATACTATACAATTTTTTTCAACCAACTATACAGATTTAAGGACAAAGAGTACAAGGAGTTTATTCTAGCAAACAGAGAAATGACACCAGACAGCAGACACTTGCTCATGTTTTCCAAAAACACAACAAACTTAGAGCAGATAACCCAAAAGCGAGAGGAATATCAGAGAAGATTTTCTTTTGGTTTTTTTGGCTGTTTTTGCCCTCGCCCCCTCTATCTCTCACAACACGACGAGGTGGGCATCTCGTAACTCGGCAAGCCCACCTTAAAAACAGAAGTGGTTAGAATACACTCTGCCCATGTTGTGTCTCCGAATTCATTTAAAATTGATTAGTTTTGCATTTTTTACGCAGTTGTTGCTGCAAAAATTGACATAATAGTTGCCCATTTAGATGATTCAGCCAAGATTGTTGTGTTTTTGATATTTACAAAATTTTACAGCTGTTGCTGCTACCTTTTTGTGAAGTGTGGCATTAATAAATTCCTTTGTAATGTATATATTTTTTGCTCTTCTAATAAGTACTTAGTAGTTTATTTATCCTGTGATTCAACCTTACTAACACACAGCACACTGTCAACAAAAATAATCCTAATTTCCGATGAATTCCTTTCACTGCACATAAGCTTTTTTTCCTCAAACTCTTTCTAGGTCATAAAACCACTCATAAATTCTTTCTCCTCTTTCGCTTTTCCAGCTCTCTTCATACCCCCCTCCCCATGCCACCTTACTAAACACAGCACAGTTTCAACAAAAATAGTACTAATATTAAAGTAAAAAGATGCATTATATCGGTATCGACAGTCGTGTATCGGAATCAGATCGGAACTGGAAAATGTGTTTCGGCCCATCACTAAATTTAAGTTATTAACTTATGAAATCAAAACAGATTTTTACTAATTATTTTACATACTATATTGATCCCCAAGGAAGTTCGTTGAGTCTTCTTAAAGGAGCTGCCAACAACTGCGAAGCAGTGTGTGGGGACGGTACCTCAGTGGTACCACTGGCAGTCCTGGGATTCAAACCCACAACCTTTTGATTGCAAGGGCAACTCTTCAACCATCAGACCACCAGCTGCCCACAATTTTGTTGGGTAGTATTGCTCATTTACCAGTATAGAGGATATTTTCCTAGCTAGGATTCCGCTATGCACACAATACCACCAATGCCGGGAGGTTTAAGACTAGCATGCTTCCTCCAATTCACATGAAGGGCCACTGCATCCTTTCTGACTCTCACTAACGATTCACCATTGGAAGAGAATGTTAATTGCAGCTTCTGTTAAATCAATTGCCAGATGTCTGTCTGGCCAGCTTTGTGGAAGCTTTGGGGTGAGAATGTGGACCCAACCTGAGAGAACGAGGCCATTTATACTGTTTGGGGCAGTCCCCATTTTTTTACACATTTTTATGCCCATAAAGCCAGCGTTTGGGTGTCTCAACACTGGTTTTACAAAACCGCACTTCGCATTTTCTCATGGCAATGCATCAAATTGCTTTTGAATTCTCACACATCCCACCAATAGTAGATGATGTATTTTGTGCTATTGTTAATGTCCGCGACTTATTCGTTTTATTGCACTGCAGAAATAAATGATTAATAGTTCTGAATTGTAATATCCATTGAACAGCATGTTTGTGTCCAAGCTTAGCTTTAGTCTTTAAACCAAGTAGTGTGTCTTAAGCAAATCTGATGGAGTTGCAGGTTTGATGAGGCTTTGACTGAAGTGCATCACTGTGAGTGGGATTTGTTTAGCCAGTGTAATGTCATGGTATGCTGATATCCGGCTGCTTGTTTTGTGGAAATTCAGTTTGAAAGCTCATTGAAAGCTGTAATATTTCAGACAGTCATTTTCTTTCCACCTCTGCTGGTTTCTGTATTAAAAAAACTGTTCTCTCTGTTCATCCTTCAGCTTCTGCTTCATCATTCGTGCAGGATTTCTCCTTCTTGCCCTCCAAACCACTTCCTTTCACTACACATAAGCTCTTTTTCCTCAAACTCTTTCTGGGTCATAAAACCACTCATAAATTCTTTCTCCTCTTTCTCTTTTCCAGCTTTCTACATGCCCCGCACCTCCCTAAACCATGCCACTGCAGTCCTCTGGCCCCTGTCTTGTTTAGTTCTTTCAGGCCTCTTCACACTCTTACATTCTTTTTCCTTTTTTCTAACATCCCTCCTGCCTCCTCTTAACACACACACACTGACACACACCTTATTCCCCTCGTTTTCAAACTATTTAATTTTTTTTTCTTTCTTTCTTTCGTTCTGTATTATCCTCCATGGGCTCTACCACTGTCCTCTCTGTTGCTCTCAGTATTTCCTTCTCTTTTTCTATCACATTCTCTAATTCTCTGTTATCGATTTCAGTAGCTCTGCTTTTCATTATTTCTTTCTACATATAAGTCTCTCGCGCTCTCTCTCTCTCTCTCTCTCTCTCTCTCTCTCTCTCTCTCTCTCTCTCTCTCTCTCTCTCTCTCTCTCTCTCTGAGAACAGAGGGCTCAGTGTGTGTGTTGTGGGGGGTGGGGTGGGAGGGAGAGGGTGTTTGGGAAATTAAAGCGTGGGCCTCTTCTGGGGTTGGTGTTGTGCTTTGTAGCTCAGTGAAAACCACCACTTTCCTTTCTCTTGGGGGGAATCAGCTCCATGTCTTCACTGTCTGGTGGTTCAGGTGTGCTGCTACACACACGCCATGGAGTGACACACTGACACACACACACACTCTGAGCAAAACCTTCCCGCGGCTGCTCACCCATCTGGTCACAGTGAAACACTCGCCTGGCCAAAACTGTTTGTTTTCTACAGTTGCCAAATGAGGTCTGGCCTGAGTTGCAATCACATGACAAAGATCTTTTGACAAGCTGTTCACCATTTAAGGGGTGTGAGAAACTGGAGGATGTGTGTGTGTGTGTGTGTGTGTGTGTGTGTGTGTGTGTGTGTGTGTGTGTGTGTGTGTGTGTGTGTGTGTGTTAGGGGATGAAGATGATTAAAGTGTGTAGTCTGCACACTGGTTGTGCTTCAATGTCTCAGTGTGTGTAAGTGTGTGTTCTAGTCTGTCTCAGTCTGTGAAATACTGAACGACTGAATGTTTGTGTGTGTGTTGTGGAATGTGTTCTGAGCACGCGTGTGTGTGTGTACTCTGTGAATAGCAGCTCTTTGTGGATGCAGGAAGTGTTTGGGGGCACTGAGTTTGGGGGGATCATTGGGAATCGTCTGCCAGCAGAGAGACACAAAACCAAACCACAATTAAAAAATCAAAACACCACACAAGCAAAGGATCTTTCGGGATCTAGTAGCAAAACTCACATTTCTTTAAGAGGGGATTCAGATTTTTATTTGGCTGCTGTGGTTTTTTAGGTGGTTGCTACAAGTCTAAGTTATCTTGTATGATTGCTAGGTGGTTTCTATAGCATTGCTAGATGGTATCTTAAGTAGTTGTGATTGTTGCAGTTGCGGTTATAGTGGTACCTTTAGGTTAGGGTTGGGTCGATAGACGATGCCATCGCCGATGACCGATAAACATCACGATGCTGAGCCGGCATTGCGATCCTCCGCCACGCCCCCGCCACGCCCCCGCCGTCTGAACCAGGCGTTTTTCTGGTGTTCGTGACGCCCGGTGAGCGCTGATTGAACGCCGCCCGTTTTTCTGCTCATTGAAGCAAATCAAAGCGTCCACATGGCGTTCAGCCGGCTGCGCGTTCAGATGGCGCTGCATGCAACGTTTTCTTGGCGTCAAAATAATACATGAAACTACAGATTGGGCGTCAGGCTGGCGTTAAACAGCGTCGGACGCCAGTCGAAGCATCGCTACCACACGGCTAAGTTCATATACAAACCTGAA
>JBBJLR010000002.1:5062746-5077232 GCA_037577145.1 Brachypetersius gabonensis | reverse complement strand
AGTGGGAGGGAATGGGAGTCATTCTTCTGGGATTGGGACGGGATGGGATTTTCCCCCAGTTTTTTAATGGGATTGGGGCGGGACGGGATTTTTTTTGTGGGAGTGGGATGAGAGAGGTTTGACAATTCACTCCCGTGTCTCCCTCTAATTCGAACCCATGACTTCTTGGAGGCAAGTATCCTACCCACTAGGCCAACAGCACCCCAATTTAATGCAAAATATAGCCTGCACCTTGTACTGTTTCTTACTGCACTCGGAATTGACCCATCCTAGTGCTGCCTCAGCAATGGCCTTGATTATGTTCACCATATTGGTACTGGGTTGTAAGAGATTGGTAATAAATGGTGTATCAGAGGAAATTTAACATGCATTGCTTATTTCTTGAACTTTCTGCTAGTTTTCAACTTATATAAGTAACATGCATTGAATTAGACCAAGCTTGCATAAGATGATTCCAGTTAACTGAAAACACAGGTAATCTGTGTCACCAGAAGTGGCTGTTTCCTCATTTTTTATGCTATAGATGCCCATATAAGGAAAGCACGAGTTGTTTAGCTGTTATCTTCCATGATAGCCGTATAAGGCATATGGCAACGTTAGGGTGTGCTGAAGTTATTTTCGCAACCTCATGCTTTAACATAGGATGAAAAGCTCTCTGCGTTAGAGCTGAACTGAGAGGGACAACTGAGACCTCCTCAGTGAACTCTCCCTGCAGAAATAAAGATTGCATTGCATCGACTAGCCCGAGTGATCGCATCTCATTCGAAGATTTTCCATCACAGTGGTAACAACACTTTTGATTACCATCTAGAGTGAACTGCTATGGCTGTTAAGTCTTGGGCAAACAGTAGCAACGTCCAGTTGCAGCTATTCTTCATAACTCCCAGTAGCTATGGCACCGTCCATGAAAGAGCTGTGGAGAATAGATTCCATTATAAAATAATGGCTTAGTGCACTCAGGTCTTCACATTCATGGTTGTGGATGGCATGTAGGTTTCGGTGTGTTTGTTTCATTACTAGTAGAAGGTAGAAGGCCTGTCCAAATGATTTAGCTGTGCAGTGTAATTTTTTTACTCACGTATTGTTAGAACATATCTGTGTTCTGTGTGAGTTGTGTGTGTGGTGCAGTGTGTGAACTTCCTTTCACATGTCATAAATATGCCACCGTTTTCCCTTTATCACCAAACCATTAACTTCACCTCTAACACCCTGCTTTCCTGTGGGAGAGTGCCATTTCCTATGGCTGTCGCAACCTTTTTTACTACAAGGCTTGTGCGCTTGTCGGGAGTCAGGAGTTATCTCAATATCCATATCGGTCCATGTTCCACATGAATTGCTCAATTAGTTTGCTATATGTTGCATTTTCTATATGTTTATTGTTACTGTTTTATAACGTACAATAGTGAAGTAAATCTTCATTGTTGCCCCTGTTTTTGACCTCTGGGTTCAGGTCTGTGGGGTAAGGGGTCCTGTCCCTCTGGTTGTGGGTTTGTTGATCCTATTGTCTCTTGTATCACTATGCATGGTCCGATGCATAAAGGGTGTCTGGCTAGAAGCTTAGGCTCTGCAACCGGCAGAAAAGCAGCCATCACAGTCCATCCGCTCACATCTGCTCAGTGGGGCGACAAGGACTCGCACTGAAGCAACCAGGACAAAAGCAGTTCACTTGAGCCCTGCGGCCTCAGGGAGAAGCTGAACAAGCAACTGAACCAAACTGCACCAGAGCAGCCACTGGACCAAGGTGCCCGTTTGGTCTTAATTCACTTTAAAATCAACCACTGTCATAGTAGTAAGTAATTGTGACTTTTGTCCTTTCTGAGTGTTTGCCAGGAGTGAGATCCTTCACAGAGTTGTTTAGTTTTATCCTCATCATTTCTGGGTTAAAAAGTTGTTTCTATATATGGTGACCTAATTTTATGGGGTATATACAGTGCTGGGCAAAAGGCCTGAGACAGTTAAATGTATTTATTTGGACAGTAAGCGTTTCTTTAATTGGAAAAACACAGATATTAGATTTTATTTGTGCATGTTTTTGAACCCTTACAAAACCTCTCTTTATGGAAACCTAGTACTGCTGATGAGTGCCTCATTTGGTTAAATCAGGTGCTAATGCTGAAATCCATGGGATGGTTGAGAGCATCAGCGACTCCTGCTCTTCCTTCTGCTTAAGAGAAGCTCACAGTGCTCTGGGCACTTAGACTCGGGCTTGCTTTTCAGAGCATCATATGAGGCTAAGCTGCCAATTTGGTAAAGCCCCTCGAGTTTTCTCCTGGGTCTCCCTTCCCTTGAGCTTTCCTTGTCGTGCCAGACCTGACCCTTTAAGCGTTCCTCTTAGGATTTCTCTGGATTTTCTTTCCTGGGTCCTTTGCTCAGGTTTCCATGAAAGAGAGATATGAATAAAACTTAGAGAAAGCCTTATGTGCCCTGCTTAGACAACCTCTGCTTTTCTTATCAGAGTTTTTTTTTTTTCTTTCACATCTTTTCCTTTTTTGGGGAATTCATTTTGGTTTGAGTTTCAATCATAACCTGGAGTATATAAGCCATAACCTGGCAGCCTTTGTTGTCCCTTTTGTGTGTCATGTTCTCTTGTCTCTGCCACTGGCATACCAAGTTCTAATTTACCAGGCTTGATGCTGTGTATCCTGCTGGGGGGTTGTCCTAGTCCAATTTGTACTGTGCATAGAAACAGTCCCATTGGAGGGAAAACCATGCTCCTCATAGGGGCCTGGGGGGACTGGGGACAAGCTGGGTAGTTGAATGGAGGGGTTGCTGGACACCATGTTTTATAAGAGTTTTAACAAAAAATGTCAATATCCTTCTGATGAAAAGGCCAGATATTTTAAGAAACAAAATCTGGACCCTGTCCGTGTCTCCATTCGAAATCTATCTGAATCAGATGTATGAGCATTTTCATTTAAGACCTAAATGCTCAAGTATAGCTGTACTATGGCTGGGGAAAGTGATGGGTAGTGACTGCATTCTTCGGAAGTCAACTGAACACAGTAGCTGATAGCTAAACGTTAACCCTGATTGCAGTGTGATCCACCACAGGCAGTCAGTCCCTGCAAAGCATTTAGTCCCTACAAACACAAAGATCGACCCTAGATTGAGTACTTTGGTAACAAGCTAGCTAACCGAGAGTGTAGCTAGAGGGCTGGCTGAATTACTTGCTAGACTAATAAACATTCTTAGATGTTAATTTTTGGCCTGTCTGATACACAAAGTCTGCTGTGCACACTGTGATAAGTGTTATTAATATATGTTCTCAGTGGCTATGGAGTCCTCCTGTCTTTGAAACAAAGATGTTTTTTTTGTTTAGTTTTGTGTTTGAAATCCAGTAAAAGCTTCAATCAGAGCTATTTATATTATGAGGTGTGCAACTCACTGTACAGCAGCTTTTACATGGTTGTGATTTTAGCTTTAAAATGGAGAACTGTGCAGTGCAATTCCATGGAAAGCCGAGCATTGTGGGTGTTGCTTAAACGTGCACCACTATCACACATACGTACACTGAGGCATCCTTAATGCCACTAGTCTGTTTGTCATGAACTAATGAACATTCACCTACCGCTTATCACTATAAACCCATCATCCATGCAAAAACCACTATAAGTTGTATATGCAGCTGGTGGCCTAGTGGTTCGGGTGATTGCACTGCAATCAGGAGGTTGTGGGTTCGATTCCCAAGACCGCTAGGCACCGTTGAGGTACCCCTCAGCAAGGTGCCGTCCCCACACACTGCTCCCCTGGGTGCTTTGCTTGGTGAATGGGTTAAATGCAGAGGAAGAATTTCATGCTGTGGTGTGGTGTGTTTTCATAGTGAAGGCTAATTTCTTTTGTTAGCATGAAGCTGAAGGTTGACCTGCTCTCTTTTCTAGTGTTTAGTATTAGGTTCTTTCTGTCTTTGGGTACAAATGTTCAGGTTAGATGACAAGGATGCCTGACATACCTGGATTCTGAATCTCAAAAGGCTCCCTATGTATTACACAATGCACTACAGAGGTCATGAAACTATGGCATTAACACCCAAACAGTGCTATGAATGTCTTTTGTCCAACTTTGTTCATCTAGCTATTGCCCATACAGGCCAAGAATGCTATCAGAGCAAAACTATCCAGGTGGACTATCTCTGTGTTCAGCCTTATTTCATTTGTTTTAATGTTTTTCGAAACTGAAAAACAGCTGGCAAGGAATGATAGAATACGCTATGATTAATCTTTAGTTACTTTGTTGTCTATCTAAACAAATCACATCTAAACTATATCTAATAAAGTCTCATCTCTACCTCTGGACAAGATATTCCAGTGTAGCCAAGAACAGACAGTGGAAAGATTTTAAAGATGTTAAATTGTTTCAAGTACAAAGTAATTTAGGCGATTTACACTCTTTATGTGCTTTTTAAACAAACACACACATACATACATACATACATACCTAAAAAATCCCACTTTAAATCTACGTTAGATAGATTAAAGGCCAACTGCACCACCACCATCACGAGATGTGCTGCCGCACTCACTACGAAACCAAACGCCTTAATTTTACCGCTTATAATGAACTGAATTTTAAGTTAATTAAGGAAAATTAAGGAAAATTAAGAAAAAAGTGCACAAATGAAGGCTGGTTAAGGGGTAAAAATACAACATTTTCCCATTATTTTTTCAAATTTGCCCCTGAAATAGTAGAACTTCCTGAATTAACACTTTAAGTTTAAGATAAAGGGGTTTAAGACTCATGTTTTAAATCTAATTTTAAGGGTTCAGTTTCACGAATTAGCAGCCACTTAATTCAAATGAAGGGGTTTAGTTTATTTCCAGGGGTAAATGCAGGTAGGGTTAACAGCTCCTGTTAAACAGTTTCTGGAGGAATCCTCTGTTTTCTGCTCATTTGCCTTATCAGTATATCTGCTCATAACTTTAACTTTCCTTTCTTCTTTCTACAGAGCTAAGAGAGCACCATGGGAGAATGGAGTTTCCTAGGTAATATTTTAGAGGAGGTAAATGAACACTCCACTGTGATCGGCCGCGTTTGGCTCACAGTACTCTTCATCTTCCGCATTCTGATTCTGGGCACAGCGGCGGAATTCGTCTGGGGAGATGAACAGTCCGACTACGTGTGTAACACAAAGCAGCCCGGTTGTGAAAATGTGTGTTATGATGAGGCCTTCCCTATTTCCCATATCCGCCTTTGGGTGCTTCAGATCATATTTGTTTCCACTCCTTCCTTGGTGTTTGTGGGCCACGCTGTCCATCACGTCCACATGGAGGAGAAGCGCAAAGAGCGCGAAGAGGCAGAGCTTAGCCGCCAGCAGGAGCTGAATGAAGAGCGACTTCTGGTGGCAGCGGACCAGGGAAGCGTTCGCACCACCAAGGAGACTAGCACAAAAGGGAGCAAAAAGTTTCGCCTCGAGGGCACCCTTCTCCGGACCTACATCTGCCATATCATCTTCAAGACACTGTTTGAAGTGGGTTTTGTGGTGGGACAGTATTTTCTGTATGGCTTCCGCATCCTGCCACTGTACAAGTGCAGCCGCTGGCCCTGTCCTAACACAGTGGACTGCTTTGTATCGCGCCCTACTGAGAAGACAGTGTTCATAATCTTCATGCTGGCAGTGGCTTGCGTCTCTCTTTTTCTCAACTTTGTAGAGATTATGCATTTGGGGTTAAAGAAAGCTCGCTTTGTGTTCCGCCAGCCAGCTGCAGCCCATGTGGAAAACCTGGGTCCTCCTGAGAGGAGCCTGCCATTCCTCTTTACTCCTCCAATCCAGAAAGCTAAAGGCTACAGGCCCCTTGAGGAGGACACCAAAGAGGATGAGGTTACACATATCTATCCGTTGGCTGAGGTAGACGTGGAGGCCGGCCAGCTCCCTGTACCCTCTCAGGAGGTTGAGCAGAAAAGAATGCAGGAGACAGCAGCGCCCACAGCACCTTCTGTGGAGGAGACAGTGCTTTGTGACGAGATGTTGCCTTCCTTCACGGATGTCACGGAGACCCTGCTTGAGTTACCACAAGAAGAAGAAGAGCTGTGTAGAGAAGGAGATGAGGTGGATAGTTTTAAGATTGTTATACCACTGGAAGAACAATCTCAGAATGGGACTTTGGAGGAAACACTGACAGTCGCTGATATGGAACAGAAGGATGAGGATCCAAAAGCTGTCCAAGTCAATGACAATGAGACACTGATGGAAGAAAGCCTGAATGTGGAGAGGGGGTCTGAACAGGGTGGGCTATTAGAGGAGCAAAAGCCTGAGGAAGGGAAGACAGAGGTAGACGAAGTTGTAGAGACTCCAGTGGAAAAAACAGCTACTGAGGAGCTTATCGATGTAGAAGAGTGTGTGTTAGATACCGAAGAGACAGGAGAAAGTGGAAGCTGGCCTGTTGTGTTGGACAGGACAGAATTTGAAGGTTTGGAAGGAGAAGAAGCTGCAGGACTAGTAGAACCCTTATGTAAGGAGGAACCTTTAGAGGAGGTTAAATCTCTGGGGGATGTGGATGTAATTGAGGAGATCAAAGAATCAGAAAGACTGGACTGTGCTGGAGAGGCGCCCACTTTAGAGGAAGTGGCAACTACAACAGAATTAGAAGATTCATTTAATACAGAGTCCATAGAGCCCAATGATGACCAATTGGAGGCTTTAGCCGATGTTAAGGACAAAGGTGACGTGCAGGCTCTCAGTGAAATGGGCAATGCTGAGGAAATGCAGAGTTCTGCAAGTCTAGTTAGTCTGGAGAAGACTGAAGATGCAACAATGGAAAGTCCACACCTGGAGGTGAATTTGCCGGAGCTGGAGGTCCTAGAACAGGTCATTACAGTCCCACTCGTGCCACTGGAACTGGAGAAAACACAGACTCTGGAAGATACGAGACCATTAAGTCGTCTTAGTAAAGGAAGCAGCAGAGCAAGGTCAGATGACCTTATGATATAACTGACATTTACCTCAACCAAAGAAAATATAGAAATAACATACTGACTCTGAAACCAATGCTGATTCACATTTACCAATAGTACCAGTACAAAATTGGATTCTCACAATTTAAGGGCAAACACTGAGGGCCTAATTATTTTTGAATTTCAACACTTAGCTAATTATCTTAAAGTTAAAATGAGCATTTTTAATTAAATTAGTCATAAAATTAGTGCACCCTGCAGTAATTTCATGTAATTAAATTAAAATACAGCAAACTAATTAAATTAAAGTAATTTAAATGAAAATTGAAGTAATTTTTATTTAAATTAGTGCACCCTGCAGTAGGCTGGCGTCCCACCCATGGTGAGGCTCACCTCACACCCATTGGCCCCAGGATAGGCTCCAGGTAACTGAGACCCTGATGAGGATTAATCTTTTACAGATCAGGAAAAGAACAAATTAAATGATATGCTTATATGTACTCAAAGAAATGATAAAAGTAAATATGTGTTTAAAGTTTAGATATTTTAAAGGAAATCTGTGTTATTTTAAGCTGCGTCCTGAAATTCTGGGTATTCTAACCAGAGTATTTGAGTCCATAGCATTAATAGTGGGGCTCAAACAGTATAGATAATACTAAGAGGATAAATACAACATAAAAGCATAATCAACAGCCCTTGTTATGTGTGCTTTTTCATTTCTATGTTCATATTTTATACTATCGTTCACTTAATGAGTTCTGCTTGGCCCCACTGAATGCTCAGTTTACTGTCTGAACACTTTTGTCTCTTCTTGCCTGATACCACAGAAGAAATGCTTTTGGTTCCTTATCAATGGTTATGAAGTAAATTATTTTAGTAAATCTTTTTTTAGCCTCAATCATGGGTCTTTAGGGAACCTAAAGCTGCTCTTCTTTGGCATTGACAATCATCTTTTTATGGTAAGTTTTTTTTTCTATAAGCCACAAATTTTGCTCCCATTGCATCTGTGAAAAAAAAAAAGCAGACAATAAAAACTCACTTAACAATTCCACTCTATGCATGATTAAGATGGCTTGTAATTATTTGTTCTTATATACATACTTATCATGTATTTCTAGTGTTGAGTTTTGTATAAAAACCTGTGGCAAAATATACATTGAAACAAGAAGCAAAAACAAAAAAGTTATTAAAAAAGATACGTTCAAAAAAGGTTTTTTTTTTTTTCAAATTTCTTTTTAGCCAAATATAATTAAGATTATATAAATAATGCCCAAAACGGCTCTGCCAGGTGCATATAAATTCTGATATTATATTGGTATTACTCTGGCATTCAGGATTTGATTTTTAGTTTTTGTTGTTTGTGTTAGAAAACAGTACAAAGGATAAAAATATGATTTCTGTAAATGAAAACAAAAAGGTACTGGAGATACTGCTGTGAAAAATCCCGGCCATAGTGCTTCTGATCTTCTTTTGTAGAGGGCCATGCCCTTTTAATGTATAATGTGCATATTTCATTAATTGTGTCTATCAATTACCTACAAAATGGAATAAAGATTCCAGTGCTCACAGCTTGTTCTGTCTTCTTGTACTTAACAAATATTTTGCTCTCTCCCCTTACAGTTACCTCAATTTTGACCTTAATTTCCCCCACAAAGGAAAATTAAGGGAAAAGTGCACAGATTAAGGCTGATTAAGGGGTAAAACCCCTGAATTTTCCCTTTTCTTTTCTTTTTTCAAATTTTCCCCTTAAATAATAGAACCTGAATGAATGCCTTAAATTTAAAATGAAGGGGTTTTACACTCGTGTCTTAAATCTAATTTTAAGGTAAAATTAAGGGGTCGCGTTCACAAATGAATACCAACTTAATTCAAATGAAGAGGTTTGGATTGAAGAGATTTTCAGAGATAAATTAAAGCAGGGTTAAGCACATTTAAATACATTGTGTTTCATAGTGATTGTGGTGAGAACACCCGAGATCTTGATGATGTGGTACATATCGACTCCTATTTTTCTTCCAGGTGACTTAGGCGACCTCTAGTGGCCAGCAAACGTACTCAGCGCTTACTTACAAAATGCAAATAATCTCTTAAAGCTGGGTATTTGCTGATAATGGTTATCACAAAAAAATTCACTAGGTCATAAATTAATGGGAGCTGCTTTGCTTGCATAGAAAAATGTGGAAGTGTGAAATGTTCTTCGTTTTAGGGCGTCCTGATTCTCTGAGAATTGCTTCAATGGCGCCACTAGCTTGACCAAGTTTGCAAAGTACTGTAAAAATGACTTCATGTTCCCACCATTGACACCTACTGCAGCCTGAGGAGCATCAGTACACGTGTTTAATGTAGTTAACACATAGAGCCTCAGCACAATAAAGTACAAGATCAGTACAACAATCAAACTTTCAGCTTATGCTTTCCTCAGTGGCACAAAACTGAGTGAGACTAACTGTATATTTGTGTAAACATGTGAAGCCCCGTTAGCACGGTTTTGACATGAAAATACAGGAGAAAATGGAGAATACTTTGATGTAATGAACCAGAAACTCTGTCTTTTGTCTTCATTGGAATGCTTTCTGAAAATCATTACCCTGGACGGACCTAATATGCTTTTTGTGCAAAGATTAATTTTTAAAATTTAAACAAAATACTCGTGTTTAGGTAGGCAAGCTCTAACTTTGACATAAGCTTTATGGAACACTAAGTTACTGAAAAAACATCTTATGGTTGCAAGACATTTTGGAAACATAGTCCAAAGGAACCAAAGTTTGAATGAATGCATTTCTGACCAATCCTGATTAAGAAAGTTGTCAAAAGTTGATTAAAAAATCAAAAAAATGTAAAAATGTCAAAAACCCTTAGTGTGCTTCAACATGAAACGCAACAATATACGCGGGTTTTTCAATATACGCGGGTGCTCTTGGAGCGTAACTGTTTATTATGGATTATTGTATACCAGTGAGACCGATTATGATAATGAGACTCAAAGATAAATGAATGAGACGAAGCGCGAATCAAAATATTTAAGAGAAGACACGTTTGAATGAAATGTTTCAGCTATGAAAAGTATTACAAAACAGTGTAATCCTCCCTTCCTACCCCTCAACACAGTACGGATAAAATCAACATTCTGTGGAACAAGTTGTTCAATCTGAATGAAGCACAGGCAGATTTAAAATATAATCTCTGAAAATATAAAGAGCATTTTTGACTTTTTCTTGCACCATGTAATAAATTGTTCGAAAATAAATGGTTCGAATTACAAGGGGTGGTGGGGGGGGTACAGTACCCCCGGATCAAGACTCAGACCCCCCCAAAAGAGCTAAATTAGCAGTTTTATAGGAAGTCAGTACCCCCCAATTATGGAGGGGTAATTCACACTCTGGGCTGGTTACTATCATTTGATTAGAGAAGGAGCCTCTATATGGTTAATTTACCCATAAATGTACCAACAAAACTCAGATTTACTCACCGGCTACACCGGCCTTTGTGAAGCATGTTTTCTGGACACGGAGTTGAACACACATAAAAACAACTTTTTAGACGTATAGTATTGATGTTAGAGTTAGAGTGCACTAAGTACAGGTTACAGGTAGGACACTACACTGGAATTGATTATAAACACAGATCTTTAAATATTTAAACAATAAAAATGCACATTTTGACAGAATGAAGGTTTATTATATTCTCTTGGCTGTCGGTATCAGGAACTGCTGCTGCAATAGACAAAGTGGATCACATGAAAAGGAACATGTATAGAAAATGAGATGTTAGATGACTTAAATTCATATCCGTACTTTTCTTGAATTTTTAGGAAACCAGATTTCAAATGGTTAGAAGATGCTCTTGTGGTGTGACACAGCTTTCCAAGTGCAGTCTTGTTTAGACTATAGTCTTATAGACAAGCTGTATCTGTATCATAGGCGAGCTTTATTTGTATCTCGAGATAGTTGTCCTGACATGTTGTTTTTATGATGCATTTCACAGTATTTGACCAGCAGGTGTCGTCAGTGTGTAACGTTTCGAGCACTTCCAAACAATGGAATAGAAACATTTCATTTGATTAACCAGCTAAACATACAGTATAATGTAATATACTGACACATCATCTTTGGAATTAATGAATGTGAAGAACTATGAAAATATAACCATGAGTGCGGGGTAGAAAGTAAAGCCCAGAAGGAGCTGACTCATCCACAAGAGCTCATGGAACCTGGAAGAGATGAACAAAAGCACAAACGCCCACAAAAAGACCATAACAGCAGCTGACCGTCAGTAAGTCTTGTGTATCTGTCCGCGTGACGTCCCTGCAATCAGATTTGGCATGTCAGCGTGCTCTATGGCAAAGCACCAGTTAGTCCAAATCATCTTTTTCCTGCTTCCAACATGCTCAATATAACTAACCACTCATTAAATAAACTGTTCCTAAGTTTGTTCTGTACCTCTGGGACCATGGGAATACTCGGTTCTGTATCAGTATCTGTCTTGATGCAATTTGTCATTCCCATCAATGAAGGACGACCATTGCATCAATAACAAAATGTCAGTAAATATATAATAAAGAAATACATAACACATAATGCAGGTAGCTAATGTATACCACACAGTGATCTTGTTTAGGCAGGTGAGTCTGTATACTGAGCCCTAGTACAGACAAAATATTATAATGTACTGCAACAGTTCCCCAGTGCTTAGAAACATTGCTTGACAATATAATATAGCGCTCAGAAATCAGGCAGGTTTAGCCTTCTTTCCTTCATCAGCATGACAGCAAAGATATGTGAAGCAGTGTCTGTTTGAGAACACAAGCATGAGCTACAGTGCTAATTTTCTTTTGGAAACTTAAAGCTGTTCAGTGTTCAACAGGAGGCAATTTAAGACATTCAAAACAGTATCTTTTGTAACACTGTATTTATGAACCTTTGTAAAACCTATAAAGATTTTTCTAATACATATTTTTAATTCAGATACCTGACATTCAACGTTTTTAGGGTCAGCAAACTTTGAGGAGTTTTCACCACACAGCTGCAGTGCGCAAGCAGTTAGTTTTGAAATGTAGGACTTTGTTGTATATTTATTCACAGTTGAAGGAAATTCAGATTTGTTTTGTTCACATATTTAAGGTTAAACAAATATTCCTAGAGGAAAGAACAAGAAAATAAAGTTTCCGGTGCTCCTCCCTTGACTGTTAATTGGACATGTGATAGGCAGCGCTGCTTGGCTTTCTTGCTGCAGCAAGTCTTGTTGAGTTTGCATGGGATTATTTCACAGGCAGCTCATACACACTTAAGGTAATAAGGTTCTGTACTTGTAGAGGGGTAACACATTTTAAAATATTAACTAACGACAGACCTTGTGTCTTTTGTTAATAATCTTGTTCAAATGAATTCCTTTGCATTTGTTTCTTACAACAAAGTATGTGAATTAATTATTTAGCTCTCTTAGCTCTAATTTGATGAAAATCTTTTTAAAGTTTCTTCAGTGGGCAGTTATTGGTGAAGTTTGCTTTTGTTTGCATGGTGAATGCATACTTTTGGGACATGTTGTGTTTAATGGTACTAAGAGACTAGTGTACTAAGACAAAAACCATTGACTACTAAATTTCAGTATATTAGAATTTTGGAAGAACTGAATTAAGAAGGCAAACAAAAAATGTCAAAATACATGGAACAACTGAAAGAGCAGATCAAGGGTAGTTTGTTTGTTAAAGCTCCCATCTTAAATGTATGCTTTGGCATTGCGTAAAAATCTGTGATTCCAAAAGTTTGTATGTTTGTATCTTAAACAGTGAATGGAAGCCTCTGCAGTATATAACGTTTGCTATTTCACCACATGTGCAATAGCTTAAACTTATGAATTACTTTATTTAAAGCTATGCAGTGAAGCTTTATGTTACTTCTGTTCATGCACAGCTTGTTGCTTAGAAAATTACATTAGACTTTAATATTATAACTAGGTTTTGCAACAGAACATGTGACAATCAGGGGTTTTTTTGGTTCACAAAATTAGGTTTGGGTAAGTCATGGTACACATATGCATGCGATCCATCTGAAGTAGGATTTAAATATGATTAAATAATGAAGTGCATTATTCGGTGCAGTTCCTTTGTTTTATTAGCATAAACAGACAAGAAAGATTTGTTCCATATTAAAAGCAGTGCATTCGTTAAAGCCATATGAGGGGACAACATAAGTATCATCAGAATTTATTTATTGCTTTGTTTTTCAGGATCTTTACTTTTACCTGTTAGTGTGGGGTTCAAATAAAAAATCAGTAGAATGACTGCTGGCTTTAGCTTGCACTATTATGGATGGATCAAGAGTCAAATAAGTAAATTACTTTAATGGCATTAAAAACTAGAATCTCACTTAAAACTTTACCAATATTTTCCCAATATATTTAAGGGTTCAGTATTGGAACACTACTGGTAACAGCAATATACACTACTCACAATAAGTTAGGGATATTGTTATTTACATGAGTGCTTGTCCTATTTGCTCAGAATTTTAATGAAATAAGTAAAAGTTCCCTTTGATATTACTAATAATGTAGAAGAAACACCATTTTCATTAGTTTAATATTTATTACCCCAAAAATTAAGACAATAACAGGGACAGCCCCAAATAACAAAAATGGACAATGTCAGTAGCGGGTGTTTCCACCATTTGCTGCAATGACAGCTTGACAGCGATGTCTCCTGCCCCTCACGAGCCTCATGATGTTGTTCTGAGGCAATGTGTTCCACTCTTCCACAAGTGCTACACGCAGTTCTGACAGGTCACGTGGGGGTGGGGTACGATCATCCGGTTTCTGCTTCAACTGGTCTCAGACGTGCTCTATGGGGTTCAGGACAGGGTACAGTGATGGAAATACCATATGAGGCTTTCCAGCTTCCTGAAGCTGAGCTGTGATAATTCTGCCCCGATGTGGTGGAGCATTATCATCCATGAACAGAACGTTGGGGGTGTGCTGGCAGAATTGGGGGATGATGATGGGTTCTATGATGTCTCTGAGGTAAGAACGTGCAGTGACTGAGCCGTGTACAATAACCAAATCTGCTCTGCGCTGACTGGTGATGCCTGCCCAGACTGTTGCACCTCCTACACCAAAGCAAACCCTGGGGACCATGTTGACCTCAGCGTATCGCTCACCTCGCCTTCTACAGCAATGCTGAGGACAATCATTTCTGCAAGGTGATCCGACACTCATCAGTGAACAGGACAGTAGACCACTGCTGCATTGTTCAGGTCACATGGTCTTGTGCCCACTGCAGACGTTCACGGCGGTGTCTTGGTGTCGGTGTAGTCACCAGCAACGGTCGTCTGGCATTCGAGCCAAAGCGGTGGAGTCGGTTGCGAATCGTTTGTCTGGAAACCCTAGTACCCCTCGCGTCTCATAAACGGACCTGCAGCTGTGTGGCAGTTGCATAACGATGTCTGAGTGCATCGGTCTTTAGGTACTGGTCATCGCTGCGGTCTGTCACTCGTGGGGCTCCACTCCTGGGTCTGTCATGAACTCTGCTAATAGTTCTGTGTCTTGATGCAAGTCTGCTGATGACACTTTGAGACACACCAAGTTCACGAGCAACATCTGACTGCCTG
>JBBJLR010000002.1:5002778-5019576 GCA_037577145.1 Brachypetersius gabonensis | reverse complement strand
AAGATTTCAGTTTGTTTTTCTATTGAGTTGTACAGTTCATGGGTCACAATAAAGGTGGAAAAAGTTCTGACATTATTTATCTTTGTCTCATTTTTTACACCACAGACACCTGAAATTTTCACAGGGGTGTGTAGACTTTTTATATCCACTGTATGTATACATTAAAAACATATACATAATATATATATTATATATAGAAGGGCAGCTTTAAATGCTTTAATTCTCCATAGAATCAAAACCGAAAAAAGAAACTAATCACGAGTAGTACAGCTTGCAGCCAAACCTGAAGTATTTTACTGATTTAATATGGCTCCTGGTTGAATGATGATGATGATGCTGATGATGTTTGATGCTGCATTTGTTGAGACAGACCATGTTAATGACATAATAACAGAAACAATGAGGCTCGCCCAACACAAAGAAAGCTATATAATGTCCTCCTAATGAACTTTAAAACCATGTATCATTAGCTTAGTCCTGGACTACAAATAATTCTGAATTCTGAATTGAGATTCTGCATTAAAAAAGACCATAGTTTGGGATTAGTCTTAATTCCTATCCAGAATACTGACCCTTACAATTAGAAAAACAGCAGTGATATGTTGTATATAAGGCATGAATACGAGCTTCTGCTTCTTATCCTGAGTGATTTGCTTTAAAGACCAGAGTGAAATGACGGAATAATCATGTTTCTTTATGTATGTCTGGTTAGTGAATTCTGTCCTTTATCAATACAAATATATAACAATATTTGGGGCATCTGGTGGCCTGGTGTTTAGGGAGTTGCCCCTGCATTTGGAAGGTTGTGGGTTCAAATCGCACGGACTGCCGGACATGTCACGGAACAGAGACGTAGCGGAGACGCAACGCATCGGATCTGGTGTAAACTGATGCATTGACTTTACTGGCGGCGATTAGCTGCGGCTGCCGTGTCGGAGACGCACCGCAACGCAGACGCATCCGGTGTAACCCCTGCGTCTCCGCTATGTCTCTGTTCCGTGACCCCTGACGGACTGTCGGACATGCGCTTCAAGTCGTTTTTTTGACGGATACGGATCAAGAACGTAACACAGAGCGCATGCGCCAACTCCAGATGAGCCCTTCATACACGGACAACTATACTATAATATTATAAAATCATATATATGACCCACATATTGTTGATCAGTGTATTTAAACAGAAAAAACACCACAAAATGAATCAATGTCATTCAAAAGTGGACTTTAAATGCATTGTTTTCTTTATTACAACACAATACAGTACGACAAACAACATTAAATACAGCAATGCAACACAATTCTCCCGTTATCATGTGATCTCACAAACCAGCGGCGCGCCGGATCAGATACGGACCACAAGCGCGTCCAGTGCGAATTGGCGCATGGCATCGAACGGAATGGAAATGCAGCGCAGTCGCACCGCAGCGGACACGCATCCAGTTAGTGTGTGCGCGCTTGAAAGGTTGAGATGTAACGTGCAAAATTTATACAAACAGCAATAACAGCAACAGCAATAATAATAATAACAATAATAGTAATAATAATGTGGGTTAAAGGAAAATTGTTGTAATTCAATTTTGTAATTACTCTTCACAGTAACATTTTTTTACCTTCCTTTTTACTTGGCCTCTTACTCTTCTTCTTAACTAGATGACGGTGTCGTCGGATTGGTCCAACCTGACCTTGCACCTGCAGGATTCACTAACGAGCTCTGTGGGACACTTTCTGGAGCAATGGCGCTGGAACGTCACGGAGGCCGAGCGCACCCTGGAAGCCCGCCTGGCCGAGGAAAACTTCCGCAATGTCGTCTGGTACCTAGTGGTGATGATCGGTATGTTCGCCTTCATCGTGGTGGCCATCCTAGTGAGCACCGTGAAGTCCAAGCGGAGAGAGCACTCCAACGACCCGTACCACAAATACATCGAAGGGGACTGGAGCACCCAACCTCAGACCCAGTCGTACAACCAGAGCTACGTGGTCGCCAACGCCGGCGTCAGGACCTTCCATGGCCCCGTATCGCCCTGATTCACCTTGCTCTCTGGACTTGAGTGACAAATTAGCTCGATCCAATGCTGAGCCAACTGAAATGTCATGTCAAACAAATGGAAAATGCGACATATAGCCATGGAAAAAAAATAGGAGACTGCATCAATTTAATTTCTGGTCATTACCTTTGCAATTTTCTGTGTAGAACGTGCATGTCACTATTGTTTAATATGCTATTGATCACACAATTCAACATTCCAAACAAAATAATGTTTGGAGAAAATGTAAAAACAATGCATTTAAATAATTTATTATACCTTGGAAATGTCAAACTACTCTCAACTTTAAAATA
This sequence comes from Brachypetersius gabonensis, assembly GCA_037577145.1. Classification (NCBI taxonomy): domain Eukaryota; kingdom Metazoa; phylum Chordata; class Actinopteri; order Characiformes; family Alestidae; genus Brachypetersius; species Brachypetersius gabonensis. The sequence continues at coordinate 5,017,238 of JBBJLR010000002.1, read as the reverse complement.
GTGATGTAAAGAGTGTGTGTATGTGTTTCATCTATCAGAAAATGAATCAGGAGTGAAGCTGCTGGAATACAGCACACAGAAAAGCTGCTCTGCAAACACTGCACTTAGCACACTTGTGGCATTTCTTATTTTTACACAGCTCACACTGCATCGGTTCAGAAATAGAATAGCATTTTACACACATACTGCTGCAATTTGTACTAACAGTGGTCTGAAAAAAAGGGAATAGTGGTCTCTTACTTTTTTTCCGTGGCTGCAATTGCAAGATCTCAACCTACAGCAAAAAATGTAACCGAGCTGTTCCTAGTTTTTTGTGGTTATAATAGCCTACACAACTCATGAAACACAAATAAACAATAACTGAACAATCTCTGAATGGAGACATGGGACAAGATAAAAACATCCAGATCACAGAATGTATTTGTATAGTTAGCAATGTAACCTTTAACTGTAGGTATGACTGTTTTTTTCACTGCACGGGCCTGAAAGTGTGATATTTTAGAGAAGCAGGAGGTTGTGGCAGTAAATGATGTAGAGTCTGATAAAAAAGGATTTAGAACATACATAAACAGAAAGGATACGATCAGTAATTGCAAAAATCGGTTACTATTGTAGGTACGGCTGCTAAAATAACTAATAAGTGATTTTTTTTCATTTCTGCGGGACTAATAAATACCTCACACTACTAAGATATAGTTTTAATGCACAGCACATAAGGAGAGATCCTTCTCTGGAAGCCATTTTCTTCATCTCTTGTTCCTTCTAGCCACTCTGACTTCAGGTTTGTTAGTTAAACAGGTGGTGTTGTAGGTGCAGTCAGTGAATTGCTCATTTCAGTGCACTGAAAATGTGCCTCAGGATTCTCCATACAACTCTCAATAAAAACTAAATGAGTGAAAAACGAAATTATGTTTAAGCAACAAATTATAGTAGCTTTAGCAAACTTATTTGTAGCTTTTAGTTATTTCTCAACACATTTTAACTGAATTCAACACAAACATATTTACAGCGCAGGAATAGTGTATTTTTGTAGATTTGGAAACTCAATTGTTTTAGATTTTCAAACAAAATTTTATCTGTAAAGTTATGAGATAAACATTAACGCTAGTAACTAAATATGCTGTGTTAATCTTTATACCATCTCATCTGATAGCACTCTAAAAAAACTGACATAATAGACTATTCCATACTAAGAGCCCCCCCTTTCAGCTATAACAGCTTCCACTTTTCTTGCAAGGCTTTCCATAAGATTTTGGAGCTTCTGTGGGAATTTTTGCCCATTCATTCTGTAGAGCATTCAAGGTGTTAGCAATTCCTCCAAGCCATTTGTATTGCTTTGTTTCACTTCTCCTGTCCTACTACTTCATTCAGTTCATTTTAATTCAGTTTTATTTATAAAGTACATTTTACAAGCAATGTTGTCGCAAAGCAGCTTTACAGAAGCAGGGTCTGGCACCCTAGTGAGCCAATCAAGGGCAACAGATGCAAGGAAAAACTCTTTAAAGTTGGAGGAAAAAACCTCAGGAGGAACCAAGATTCTAAAGGGGAACCTTTTGTTGACCAGGAGAGAGAGAGAAAAAGAGTCTCTATGGAGAAACTAACAAGAGGAGGTCTTAGTGTACAGCTTAATCACTGTTGTATAGATTGGGTATCTACGACTAACAGAGTCGGTACAGTTAAGAATCAGTAGAGGTAGATTTTTTTGGAAGAGTAGGTTGAGAGATTCTGGTGCACAACAACAGTAACAACTATCTCTGCCAGAGCTTTAAACAGCAGCTGTCCTTGAATGGGGGAGGAGCACACAGGGAGTAGAAAACATACCCTCCCAGTCCTTCCCTTCTACCCTTCACTCTTTCCTTTACTCCCTGTTCCCTAGCGTTCCTACTTCCACCATTTTCTCTTCCCCGCCTTTTTCTCTTTCATGGCGTTTCAGCCCACCTAACTTTGACTTGCTCTCGTCTTTTCTGTTCCCATCATTTCCGTCATTCCTGTTTTCTGGACCAATCAGTAGTGTCATTCTAAAAATGCATGTTAATGAATTTGTGAAGCTCACTGTCTCAAAAACTGAATCTGAATGTTTGTTCATTTCTGCATCTCATAGCAAATCATGTTGTGTGTTACAGCACACACAAGTCTGTACCACCTTAATGAAGAGCTGGTTACTGAAGCGTGGGTTGAGAATTTTGGGGAACGTTATTATATTTGAAAAATATATTTGGGTAAAGATGTGTTTCTTAGCAATGCGAGCCTCTTAAGTTCAGAATTTGTTGTGTAGATTTGTGCATTTTACATTTTTAGTTTTTATGTGCAACAACTGTGCCGTAATCTAACCTTTCCATATTCTATAAAATTACAAATTTAGAAAAAAAAATTACAAAAACTAACATGAAAGAATATTACACTGTAAAATGTCTTTAAAATATCTACATTATTAAAGTATGTCATCAAAAAATTTAATACATGCAAATTATATAAAATCCACATATGTTATTAAAATGACTGAATATGGCAAAACAAAAAAAAAAACAAAATCGAAATAATATCTAATAAAAACAAATATTGCAGATAAGTAACTTACAGTTTGGTGAATTACTAACAATACAGATAGTAGATCAGAATCAGAATCAGACTCAGAAAGCTTTATGTATCCCAGAGGAAACTGCTTACGTTACGACTGCCCAGACACAAAGAGAATGTCAAAATAATCAAAAATATTAAACTGATGGAATTTTGGGAATCTAAAATGATGTATTATTATTAAAAAATCTAAAAGAAGAACCTAACAGAGGAGGATGCGGAGCTCCAGTGATGCTGATGCTGAGGTTGCACATCAGAGGGCGGAGAGAGAATGATCTGCGCATGCGCAGAAGTGAAAGAACGCCCTGGGGGAGCAGCTGCACCGTGTCGGGTTTCAGGAGATTTTAGCTAAAATATACACATTAAAATCCTTCAACATTCAGCATCAACCTCGCAGCGGTGAGTAGCATCATCATGAATTTTATTTGTGTGGTGTTTCTTAGAGGAAAGCTCTAATTTCTCTGTGGAAACGGTGGAGTCGTACAGACCCACAAACGAGCAGCTGTCCTGATTCCAGACCTTTCTTCAGAGTCAGGAGCTTCAAAGCTTTAAAAAAAAACCTTTCAGATAATAAATATCCACTAAAAAAAGACAAAGACTAATTCATTGTCTTTTTCCTCAAGCTTGAAAATAGCAGAGCTTCATGGGTTACCCTCCTGTGTCATTTATCATCCAGCTTCTTTATTAGCCTGAAATGCTAATGCTGCATCTGGAGAGGGACATTATTCTCTAAAATACAATCAAAGTCACTTCTGTTGCTGGTCAATGGATGGTTTACTATAAGAACTAACGTAGACATAGTAGTCTAGTTTCGTATTTTTGGCGAAGAAATGTGCTTAGGTCTGATATTTTTACTGGTTCTATTGTACATACATCAAAAGGACAAAAGTATTGGGACACACTTGTTTTCCAGGGTTTACTTCCAGTGAAGGGCTTCCAGTGAATCTTAATGCTTCAGCTTTGTGGAGAGGTTTTTGGAAAGGTCCTTTTCTATTCTAGCATGAAGACCGCACAGGGCCCTGACCTCAAGCCCGTCCAACACATTTGAGATGAACTGGAACAGCAAGACAGGCCTTCTCGTTCAGCATCAATGTCTGACCTCATAACTGCTCTACAGAATAAATGGAAAGCCTTCCAGTAAGAGTGGAAGCTGTTATAGCTGCAAAGGAGGGACCAACTCCATATTAAAGTCTATGTATTTGAATGCAATATCACTAAAGTCTGTGCTGGTGTAATGGTCAGGCGTCCCAATTCTATAAAAGTGGGCAGAAGCAGCTCAGATTACATGTGCGTCCTCATGACATTATTTATGTAATAATTTTCTGGCTAGTCATTGCTTATTATAATTGTTCTGTAGTGGCTTTATTGATTTTGTGGGTGTGGGGGATCTAAATGGCCTGAAGGAAACAGAACACGCCTTTCCTTTATTGTACATCATGCATTACAGTCCTGTACGTCTTTACCTTTTAGGTCTGGTGGGCAGGTCATTTTGCGCTGGAGTTTGCCATGACGTCGCGAGCAGGTCCAAGAGCTGCAGGGACTGATGGAAGTGACTTTAGGCACAGAGAGAAAGTGGCATCTCACTACCAGATGAGGTAACTTCTGCTACATCTTTGCATTTAAAATTTCGTTGTAAGCTCTGCTTCAATGGCAATAAAGGCATTCAGTGTAATAAACCTATTATACCCATTTTCTTACTGAGATACACTACATGGCCACACCCATTGCTAACAGGTGCAGTAGGTAACATGAATACCACCATGCAATCTGCACACATAAACATTTGCAGTTGAGTGGGTTATATTGAAGAGCTCAGCTAATCAGCTTGTCCAGTTTCTGGTTGGCTGGAGCTTCCCCTGTCAGCTGCCAGTGTAGGTTATGTGAAGTGGAGATATCCATGAATTAAATAAAAAGACACACAAGGTCAGGGAGTGAGAGCAGCGATTGGTGACATGTATCATTATAACACATCTGTCTTTACTGCAACACTCACTGCTGTGTTTCAGACGACTTCTGAAAGCAACATCAGCACAAGAACTGTTTGTCAGGAACTAGACTGATTGGATTTCCATGGTCAAGCTGCAGTGGCGTGAAACACACTGGATCTGCCCAAATGCATATTTGTGTCATTCCGTTGTGTTTGTCATGTTATGTCTCATTTCATCTGTATGTGCTTTAACTATGACTGCATACTTACTTGACATCTCTGTGTTCCAGTGCTTCATTTAAATCAGAGATCAAGAAGCTGACTGCTGTCCATATACTAATATGGGTGTTGGTAGCCGCCCAGGTGATGGTGGCCCACCTCAAGCTACTGTCTCACGACGTGGTGGCCATGCCGTACCAATGGGAGTATCCATACCTCCTGAGTCTGCTGCCATCATTGATGAACGCCATGGCCTTGCCCAAAAACAACATCAGCTACCTGGTGATCTCCATGATTAGCGCTGGGCTGTTTTCTGTGGCCCCACTGATTTTTGGGGCCATGGAGATGTTTCCGGTGGCCCAGCAGCTGTACAGGCACGGCAAAGCTTACCGCTTCATCTTTGGTTTCTCAGCGGTGTCAGTGATGTATCTGCTGATGGTGATCGCCGTCCAGGTACACGCATGGCAGATCTACTACAGCAAGAAACTGCTAGATGCCTGGTTCAACTCCACACAGGAAAAGAAGAAGAAGTAAAGATGCAAGCAGTGAAAAACTGAGTGTAGGCCATGCTATACTTGCAATTTTACATGCATGGATATATTAAAAGCGACAAATGCACACAAACCGACCAACCCACTATTGTTCTTAAGTTGTATTATTATTTTTATTATTATTATTATTATTGCTGGAATTTGGAGCCTCTTCTACTCTTACAGTTTTAGAAATATTGACATGGTTCCAATACCAAATCCCCAGTTCGCTTCCATGCTGTGAGCAGCTATTTTTCAAGATAAACTTTTTTGGCCATACTGTAGAACCAAAGTGGGTGTCTCCAAACACTGGATTTATAGCAAACACTCAATCAGACTTTGCATTTTCTCACGGAAATGCAATCTAGTTACATATTACTGTTAGCTGGTGTGTTTCCCCATGTACAATATTTTATACTGGTTCTTTACACATTTCATGAATTGTGTTTCTACTAACTGGAAAACCTCTGTCAGTCCACAGATGGGTGTACTGTAAAATGTATGTGTGTCTTTAAAAGGGATGTATGTGTGCATGTGAATTTTCTCACCCTAAAGCCTACATTTTATCACATTATATTGTACCATCAAGTTATTGCCTTTTTACCTCCCTGCATCTTTTTAATGCTCCTATAATAAAAGATCAATTGTTTGAAATTGTTATAAAGGCTTTGAAACTACTGATATAATCATGATTTCATATTGCCTTCCTGATTGAATTAAAATAGAAACAGCGCTCATCAGATCTTGTTTGAATTGCAAGGTGTTTAAATGCAAGGCCTCTATGCTGCTGCTACTACATTTACATTTACGACATTTATCGGACGCTTTTTTATCCAAAGCGACTTCCATTCACTAACTACAGGGGACAGTCTCCCTGGAGCAACTTGGGGTTAAGGGTCTTGCTCAGGGACCCAGTGGTGGTGCTGAAGGTAGGATTCAAACCCACAACGTCTTGGTCCAGAGGCAAATATCCTACCCACTGAGCCCCACCACCCCTAAAACCTGTACACCTAGTGTACCTGTTTCACTTCCACTAGATGGTGCAATCAGTACTAGCATTCAAGATTCTTTGACTAAATTATATCATGCACATCATAATCAGAGTTCAAAATGTTTGTTTGGTCATACAAATCATAATGGGATGATGCACAGATGTTGCATATCTGTATATGGTACATTATGCATAATGATAATAGAACATTTTCATTTATTTCACTGATTTTGGGTTCACTTAAGTAGTTTTACTGTTTTCTTACTGGAATGGACACCCTCATGCAGACAAAAAGATGATAAATCACAAGATAATCTTGAATAACATTAGAACCAAGACACAGGCTCAATATCTGATTATCAGTGGAACTTTAAAATACAAAAACAAAGCAAGATCTTGCTTTAATATATTGTATGACATTTTTTAAAAATCACAATATTTGCTGAGGAAAAGGAAGTTGTTCTTACAGTGACACTGACTGCTCTAAATTGCTATTGTAAGTAATGACTTGTGCACCCTAAGGTCAGTCAGATTAAACGGGTTAAGCATTCTTCACTTAAAGAGAATTTGTTTTATAGAATGCATTTTATATCTGTGTACATTATTTCTTGCGGTTTTGAATGTCTAAGCTAGGGTTATCCCTAAATAGTTTATCTGTCACTTACATATAGCTTTTATTCACATGTATGTTATGTTGACAGCTATGTCTGCCTTAAAGGGAAATTCCACAGATTATTCTGATTTTTTGCAGAAATAAATCATGGACATGTCACTCAGTCATCCAGAGTTAGTGGTGGAATGTTCTATTCTTGTGGTACTTGCCGAGTCAGAATTGTCCCCAGTGGTGGTAAAGCAGTGATCACACCACAGCACACAGTGTGCAATACTTTCCATGCATTTAACCCATTCACCAAGGGAAGCAGTGGACAGTACCTTGCTCATGGGTTCCTCAGTGGTACCACAACGAATGCTGGGATTTGAAACCACTACCTTCTAATCACATGGGCAACTCCCTAACCACCAGCTGCTGCTTCGATAGGAACTAGATGTCTAATGGGTGTTATTTCATTGGTTGATTACAAATATGTTGCCTGATGAATGAGACTTAAATTGAGGTTTTGTAATTTAATTGTATTTTTAAATGTATTAAAACCATAGAGGTAAATGTACTTCTCGTCCAACATCAGTGTCTGACCTCATAAATGCTCTACAGAATGAATGGGCATAAATTCCCACCGAAACTCCAAAGTCTTGTGGAAAGCGTTCCAAGAAGAGTGGAATCTGTTACAAAGGGGTGGGACCATATTAAAGTCTATGTATCTGAATGCAGTTTCATTAAAGGCCGTGTTGGTGTTGTTGTTGTTGGTGTAAGGGTGATGCTTTTGTCCATGCAGTGTATTATGATGCCTTCTGTCACCGCTGTAAAGAAATCAGGATCCGAACCTTTCACATCAAAGCACTCCCAATAACTGTGTTCATATCGACCATATTGTTATGAAGACATGGGTGGAATGATCTTGTAAGTGGGATCAACTCTTCAGACGCAGCAGAATTATTTCTGGTTCTACAGAATTAACTTGAAATTAAACAGAAAGCTAAAAAAGACTGTTCTCGCTCTCCATTGCGCATGCGCAGCTGGTTTTGCCACGTACAGGCCGAGAGTGTTCCGGATGTTCTGCTGGTTCGGGGAGAGTCCGGTCTGAGGTGTTTCTGCTGAGTCTTTACCGACACGTCCTGATTCCAGGTAAACCTCTATACTAATAAATTGATCAGAAGTGTCCTGTGTGTCCACTGCCACTCGTACAGGGCGAAAGGGCTGCTAAAATCGCTTCTGACTGCGTTGTCATGCTCGGCCACTTGTCAGATAGCTGTAGAGCGCTAGCATTAGTTTAGCATCGGAGAAAAACTGGGGCAAACTAAAAACCAGGCCGTCGATCGAGGTACCAACGTTATAGTCTCATATATTGATGACATGTACATTTTTTTCTCATGGTGATTATGTACTTTCTCGGTCTCTGAGCAAGGTTTTGAAAGAAAAATAGTTTGTTCCGTTAGCTACTTTACGCCGGTTAAAGAGGGGCTCACTTTATAGCAGGAAGTCTACCGAGGGGAGCTTCCTATGTGTACGGAGCGGATCAGTATTTGACAGGAGAGAAAATGGCCTGATAGAAAAACAACGCCTTAGAAAACACACGGAGGTTTAATAAATAATGACTCTGGCATCGAGGGAATACGTTTGTGAGGGTCTAGTATGTCCTGACACCACGATTCTCGGTGATTTTATTTGTAGTTTTTCCTCATTACTGACAAAAAGGTGATGTTAGCCTCTCCGCTGGCTAACCATCTCTTCGCCCCTGACACTGACAGCTAGTAAAAACACCTAAGTTTCGCAGTAACTGGATATTTAAAAAGTTCAGTTGGTGTAAGATGTCGGTTCTTCCCGCTATGAGCCGTTTTTATCTCTAGTTTAACTGCTATAGACATTAGGCAAGCCTCTGCTGTTTATCCTCACTTACACTACATGGACAAAAGTATTTGGACGCCTAACCATTACACCAACATTGACATTGCGTTCAAGAATATAGACTTTAACATGGAGTTGGTCCCCCTTTGCAGCTATAACAGCTTCCACTCTTCTTGAAAGCCTTTCCACTAGATTTTGGAGTGTTTCTGTGGGAATGGTACATTCATTCTGATGTTGGACGAGAAGGCCTGGCTCGCAGTCTCCATTCCAGTGCATCCCAAAGGTGTTGGATGGGGTTGAGGTCAGGGCTCTGTGTGGGCCAAGTTCTTTTATACCCAGCTCAACCAATCATGTCTTTATGGGCCTTGCTTTGCGTACTGGGACACAGTCTTGCTGGAATAGAAGAGGATCTTCTCCAAATTGTGTCCACAAAGTTGGAAGGATGGCGTTGTCCAAAATGTCTTGGTATACTGAAGGATTAAGATTAAGCCCTTCACTGGAAATACAGGGCCTAGCCCAACACCCTGAAGAGCAGGTGTGTCCCGATACTTTTTTTTCTCTAAAGTGTATATCAGGAAAGACCAGTTGGATACTGAACAGCAAAACATTTAGGCAACTAAATGTACCTTAACTACTTCTACTACCAGCAAGTACATCATCTTTTGTTTCGGGTATAAATATAATATGTATTATATTAAATATGAAATGTATCTGCTTTTCTCTCCGGCAGAGACTTTTTGTACCACAATCTGATCAGAGAGCTATTTTATATGTGCTTAAGGACGGGGGCTGCGTCAAAAAAAAAGAGGGGACACAGTAGTTTACCCATTAATATTAATACTCAAAACACATAAAAGAACATCGATGCTACCCCATGGAATCCCTGACTAATCACTGTGTATCTTCTCCTGTTTTGGACTCAGACTCCTGAGCATCCTTTTAGAAAGCAAAGCACAAAATTACTAGTTATGGTTTGAGATGAGGTGATGAAAGCATTCACAATGATTAAGCATGTCATTGATCTTCATTTGGAACAGTGGTCAGATACAGGGCAGGCACCCACAAACTGAAACCTTATACTGCCTTGATTTGTATGTTGGAATGAATGGGATTAGCTAGTGTTCCTCCCCTTTGTATTCGGTGAGATGTGTGGGTGCTTACACTGTGATCAGTGGCACTGTCATTCATTCAGAGGGTTGTTGTAATGGTTCAAAGTCTGTGTTGGGAATGTGCAGTTGGACTGCCAAATCATTCATTCTGCTCTGACCCTTAGACTGTGCTGTCTTAGTAGAAGTCTTGTGTACGGTACCGACGTTGGGCCTGGTCAGATTACCAGCGACCTAGGACCTAATTACAAGCCTGACTTATCTTTCCTGCTACGGTTTCAACTGACTGTTGTGCATATTGTGTTCCTTTTTAATTAGGTTTCTTCAGCAACTCGCCATAGTCATCGGAGACGAGCAGTTTGTTTTGAGGTCTATGAGCATTAAAGTGTTCTGCAAAATGTAGCTTCTGTTGGTCACAATCGCAGATCTTTAGTTGACAATTAAGCCTCAAGTGGCTAAAATTGACTGTCAGCTATCTTACTTTAGAGCTGACTTGTTTCATTGCTAAGTAGCTTCTGACTTTTTACAGATGCAACTGGAGCTCAAATAAATATTACTCAAAACAAAGCTGCTTTCTGTTGTATGAATATATTTGCCTCAACTCACAGCATAAAAACGCTGTTTCCTTTCTGTGGGTTGATATAAACACAAGTTTGTAAAACCTGTCAACTGTGGAAATAATTGTGGTCAGTTAAAAAAAAATGGTCAGGCATTCAAGTGATAATTGAAAGAGCCTAGTCTTGGATAGATTTTTGCTAGTAGTAGCAGTTGGTTTATAACAGATGACACACTATTTGAATTGGCCTTTTAATTTTTAAATGCAGGTTTCATTTTGTCCCTCAACAGCACTGCTGGAAGTTCAGCTTGAAGTGTTAAAAGGCACTTGTGCAGTTCTGCCTTTCCCTTAGTGTGTGTATTGTAATGCAGAGTCTGTGAACAGCTGGACCTGTGTGTTTGATTTTCTGTGTGCCTGTGTCCCCCCCAGTATGAATGGCCAGCTGGACCTGAGTGGGAAGCTGATCATTAAGGCTCAGCTGGGGGATGATATCCGCCGCATCCCCATCCACAATGAAGACATTACCTACGATGAGCTCCTGCTAATGATGCAGCGCGTCTTCCGCGGCCAGCTCCAGAGCAGTGATGAAGTCACCATCAAATACAAAGACGAAGGTGATTTGACCTCATCCTTTATCTCGGATATGTGCTGTTTTTCTAGAGTCTGTTTAAACATAGAGACACGATAAAAGAAGGGTTTTGCATTAAGAATCTTTGTTGTCATTATGGTCTGAAGCCAGGCCTAATTTGTGTTATTTCAATTTGTTCTTTTGCTGTAGCTGTGCTCTAAATTTTACAACATTAACTCTAGACATTCTTCTGAATCCAAGCAGGTGCTAAAAATTCCTGACATTTGACAAAAAAGAAAATCTTCTAACCTTTCCTACCTGACAGTTCAGTTGCTAAGTTGGCATGTGGAAACAAATACAGGGAGAACAGCTGCAAGGGCGGATGTGACATTTGATCTGGATTGCACAGGATAATATTGAACTAAAATAACATTTGAAAGGTTATTTGCTATTTAACTAGACAGTATTCCCGCATCATTTTTCTTATTTTGGGTTTGAAGCATTTTATGTGCAGTTATAATACTGGCAAGCTGCAATTCATGTAGGGCAGAGTCATATCAGATAGCAGTATCATGCAGACTCCAAGAAAGTGAATTAACAGGTCTTTGGACGTTCTGATTATGGTACTGTATGTGTCAGTTTCTCAAACTGGAGCTAAAATGAATCTAGGTTACATAGCATTTCAAATAGCGCTTCTCCATTGAAAGAAAAATACAGTCTTAGACTAAATCATCGGAATCTGAAAACTATATACAGTACTGTGCAAAAATCTTAGGTTGTTGTGCAAGTAGTTCAGAGTTATTTATCTAATGAGTAAGAGATTTTCTGCCAGCAAATACACAAGTTAACGTTAGAATAAATGCAAACAAACAAGAAAGCATTAAATAATATAAATAAAAATAGTTTGTTAATATAAGAACACTGGTTCAGGTCCAGACTTTACCTCCTGCAGTCTTTGTGAAACTCAATCACAAACGCGTAGCTCCTGATTTAATCAAAAGAAAGTATTGATTGAGCTGAAACAAGTATTTGAGGAATGTGATGAGAACTGCAATGTAATACTTGGTTGTATTAATATTATTTTTATACATTGTAAAATTACCTTTAAAAATTGTCCCTTAAGCTAGGTGAGGAACCAGATTGTGTACATGCCTCACCAAATGTTCATTTCTTCACGGGTTCAACTCCTTATCCTTGTTCTCTTGCAGATGATGACCTTATCACCATCTTTGACAGCTCCGACCTGTCCTTTGCCATCCAGTGCAGCAGAATATTAAAGCTCACTCTGTTCGGTGAGTTATTTGGAGAGCTTTGACTACATTGTGTTCAAAACATGCCTGACTACTGGCTTATCAGAATCCTCTCTAATTCACAGCCTGGATTTTGAGTGATTTTTACGCTACGCACGAAGCAGGTTTCTAGGATGCCTACATTTACACGCCACAAATTTCAGTTAAAAGTGAAAATCTCTGCGTTTGCATGACACTTGCATCATCATAGTCAAATTTCTGACCCAGAGGTTCTCTGTACAGGGAACGTTACCACTTAAGCTTCGAGATCATGCTCTACGATGAACAGATTGTTCTGTAAGCAGATAATCCCTTTCCAGCTGTGATGACGCAATAACCCTGAGTTAATACCACAGTCGGAGAGTGGGGCACAACCGACTAGGAGGCCTGGTGGTGTTAGCTTTTGTTTTACATTGCTTGTAAATGACGAAAGGAAACTCACTTTTCTATGAACCTACAGTAAGGTTGAATGACGGTGTACTAGAATTGTAGCACATATTATCAACATCAGACAGGACTGGATAGGTTTCACATAAGACACTGAACAATAAAGTGCACTCAGCAGAGTATAACATTACCGTTATTATATAGCTAATGTCATATGATGTGCAATAAACATTAAACTGGCAGCAGGGGTGGGGGTGGTGGTTAGGAAGAGTCGGCGCACTCCTTGAAAGCACATATTGGCCAGCTCATGTTCTGACATTTAAGCCTGTGGCTAATGCATTACCCTGTGGTTGCACATTCAGAATTATGTGTTGATTAAAGTATTATTGTAAAGTATTTGTCAGCCCTTGTTTTATCATACTCCAAAACTCAGTTACTCACTTTCTGTAGCCACTTAATCCTCAGGCAGTTACCCGGCGGCCATCCCGGGGGCCAGTGGGAGCGAGGGAGGGACTCACCCTGGGCGAGGTGCTAGTCTATCGCAATCCAAAACGGAAAAATTTGAATATTTGGTTCGAAATTGAATCTATAAAAATATTAAAATCGTATTTTGGTCAACCGTTCACTAATGGCAAAGTGTGTAAGTCTGAAGTCAAGCTTCTGCAGCTTGCTAGTATGAATGGTTTCCTATGCATTTGTTGCGTAAGTTGTTCTGCTTGGGAGACTCTTTTCACACGTGCAGCAGGTGGTCTAGTGGTTCGGGCGTTCACCCTGGGATCAGGAAGTCAGGTTCAGGTTCCCAAGATTGCTAAGCACCTCTGAGGTACTCTGAGCAAGGTACCGTCCCCACACACTGCTCCCTGGGCGCTGTTTTCCTGGCTGCCCCCTGCTTCACTTGGTGAATGTGTTAAAGGCAGAGGAAGACTTTTGTGCTGCTCACGCTGTGTGCTGTGGTGTGTTCACATATGACAGAATGGTCACTTTCACATATTTTCAAATAAGTTTAAAGAACTGAGTTTTAAGGAAAAATGCATGAAGCTACACGACACTGATCTTTTCTGAAAGTCATCATTGCCATCCTGAGGCTTTTGGTTCAAGGTTCCAAACCAATGAAAAACCTTAACACAAAATATTTGGGAGAAATTATTTTTAGGAGCCATGATTTGTGTAAAATGTGATATAAATGTAAAAAGTAGATCACTGCACATTTTGCCTCCAGTCTTACCCTGTGTAAAAAGCATTAATCACAACGTGGACTAAATTGTTGCCAAAGTAAAACACAGTGTTTCTCATGTAGTTAATGTTTATTTTTCTTATATTCTAGAATGTGCTCTGCAACAGGTTGCCAGGCTGTGAGAATCGTTTCAAACAGAACTCGGTTGTGAACAAGTTTGTTCTTTGACTAAATTTGGTAAAACGAAGAGCCGTTTGGGAGCCAAAAGAGCCGGATCCAAATGAATTAAAAAGAGCTGAAATTCCCATAACTAGATTTCGGTCGCACTTCACTGTAATCACGATAGTGTAGTAGGAATGGCAGACTCGGCTTGAGCCTAGCCACACATAATCATAAAATGTCATTTTAGTTATTTTATTTTCTCTTGGTTGAGAGAGATGATCGCCATTGGCAACTGAAATGAAACAACTATTCGCAGAATAAATGATTGGTTGCATTGGTTACCATTTTAGTCGCCACCTGGAGCCCTGTGGTTCTTAACTAAACTTGTCAAACTGAGTACCATTACACGGTATTGCTGTAACAGACACCTGCATATTTACATTTACATTTACGGCATTTATCAGACGCTTTTATCCAAAGCGACTTCCATTCTCTAACTACAGGGGGCAG
>JBBJLR010000002.1:4956079-4970734 GCA_037577145.1 Brachypetersius gabonensis | reverse complement strand
GCTATTTTAAAGAAACTAGAATATAAAACATGTTTTCACTTATTTCACCTTTATATATATATATATATATATATATATTATGGCGAGCCATTTAGGAAAAAAATAATATATATAATTACTGAAGATTCTGAATATATGGAATGAAGTTTGAATATATGGAATGAAAGTTTGAATATATATATATATATATATATAAACATTTTTCACTTATGACATTTTTGTGACTCAGTGTCCTTAAAATGGTCATAACTACATGACATGACAACATTCAATATTACATTTAATCAATTTTATAGTAAAAAGTATCTTTGAGGTTCACTGCAATTAGACTACATCCACAGTCATGAGTGTATATAAGGTATAATGTCACAGGCCCAATCTCAGAGCACTCAGTGTCCTTTATGACTTTTAACTCGACCCTTTAAACTCAGGAGAGACACGTGAACTGTTAAAGCCAATAATAAGCCTCTGCTTAATCTTTCACCAACCATCCTACTGACACTTAGCCTCTACTGGTTCCAACAACAATCCCTGACAATCCCGTGAGTGACTGACCGAAAAATGAATACAAATAAGACATTATTATTAAATGAATGAGTGTGAGTCATGTGATGCCTGACTCTGGTCGAGACTCTTTGACGGTCTTAACCATTGATGAATGGGGTGAAGGTGCAAATAAACAACGTAAAGAATCAACACTTGTTCTCAAGCATACATACATACATACATACATACATACATACATACATACATACATCAATCAAAGCAACAAATCACTCACAGGTAAAGTCAGTAATGTAGATTAAGTTGTTACAGTAGCAAGTGTCTAGGGATGGGATGAGATATAATGGGCAGCATGTGAACAGTCAGTTCTTGAAATTGAGCTGCTGGAAGCAGGAAAAATTGGCAAGTGTAAGGGTTTAAATTAGCTTGAAAAGGTCCAAATTATGATGACTAGGACAGAGCATTAAGATTTATAGCATTTAGCAGATGCTTTTAGCCACTTCCATTCTCTAACTACAGGGGGCATTCTCCCTGGAGCAACAAAGGTTTAAGGGTCTTGCTCAGGAACCCAGCGGTGGTATGCTGAAGGTAGGATTCGAACCCATGACCTCTTGATCCAGAGATACATGGGGTCATCTGATCCAACCCCACAGAAGAGCTACTGTAGTGCAAATATAAAATTGTTGGAAAACAAAGTGCATCACAGTTTGCTGTGTACGGAGCTGTGTAGCAGCAGACCGGTCAGAGAACCCATGCTGACCCCTGTAAAAGTAAAATGGTCTCTTATAGTTAGGAGTGAACACACCAAAGCACCCAGTGTGAAATTCCATCTCTTCATTTAGCCTATTTACCAGAGGAGCGAGTGGGGGCTGCACCTTGTCTGACACTAGCAGTTGGGATTCAAACCCACAACCTTCTGATAGCAGGGGAAACTCCCTAACCACCAGCTGCCCCACTAAATCATTATGACACATTCATAAACACTGCTGCAGGTCGTGTATACTCCATCATGGCGACAGTATTCTCTAAAGGCGGTGGCCTCTCTAAACGAGAGAAAGCACCCGGACACACCAAAACATTGTTCAGGAATGGCTTGAAGACGAATTTGGGCCTCGAATTCCCCAGATCTCTATCTGATCAAGCATCTGTGTGATGTGCTGGACAAATTAATTCGATCCAGCACTTCCCACAGAGGCCCCACTTCTCAATCAACGGGGCTTAACCAATCTGCTGCTAATCAGATGGCGGCGGAGACCACGGCACTTACACCAATCTGCCACCACATTAAAACCTCCTGCCTAGTTCTGTGTAGATCCTCCACGATGACTCCAAAAGATCTCTAAAGGTGTGCTGTGGTTTTTGCCAACAACACATTAGAAGCAGTTTCTTCTCAAGTCACGGATATAAGTATAAACAAACACAAGAGCTGTCAGTCAAATGAAGCTGTGTGAACTACTGTCCATGGAAATGGTGATAAGCGGAGTAGCGTAAACCTAACCTATATAAAACCGTTAGCATGCCAGGATATTTACATCCACTGCCGAAAAGATGCTCCAGAGCCTTTCTCACCGCACCAGAGCGCACAACAGAAAGATATTTGGGATCAAAATCTCATAAAAAGATAGAAACAGGATAAATGTTTACTACTGTGTGCTGTCTACACGAAGTCTTTAAAAACACGACTGTACAAGCAGCCAACAGGTGTCTCACCTCGGAGCTGGTAATATTTCAGATGGTTGGTTACGGCTTGCTGAACAGTCTCCTGAGTGCAGATTCGCACTCCACTGGCCAGAAGGACATTGCGTTTCCTTCGTAGGAGGACTCCTCGGTTTTCAGGCGCTTCTGATGGAGTCTGTCCCCACGAAACATTAGGGCTATGAGAGAGTTTATCTGGCTTTCGTAGTTTGGGCACCCAGTTAGCTGCATCTGGAAAATCCCAGGTACAAACAGTTTAGTGTTTTCCATCATTAATAATTTTACCGTACTGTATTAAGAGTCTATTGGTTTTCAATTGGGCTGTAGAGTTCAGAATACAATGATTAAGGCCCTTTGAGAACTAAATCATACCACTATAAGAATGGTAATAACACAAAGTACTCCTAAAAAGGCATAACTCATTACAGATACTGTATGACTACTTTAAGGCTAGGCGAGAATCCAGTTAGCCAGTAGTTCACTAGAACCCACATTTTCCCAGTTATGAATGTAATGTGGAGTTTTATAACCCTTGATTTAATGATGTATTGAGAACCAGAACTGGTTGGTGGTCCTAGGTTTAGTGACTCCCATTTTTCCCCATTTAACCCAATGGATGACATCCAATGTCAGAATACCTGCAACCCCTAAAGAGATTTACTTGTAGCTTTTTCCTCCTAGACTATGCTTTGAATGTCCCTCTTGCTTAAAGATACATACCAGTGTTAATGTCCAAATGGCCAATTGCAAAAAAACTTGCTAAAAAGCACAGGTTGGAAGTCCAGACAAGCTGCCTCATGGCGACTCCTGTCCCAACACTTGCAGAGACTTACAAGGAGGTGGCAGGAGAGCAGCTTTGGTTTGTGTGAAACGACGCACCAACAAATAATCCCACAGTTCCAAACACTTGAGCATAGCCCACTGTATGTGGATCTCACAGGCAACGCCGATAGTCAGTTTCCAATCGCTCTGTCCGTCCAGACTGCCCCTGACGAATGCAGGTGTGTCCCGAACTCCTTCTGTGGCAGGTAGACAGATGGAACTGCACGATGAGATCTCTCTCTCTCTCTCTCTCTCTAATCTCATTTGGTAATCCTGTAGAGGAGCTCGTCAAGAAGTAACTGGACAAACTGGAGTTAGAGAGTGCTTAACAGAGAAAACGTGAGCTGAGAGGGCAGAAGGAGAAAGAGAAACATACGGGAAAAGACAGATAAAGAAAGGGGAGCGATAGAAATAAAGAGAGGACACAGAGGACAGATTCACAGAGAGACAGAAAGGAGAGCGAGAGACATGAAACCTCAGGAACACTTCACAGGCTCTCGTGCAGACACTACAAACGTACAACAGTAGATACAAGTATGTGTACAAAGGGTCAAGGTTTCAAGTTGTTCCTGAGGTGAGGGTACTTTCTTTGAGGCCTAGTACAACAACTGAGTTGTAAGAACAATTACTGACTCAAATGTTCCAAAATGCTGAGCGTAGAATCAGTTGTATCGTCTCTTAAAACACCGTAGGCCTATAGAGGTTATATTTGAGAGCCTTGCCGGTTTATCTTAACAGTGTTTCACACAGAAGACTAAGGTCTGGGCAAGTATATGATGCTACAATAATCTTTGCACATGATACATAATAATACATTCACCATAATCTCCATGAATACAGTAATGGAAATTACCCCGGACAAGGGCATCTAAAATACACATGAACAACAGTGGAGCACGGCAAAGAAATAAAAAGGATCTGGCGGTCTTCAGAGTAGCAGTTTTGAACATGTTCTACAGTCACTTATCCTGTATGCATCTCACCTTACGTGCTTACAGACAGAAACACTCCACTAACCCAGTAAGTAAAACCTGCCTGTGGGTCGACACCTGGCGGAGCAGGTGAGGGGCAGAAGTTAATAAAGGAAAATGGTGCTCAAAGGGCAGGCGGTTAATGCACTTACACTCAAACCCCACAAGTAAAATGCAGGTCACTAATGATTACTGACAGAGAGATACGCCGACACATATACATCCCAAACAAAACTCACCCTCGGACCTCAGTTGGCACCGGTCCGTTCATAAACTAAATCTAAAAATATGGAGTGGAGTGGGTTACAAGGATTACTGGGAAAGAGAAGTGGTGTGTAAATCTGTCTAATCTCAGTCCAAGTGTCTGATTAGTGCTAACCATAATGCATTTACAAATATGCACCCATTCTCCTGCCTAGCGAACCATGAGCACAGTTTGATACCACAGTAAAGTGACCATTCTGTCATATGTGAACACGCCACAGCTCACAGTGTGAACAGCATGAAATTCTTCCTCTGCATTTAACCTGTTCACCAAGTGAAGCAGTGGGCAGGAACACAGCGCCCAGGGAGCAGTGTGTGGGGACTAGGCATGGGAACCGAAATACGGATACAACCCATTGTTGTTTTTAATAAATCGGTTCTTAACACCAGAATGGCGGCTTACTGGCTATACCTATAACGGCTGTGTGCGTCAATTGACGCAGTGCCCAGTTTCGCACAAGACACTTCCTGATGCAACGCTGCTGCTGTTCAGTCGTTTAGTCCTGCAGCCTGCCAGCACATATCCACGCTGCAGACACAGCAAATGTCCAGGTGACTTTGGACCCAGAGCCCGTTGTACAGCGTCAGTTGCCGAATCAGAATCGCATATATTGGCCAAATATGTAAGTGAACACATTCAAGGAATTTGATTCCGGTCAATGGTGCCTCTCAAAACCCAACAGTATAAAACATGTAAAATTCCGTGTACGTGTGCCTACACTCTTACAGAGCATGCTTGCTGCTCCAATAGATCAATAGACGCGTCTCTGAATCTGAGCCTTTTACGTTGCATAAGTTACGTCAAATGACGCTGTCAGATGTTTTAGTTTTAAACAGTTGTCTTCTTTTTTTACCTTTGTGGAATCGGAATATGAAATCGATAAGAACCTGAATCGGCACCAAAAAATTCCTCAGTGGTGCCACTAGCAGTCTTGAGATTCGAACCCATGCCTTTCCGATTGCAGGATGAACGCCCTCACCACTAGGCTACCAGCTGCCTGCTGAAAGAGCTCATCACTTCACAACAAATCACACACACACTTCTCAATTCAAGTCTGGGTTAGATCTCACGCACTCATCACACTCATCCACTCCCTTCTACGTGAAAAACACGACAAGAACTTTCACGTAATCCTAAAAAATTTATTACATTCTAAATTCAAGTTTTTGCATCATTGTGTACAAAAGCGTAAAAAATATATAAAAGGCCTAAGACAAGGAACGAGCAAAATAAAGGAGATAAATAAAAGTATGGTAAAATAACCATATGCTCCTGAAGATGTGATGCTACTGAACTACATTCCCTGGTTCAGCTTTGGCCACCGAGCCTTCGTTTCCTTGAGAGCTTTGCTGAAAGCGGTACAGGTGAAGCACAAGGTTCCGAATTTCCTCCCGCTTCTCACGCACCTGTTGTCGTGGAAACCAGCACTCTAGCCTCAGTGGAAGGTCGAAGTGTACCACAGGATCCTACAACAGCACAAAGAAAGAAAAAAAAAAAACACGTTCAAATGTTAAAATGTTCTACAAATATGGGCTTTTTAAATTCACGAGAACCCCCCAAAAATGGACACCAAATTAAGACCAGCCATTACTATTGTTATTTTATCATTATTGTTGTTGTTAAATACCCATATAAAAAAATAGGCTAGGCTAAACCTACTGTGTCTACTGAACTGCATTACCACAGTGTACTACAATAGTCTTCTGTGCCTTTTATCCATTTTATAGATAGATATAGAAATTCTCATGCATGGCTTCAGTTGTTTAAAGGAGGTTGTGTGTAATAAAGTGAGGACAGCATGGATGTATTGTATAAGTTATGTACGCTGTGACTATGAGTGCAGTGGTGAATTTCCAACAGCAAATAAAACAGTCTCACAGCTTTGGGCAGTAACTAAAGATGAGTAGAGTTCACCAGTGAGCGTTGATGCACACACACATCCCACCAACTCTCCTCCTCCCACTCTGTTCTACATTATAGTCACTGTGGAATATTAGCATGTTGCTAATCTGAGTAGCCCTTTCCAGAACACTGCCGTTGAGCCACGTCTAACAGAAAATAAACTCACGCTGCATGCAGCACCTGTTTTAATATGTATTAAATACTTTAATAGTAAAGAGGTTTTCCTAGCGCGGTAATGAGCTGCACTTTAAGGGATACGTTTGAAACAGCAATACTAAAAGTGGTGAATTTTACTGTGGTTTGCTGTGAACCAGTAACTGTATCAACCCCATAGGGTATGTATACACACAGATTTTTAGCTGATTTGTCTTAAAGACAATCTGTCATCAGATCATATTTAAACTGTTAATTGCAGCAGTTGTTTCACATTCGGAATGGTTTTTTGGATTTACATTTTACAACAACAGTGACGTAAGGCTTCTTTACAGGTCTGAAAAAAAAAAATTTAAAGGGGAACTACGCTGCCTTTTCACATTTCCAGGGTGAACTAACATTCAGAAATTGATGTGAAATGATTCAATGCAGAAAAACCTTTGTATAATTGTGGAATCACAATGTCTACATTCATTTTTTTTCCTTTAAGGACTATATTGCCTTGCCTCTTCACGCCGAATGGATTTTAAAAATATGTACAATTATAAAACAACTAAAGCATCAGGCGCCACTTCCTATCACTGTCATTGTGATCAGTTCTAACAGTAAGCATCTCTAGAAAGGAGTATTTACCTAACATCAAACCACTCTGTACATCTTAAGCTCAACATGAAGACATGTTTAAAAATCAGTGAGGGTATTTTGGGATGGCAGAGGTCGAGTCTGAGGCTCTGCTAAGCCCTGAGCATTAAAACCAATGCATAAAACCACTGAGAGCCTGGAGATCAACACATTCCTACAGAAAAAGGGCATGGTGGTCCTTCGGTTTCAGCCTCAGTATAAAAGGTGGCATTAATATACACAAGTACCTTTAACTTACGATTT
The DNA here is from genome assembly GCA_037577145.1 of Brachypetersius gabonensis. Taxonomy (NCBI): domain Eukaryota; kingdom Metazoa; phylum Chordata; class Actinopteri; order Characiformes; family Alestidae; genus Brachypetersius; species Brachypetersius gabonensis. The sequence goes on along the minus strand of JBBJLR010000002.1, from coordinate 4,963,537 downwards.
TTCTCATCCAAAAAATGTGAGAAAAGGCAAAAACTCACTGTAGTGTGACAAAAATGTTCTGACACACACTGTCCCATAACAATCGGAATTAGCTACAGTAACTGCAGCTAACTTAAGCCATTCTGGTTAGATCTAAATGAAACCATTCTGTGCATCCTTCAGTATACACCAGTAGTATCCTATCAGAGTCATTCACTAAAAGGCTCCAAGCTCTAGTAATTACATCAAACTCTGTTGGGGGGGGATACACAAAGATGTACTAATTTGCAGTGCAGTATATGTGCAGAATCTGATTAGCAACAGAAGTAGATCACACACAACCTTTTATCATTTTCACTTCTTTTTACCTCTAAAAAGCTCTCCGCATACTGCAGTAAATACAAGCCACAGTCACTACTGTTGTCCTGCAGGGGGACGCGGCAGTGTGAGCCCACCATTCGCTCTGCACTAAAGTTTCGCTGCCCACCTCGTTTAACCTCCCACTCCACCTGCAAATATCTGGTGAAAAGCACACATACACGTTCTTTTTATGTGCACATACATACACACATAAATACATACAAGTGGTCAAAAAAATGAAAGTGTGAAGCAGAGGAAGGAAGAACATTAAACACTCACTCGCGCAGGAGCTTGAGGATGCGCTCATGAACAGACAACTTCAGGGAGTCCATGATGAGGATGCAGGGTCTGGAGCAAATCCACAAATACTTTTTCATTTATGCATTTTTTGATTGATAAAACTATCATTAATTATCACTTTTTTAAAGTAGTCTGTTGCATAATGGGCAGGTTTCCAATCCCAGGGTCCTGGAGTTTCCCCGTCCTGTACACTTTGTTGTCTTTCTGGCTCTAATACACCCATTTTAATAGAATAACATATTTGTGTTTGGTTGTTTTCTTTCTACAGGTTTTTATTTAGATTTTATTTAAACTTATTTCATTTTATATTGTGTCTTGTGTCGCTCGGTGTCTTTGTTGTGTTGTGAAAATCATCACATAAGCAATTTTCTTCCGGGATCAATACAGTTTTCTGATTCTGATTATGACTTGGACCAGGAAAACACCAATATATGAAAAGCAAGGGCTTCTCCAGGACCAGAGTTGGTAACAACTGTAACTCATACTATTACTTTTGCAGAACTTTATCAGACCTGGCATAAAGAAATGTAAAGAAAAGCCCACAAATACCTCTTGCAGACAGTCTTGCGCTTACACGTCTTTTCTGTGCAGTTCTACAGAAACAGGATGGAGGTGATTTAACACGGCAACATAAAAATATTCTTCAGAATAGTTTTTGTAAGTGCCATTAAAAATAAAGTAACTTACTGGTGGACCAGGAGGGGACTTTAAACTGTTTTCATCTAGAGTATAGAAAAACAAGGTTATGTCTAACACACAATGCACAGAAACGCACAATACTGGAATCAGAGAGAGGTCACTCAGTATACCTGAACTCTTATCGCCATCACTGTTATGTCTGCTGCCTTCTTGAGTCTCACTCCCAGCTATGGAGTCACAAGAGTTGTCAGTCCCATACTGTACCGAGTCCTGGTCCTCTCTCTCCACCCACTGTGGCTCATCCATCCCGGGGTAACACACAACCACAAGATACCAGTGTGCTCTATATAAGATAACACAGAAAACAGTTTTATTATCACTGTTATTAACACAAAATATCACTTTTAACAAGCAGCCAATGCAAAGAAGTGTGTGTAATGTCCACAGGCACACACAATAACATCAGGAAAAAAAACAAATACTCTGAATCACTCTGTATTACTCACTCTTGATTCACCGGCACAAACAGAAAGTCTTTCTCAAAGATGTCCACATGCCGCGTCCAAGTCCGCACACGCTGGTGCCTTCTAAGCTGAGCTCTACACCCACACAACATATTTTGACCATTAAGAAAAGCAGAAGTCGGATTTTATTTATTTATTTTATTTATTTCCACACACTTACGGTGTGCTGGTGCTGTCCTCGTTAGCATTGTCACGCCTGGTGAGCTGCTTGTAGAAGAAGCTGCTAAAAACATGAGATCTCTTCACTGACTGAGGAGGGGCCTTCTGAGCTAGCAGATACCTTCGACACACATGTGAGAACACACCTATGTTAGTTCACTGCTCCAAAATCCACAATTAATTCTGAACAGTAGCATTTCATCTTCTTTATTAAAACCATGATGCGCCCCTTTTTAATTCAAACGATGTGCATTCCCACTTCATTTTAGTTACAGTCTGCTTTCAATTTGTTTAGGTTAGTTCTAAATCTAAACTGTGTCATTCTCACAAGGGACTGATCTAAGAGGTTCCATATACAATGCATGTGAAACACCAGCAAACAAATCAAATCTCTTTCCAGTTACAACATAACATCTGGCATCATGTTTCTGGAACGTTACAGAACGGAAAACTTACACCAATGTGTGGAGGATTATTTGTGTGTGAAAGAGTGCAGATCACGATGAAAATGCATCATGTAAACATCTTACTTGAGGTAGAAGTCAATGATGACATCATTGAGAAACTCCCCACTATCCAGGCACTCCAGGTCCTCAGTGGTCACAGTTATGGCTCCTTTACATGGCGGTGGGGGAAACTGGATCAGCCTTAAGAAATGAAGAGTAGCTCAGTCTTTATAAACCAAAGGACCATTAACTGCAATTTTTTTTGTTTACGGATGATCTGATAAATATCCTGACTTGCAGGTTCTTCCACTGGGAGTGGAGTGTTATTTAGTTTCACATCACAGTCGGGTTCAGATTCAGAACTAGGCCATGTGTCAGGTTCCGGCTTGGGTCAGGCGGTCTCATGCCTTATTACATCTTTTGTTTAAAATTTCATACTCAATTGAAGATCTACTACCTGCGTGCAGGACCGCAGTGCTTGTATGGTGTCCACTCCGGTCCAGGTGCGGTTGAGATGGATACACTATAAGAGCCCCGAGCTCTGCTGTGACACAATCTGTAGACTGAATTTGCCTGGACTTCTGAGTCCTGAAATTACACATGGGACACACACTTTATGCCGAGAACGCATCGGCAAATCAATTAAGTCTGGCATAACCCTAATAACAGCAACACATCCTTGCCACGATCCATAATAACGAATAGTAAACGTAATATTACATGTGACACCATAACACAATATAACGTTTTTATCCATAGCAACTTACAATATGAGTAATGGCTACCAATTACATCCACGTTAAATGAAAACACAGCAACAATGCCAAGCAGTTCAATCGTTCAAAATGAATCTTTGACGTTACCATCTAAGCGGACACCTCAGACCCATTTTTTAACTGCACAGAACCACCTCACTGGTGTGCCACTCACTGAAGTTGTAGTAGCAACTGGAGTTGAAGCTGTGGCTGCAGGTTCTGGTGTGGTTACAGGCTCCTCCGTGGAAGTGTGTGTGTCTGTTCTGGGGGACAGCAGACGCAGCAGGTGTGTGTCTCGGCCACTCTGCAGGAGCTTCATGCTCTCAGGGTGTGTAAGTGGGGTAAGAAGTTCTGTGTTCCCGTGGGTGAGGCCCACTATGTCCATTATAGAGGCAAGCAGGGCTCCCTCTATACCCTTCAAGAGCTCAGACACGCACAGTAACAAACAGACGCTGCCCTCAGCTGTAGGATCACAAACAACAAAAAAGAGACAAAAATAAAAACACAAGAACAGAAGAAAACTAGGAAAAGTGCACTAGTGTGACTGACTGACCTGGACGTGTGCCTGGCTGTATGACAGACAGTTCGCTGGACAGGCGCCGTGCCTGAGCTTCAGACAGCCATAGTAGGAGCAGAGATGGAGGTGGGGTTTCATCTTGTTTAACCAAGGCGCTATCCTGCACTAGTAGTCCATCCCAAACACTGTACTTGCGCACATGTGCTGTTGGCAAAGAAGCTTTGACTTCTGCATCTGAAGGACAACCAAAAAATAAATAAAAAGCAATATTGCAGTTTTTAATGTAAATCTAAATCATGCCTACAGCTTCGTAGTGCTGTAAGGACGGCTGAGCTTCACTGAAGAATAAAAAGACAGAATCCACGGACAGAAATTATAATACCTTTCAACGAAATGAGGATTTTGTCGTGTGAGATCTGCAAAAGACCAGAACACATAAACAAGCTCAACTTCGCTCTTCAAAGACTGGATGTCATTTCTGAACATTCTGACTGTTATTTTCTCTACTGTCTCAACCATACCTTCATAAGCCCAGTGAACAAGGCACTGAGGCCGGCCATATAGAGAGCAGAGAACTGGAGCTCCATCTCAGGGGAACCACTCAAAGCAGTGCCCATGAAGGTCTGAAAGCACAGAAGCATGGAAAATGCTCAAAAAAGTGGATCTAATCACAATTAAATCTTATTTCTGCAGCATTTTTTCCCCAACAGATAAGACTGCAAAGTAGCTGTACTGAATTCTATATACAAACAAGATCAAGCAGTGCAGACAATGTCAAAAACAGAAAGGAAACAAGTCATCATTCAGGTCCCAAAAGTGTATTTACAGTCAAAGGAAAATTACATACACTTTATGAATAAATTGCACAAGAGGTGACAGACGTTAACAAAATCTTAGAGGTTTGTAAGATCTTGGGAGACACAGCAGGTGAAAATTTCATATTAGGAAATGCCAGGTATAGTAGAATTCTACACTCTTAATGTCGGTGTTTGTACTTAAAGCCAGTTTTTCCACAAAAATAAAACTGTTTTGAATCACGGTTTAAACGTGTGCATAGGTTTACTGTATAGGAGCATCAAACTCCAGCGCCCAGATTGCGCACAGCTTGCTATAAGATCACCTCGCCTCCCGATGGTCTTTCATGAAGGACTTCACCTCACGGGACCAAGTAATCAGAGCTTTAGCCCATCACACGAGAAGCTGACTCAACGCACACGCAGAGGGTGTCCCAAATTTCCCGAAGTGACTGGCACACGCACGTGCACGAGCAGCATCAAGGCTCCAGGAAATGTGCTGTAAGCATAAAACTATGTCCCCCTGAGAGCGGACCCTGTGCATACTAATGCTCTTGTTTATTTACGGATATCAAACACACTAAGGCCACTGACGTCACGTCTGACTGTGTTGTGATTTTTTTTTTTTCCATTTATCTCTGGAATCTTTTGGGTATTATGGAAACATGTTGTATGAAAAGGCTTTTGTCCTGCTTTATATAAAACAGCTTGCTGAAGAGATGTTATTTGCCTAACCTCTTCAATCTTCACGTTTAGCAAAGTAAAAAAAAACGACGACTTGCTCAGTTCTTGTAATATATTGTTTTAAGAATAAGCCAACATTACAGGCACTTCTGGATCTCCACTCCTCTCACACATGGTATTCGACAGGCCTTGGCACATTAACGCCAGCGGAGAGGGCATGCCAGGGCAGCGGAGTCAGTAAGAGAGGGGAACAGAGGCTACTGCAAACACAAGCACAGGCCTTCATAATGATACAGTGGTTTTGTTCACTCTGCAGGACAGAGAGGACACTCTGGTTCCTAGAGAAGACTTTATGACTTGTGTTCAGGGTCTAAAATTACAAGAGAATAAATCCAATTTGTGTGGTCAGACATTTCTTCACAGATCCACATTCACTGCTATAGTAATGATGCATGTCTGAGTGCACTAACAGGGCGGAGCAGGCAAATCCATGTGTACCATTCCTTACCAACTATAAGCAAACATGCTGTATTTATATGCCACTTTTTGCATAATTGTACATAAAAGCTGAGTAATGTTTTTTTCCTCAATGATGTCTTTAGTACATCATTGTATTATGTTTTTGCATACAACTGCGTCATTTCCCGTCTAAATATGACTTGCTGGTTGAATAAAATCAACTTTAAGTGAAAATTTGCCTGGGGTATGAATAATTTTGAGGCTCACTGTATCTGCAGTGTTTACTGTAACTGCGTGACCACTGCAGTCACTAATGCTAATACTGAACTGAGCACACAGTAATCTTTCTATACACAGTCTATATATGTGCTTCTATACACAGTTTACAAACAGACAGGTTCTGAATCTGGGAGAAAGCATAATTTGACAACTGTTAATTTAGCTGCCTCCATGGGCGCTGGAACTGTTATAACTTTTTTCTCTCCCGGACGTTCAACATGTACAGCTCTGCATCCTCCGCCACATTAAAAATGCCTCCGCCCCCATGGCTGCATCTATTTAATATAAGCAAACTGGACCTCCCTACCAATCCTGTCTATGTCCTATTATGCCAAACTGTTGCAAATAAATATGAAAACGTTTTTGAAATATTCTAAATTAATCTGCCTGATTACATGCTTTTTTTTTTTTTACTGGGAAAGTGGGAAGTATGTAACTGCATAAAAAAATAGTCCTGGCCCATTTTTCCTCCAGAGTGTTCTTAGGCTTGTGTGCAGCTGCTCAGTCACAAGAATGAACCTCCTCAAGCTCTGTTCACGTGCAGATGTTTTTATCGTGTCCACTCAGACTTTGTGGCCAAGCAGTCACTGGTACTTGGGGTCCTTGTCAGTCTTGACACGAAGTTTCAAGTTTTCAATGCTCACTCCCACTACGTGCGTGAACTAGTTTGGTTGCTTGCAGTGGAAGAATACGCAGTAACACTGTGAGGGAGTTTTCCTTTTCCTATGGCTTAGTTGTTTACAACTGTATTATGATCGGTAAGTGACTTAGACTAGGGTGTGTTTCGACTTACATCAAAATTTGGGTTACACCACTGTCGAAGGATCGGAGCTGTGTCTCGTAACTCGAGGACTCCCTGCACTTTAACTTCACAGTACTAGCGCTTGTCTGAGACAGAAATTTCACAAACTGACTTTGTGGCAATGTTGGTATTTAATGACTTTTAAAATGCACTGAACCCTTTCGACTGAAGTGTTTATCTCTGGAGACTGCATGGCTGTGAGCTCGATTTAATACATCTGTTAACTATGGGTTTGCCTTAAATACCTGAAGTCGCTAGTTAAAAGGGCTGTTCCCAAACTTTTAGCCATAAAGTGTATTTGTTTCATTTTTCTTTAATTATCAATAACAGTAAACAACAATAAAAGCCCTGAAATGTGTACAATGCATCTGAAACTAAGAATAACTGCAATAACATGATCTGTAATGCCCCCTTGGTTGTGTACCTCTGAGGTATGAGTGTATGGCTCTGGCGTCTTTATCCTCTCGGCAGCCAGGGAAAGTCTCTGCGGCGTCTGGGGCTTCTTAGCTCCCTCTAGTGTTTGAAGCTGTGATGTGCTGTTATTCTTCTGCTCCTGCTCCTCCTCCTCTTCACTGGAAAGAACAACTGAGAGAGAAAGGCAGAGAGTGAGACCTATCTATTAATACATTACGTACAGTGGGATGCAAAAGTTTGGGCAACCTTGTTAATAGTCATTATTTTCCGGTATAAATTGTTGGTTGTTACGATAAAAAATGTCAGTTAAATATATCATATAGGAGACACACACAGTGATATTTGAG
>JBBJLR010000002.1:4944387-4954925 GCA_037577145.1 Brachypetersius gabonensis | reverse complement strand
ACACACAGACACACACAGACACACACAGACACACACAGACACACACAGACACACACAGACACACACAGACACACACGCAAACTGTACAAACAACAGAAAAAAATGGGAATGTGTTAATCAATACTCAATAAACCCATACTTCTCTTTGCTGCTTCATGAATAGGTGACTTGATCCGGTGAGCTGGGTGCAGAGCAGAGCTGTGCATCAGAAGGAATCTGAGGAGGGCAGGGTTTCCACTATAGCATGCATTAAATACTGGCGTGGCTCCATCAACAGACACAGCACTGGCCTGAGAGAGCATGCACACATAAAAAAGAACTGATTCACACATATTCACAGATACGGGGTTCAAAGAAACGTACTGAGGAGCGAAAGTATAGTGGGGGAAAAAGAGAATGTGTAATTCGAGCTCAGAACGTACATCAGCTCCATGTTCCAGCAGAAGTTTGGCACAAGCGAAATGGCCCCCAAGACAAGCCTCGTGCAACGGAGTCACACCACTGAGTGTGGGAACATCAACTGGCAGTCCCTGTGCACACACACACACATCGGATAGTTATTCAGACCATTCAAACATTACTGACAGGACAGTTACTCTCCAGAACCGTATACACTATATGGACAAAAGTATTGGGACAAAACCGTTTTTCAGTATTTGTGCTAGGTCCCCAACTTCCAGTGAATGGCTTAATCTTAAAGCATCACTAAGACATTTTGGACAACACCATGCTTCCAACATTGTGGACACAGTTTGGGCATAAACCTTTATTCCAGCATGACTGTGTCCCAGTGAACAAAGCGAGCTCCATAAAGACATGGCTGGAGTTCAGTGTGGAAGAACTTGACTGATCAACTCCATCCAGAACTGGAACGGAGATTGGGAGTCAGACCTTCCAACATCAGTGTCTGACCTCATAAATGCCAGACAGAATGAATGGGCACAAATTCCAACATGGCACAACGCACTTTTACATCTGCCAGATTGCTGCCACACTTCAACTTAACTTTAAAGCAACTCTAATTTGTATTCCTTTTTTAAGCCGGTGTACTTTTATTTTAGATGTTTTTTAATCTAAATTTGTACTTTTATGTTTGCACAGTCATAAAAAGAGCGGTTCAGGATGCATTTCACTGCATGGGGTACTGGTATAACTATGCATGCAACAAATACAAATCTTGAATGAATGGACACATATTCCAAAAAAAGTCCAAAATCTTGTGGAAAGCCTTCCAAGAAGAGTGGAAGCTGTTAAAGGAGGGAACAGCTAAAGTCTATGTACTTGAATGAAATAAGGAACTCCCCATTTGTGTAAGGGTCACACGTCCCAATACTTTTGTCCATATAGTGTATGTAATAGATCCTACAGTGGGCTGCTGCCAGATTCGCAAGTTGCCAAGTTATCCATGTTGGTGCACACTACAGGCCAAAATGAACACAAAATCTTTTTTCTTTTTCAAGTCTCCCAGTCATTGTGCTTCTTTTTTTTTCAAATCCACCTGATTCATGCATTCTGATAAATGCTTAACTGAATGCTGAACCACTCCGTGTAAGATATGTATGAAAGGTCATGGTTAAAGTCTTTGGGTGAATTTGTAAGTAGTTTTGTTGTGTGTGGTGTGATAAATTGCCGCCTGCCATCAGGCTTTTGGCCTATAGTGTTACTTTTAATTACCAGATAGAAACTTCCTGCAGAGAATACATGACACATTTATTGCTTTAAAAAACAGTGTGTCGTTTCATTACCTGAGCGAGGAGTCTCCTCAGAGGGAGCAGGCGACCCTGCAGGGCAGCATCGTGGAGAGGACTTCTGTCTGTCCAAGGCCCTGGAGAACACAGACCATCACTAACTTGAAAAGGCACATCCCCCAGAATCTCTCACTTATGAACAGGGCCGTTATCACTGACCAGCTCTAAGCAGTTCACAGAAACATCCTGAGTCAAACAATGCTGTCGTGAACCTACCTACTGTTCTGAGTCTCTAACCCAACAGACTCCAAACACGGACCTGTGTCCCTTTTAGTGTTTTCCACGCTCTAAATCCACGGAGGGCTGGTGTGGATGTGGGCACACCAGTGTGGAAGTGAGCAGCCGGGGAGCAGTGTGTGGGGAGGGTACCTTGTTCAGCTGTACCTCAGTGGCAGTTCTGAGATTCAAACCCACAACCCTCTGATTGCAGGGACAATTCCTTAACCACCAGGCCACGGCTGCCAGCTGCCCTGGCTAATAAAACGTCCTTCATGAGGTTTGAGTAAAATGTGCTACAATGCACAGGGCAGGGGGACTCCCAGCTAGCTGTGGGCAATATTGCAAAAATACGATACAATTTCTTGAGAAACAATATTTAGTTTTACTGGGGTTTGATGCTACAGACAGTGCCACAGGGGTGTCACAACCAAAAAACACTATCGAATACACAGTGATATGTATTTATTGTTAACATGACTTACTACATTCTTTATAATCATTATGCAGCTTTTCTTTAAATACTGACAATGTCCCAAAGACAATAAGTGATTCAACATTCAGTAATTTACCTCATCGCACTGATGTTATATTCACGAATTTGTCTTGATAACCATTAACATCATAATATTGATGTAATGTCATTTACAAATCGAGAACTACAAATATCATCATATTGCCAGTCCTGGGAAAGCAACCCAAAAATCACGTTATGCAGCGGTTTAGTTAACTAGCAATGCTGCATATGAGAGGGAACGTGATAGGACTGAAAGTCAAGATCCAAACCAGATTCACTTTAAAGACTGTGAATTCATGTTTTGAGCTGCTGTGTCAGACGCACGCCTCCTTTTCCACAAACACATGCAAAAGCCTTCAAAGTTTAGATGTTCAGTAAGAGTATACTCACCTGCCATAAGCGTGTTACACATCTGTCCTCCATACAGGCGATTTGTCTTCTGCCACAGGTGACTCCACACACCCCCCTCAGCACTGATGGCGGTCATTCTTCAGAAGAGCCTTCCAGCAGCTTGTGCTCCGGGGGAAAAAACTTTGAAGGTGCGAGTGTGTGGAGCTGCAGGGCACATTATATGTCCTTGAACAAACACATCCACTCCCCTTAGCTAAACTGTACCACCCACCACTTTATCAAATAGATGTCCGTTCACACACACCAGCACCCCCCCCCCCCCCCCACTCAGGAGTGAAGATCCTCTACATAACAAAGAGACATAAAATAATTCCTTCTTTCAAACACACACATTCGGATTAATCTGATCCACAGTTCCTGTGGATCAGAGAATAGCAAAGATGTGTACATACACATCACCTGAAGCATTAGTGCTTTAAAAATGACGAACTGTTTTTGTGTGTTTGGTACAAATAAAAAAAACGTGTGTTTCAGCGGAGAGCCACCTGGCTTTTCAGTCAAATTCGATCATTAGCATTTCTATAAATCTCTATTTACATAAACATTATAGCAAGTCCTTCGTATGCAGGAATGATAATGTCCCAGACTTAAAGAAAGTGTGTGTGAAAGCAGTCAGACAAGGTGAGAACAGCATGCTAGCAAAGGTCCTGAGTTCAGCCTTGAGAGAAGTGTCTACATTATCAGGGGTGTTTTGGCTTCAGCACCAAGGCTTTCATCTTTCACACAAACGCGTTTACGTTTATATTTCTATCACCCAAAAACGTTGTCTCGCTAAAAACTACCTTTGCATTTGTGAGCAATTCTTTTAAAATAAATCCAGAAATACTACAAAGACCAGGAGGTATTTACATTAACAGCATCGCTGCGCAATTTAATGTAGAAAAATCGATCGCTCAATATACATTAAAATTTACATCAGCAACACGGAGCACATGTTGCCTTTATGAAAGCGGCACAAAACATTTGTTACATTTCGTAATTACAAAACAGAGCTATGAGCAAGTCAAGTATGAAAAAGATCCAAAGTTATTAAAAGGAGTGTAATTTAAATACATCAGAAAAGCCCTTTAACCAGTTGTTCAAGGAGTTAGTCCCCAACTCTCACTGAAGTCTAGTGAAAAGTCATAACCGTGTGTTAGTTCACACTGAGGTGTATTATGAGCTTATAGATTACAGAAAACCATACCCGTATGCCACTAGGGATCCCAAATTATTTACTGAAACCAGTGGTTCCCAAACAGGTCCTGGATGATCCCTTGCAGGTTTTAGTGTTATTTCTGATGCTAACACACATGACTCAACTAATCAAGTAATTACCAAGCTGTTCCTGAGTTGAACCCACCACACAGTGTGAATAATGTGAAATTCTTTCTCTGAATTGAACCCATTCAGCAAGCGAAGCAGTGGGGATGGTACCTTGCTCAAGCGTTCCTCAGTAATTACACTAGCAGTCCAGGGATTCGAACCCACACCATTCTGATCACAAGGGCAGCTCCATAACCACCAGCTGCCTCTTTTTTGGTGTTTACACACTTTCTTCTGGGTGTGTAGACACCAAAAAGTGCAGGCCAGGGGTTACTGCAGGTCAGACTTGAGAACCAATGACTTAAACACATGTCTACAGCAAATCAATGCAGGTTTCATCCATTTGAATTGGGAGACACACCTCAGTTCTACTAGTTATGAAGTGGAACTCAGGTTGGAGATATGTTGCTGAACTAAAATAGCAAGAGCTCATGTTGGAGTCGTCAGTGTACTAACAAAATATGTTCTAACATTCTACATTTGTAAATAACAGACTTAATTTAAGAAAGGATGTGCAGATTAGTTATATGTATAAACGTAAACGAAGTCATAGCAATGACTTTAAGGTAAACAGTGTACTGGTGATGAATACGTATGTTGGCTCCCTTTATCACTGTCGGAAAATGCATGGTGGCATCCTACATCTTCAGCAGAATTCACAGACGATCTTCTCAATATCTGATACCTTCTACTGCAATGTAACAGAAATATTCGGCGTAATCGAGAATCTTTGCAGATCTTCACAGTTAGAGACTTTGTATTTAAAAACAAAAAAGCAGGTCCGACAGGCAACCGCAACCGAATAGTGCCTTTCTATCAACACCAGCATCAAAAGGCTAAGTCACATCTTTAGGTTCTTCCTTTCTAAAGCTGTTTTTCCAGGAGCTGCGAGGGCCGGATGCATCCACTGCAACGTCAATGAGGTGATCAGGATGGAGCCACTGCAAGAACAGCAGGAAGAGGAAGTTGATGACAGCCATGAAGGAGAAGATGGAGCCTGCGACAGCGCCGCAGTGGGAGCGCAGCCTCCGCAGTCGAGCGGGCAATGGCAAGACGGGCTGCCTGCATGCCTGGTCATACACCTACAACACACACACACACACAAACACACAAACACACACTCTTCAGCAAGATCGCAGGAACACATTGTTTTCATCAGTAAACTTCACATACAGGGCAGTTGAACTTTTCAAATTAAATTCTACATTTCTGAGCGATAACATTTCTTCAAACATGCTCCCTCATGACAACGCATACAGAAATTCTATTCAAGCTCACACACCTTCTCTGTACGTTCAGCAACATTTCTCCAAGTGTAGAGTGTACGGACTTGCCGGTGGATGGCTGCTGGAGAGGGTACGCTGCCTGAGCGTAGCCTGGCGATGACAGTTTCAAGGCCAGAACAGAGGGAGCTGATTGTGGGCTCACACAGAGTCACCAACTTATCAGGAAGTACCTCAGGTATGCCACCAACACGAGTGCTCACCACCTACACACACACACACACACACACACACACACACACACACAGGACTACAGGTCTAAGGCAAGTACAGAGTCACCCCTTCTCCACCAACACAAAATGGGTTCACATAAGGCCAACACACCACATTTTTAACCATTTGCAGCATTTCCACCAAGAGTAAATAGGTTCAAAAATCACTTTTTTTTTTAGGGCAGATTGTGACGACATCAGTGCGTGTGCTATTCTACTGTTTCTACAGTTACATCTTGATCTAATTAGTAGTTGGCCCATGCTTGTTTTTGGATTAAAACAAACATCCGCAGTAAACCTATGTGGGTTTCGCTCCAAACTAGTGGCTGGTTATCTAGACTACATGGTTTTAAAAAAATCTACAATCTAATGGGATACTGGGGAAAAAGTGGTATGAGTTTACTGTTTTTATTGTCTTAAATAATAACTTTCACTTTAATAATCAAGATACTGATATGTACTTTTCCAGTGAGCGCTCAGGCATTACTGTAACACCACCACACAAATTCACACCTATAAACACACACTCACCTGAAGGCCGCAGCTGGCTCCCTCCACGATGGCCATGCAGAAGGCTTCGGTCAGTGAAGTGTTGAGGAAGATATGACCCTGCACAAGGACATCTCTTACATCCTTATGATCCAAGGCACCCAGAAGACGCACCCTACAGACAATCACATGCATAACAACTGTGTCTTCTAAGATGCTTCTTATCCGGAGCATGCATAAACAGACACAAAGACACAAAGAATCTTCTGACCTGTCATGAAGCTGATACTTCTCTCGAACTTCCTCCAGAACAATTCTCTTAGGACCTTCTCCACCAATTAGAAAGCAGAGATCAGGATGCTTGACACACAGCTCAGGGATGATTCCACCTAGGAGATCAATTCCTGGAAACCCCTAATTAATCACTACATGCTACTCATTTCAAATAACTACTTATATTACGGCTATAGAGGCAAGACACGCCTTCCTACCTTTCCTGTAGACTAATCGGCTAACTACGATGATGGTGATCTTGCTGTCATCCCGGCGACTGGGATCGGGGGTGAAGTCAGTTGGGTCAACTGCATTAGGGATGACGGAGACAATGTCGGGGTCGAGGGCAGCCCTCAACACAGTGTTTTCCTTACTGGTGTATGACACACACACAATGTGATTAGTATCACACAGAGACACAGTCAAAAGCTTGTTGGTCAGAACCGAGCTGATGTCAGCAAATCCAAAGAGTGAGTGGTCGGTGAAGACGGTGTTGAGGCCCATGGTCTTGGCGTGGAACAGGGCATCGTGTGCCATGGCTGAGAAGGAGCTGTGGGCGTGCACCACAGTGACACGTTCACGCACAAACACACACCTGAGCAGAGGCAGGCTGTGAAAGCAGGTGGTGGATGTGGACTGGTTATACATCACCTAGAAGAACAGAAGATAGCAGACGTCGGTGGCTTCCATGTTTTTCCAAGTGTTATTTTGCCCCAAATGAACTACTATCACATTGTTATGACACCACAAAAAATACACACATTAAACTACTCCACACTCATCATATTCACTATGTGGACAAAAGTATCAGGACACACCTTTTATTCACGGTTTGGGCTAGGCCCCTTATTCCCTGTGAAGGGCATGTTAATGCTTCAGCATAGCAAGTCATCTTGGACAGTACCATGCTTCCAACTTTGTGGACACAATTTGGGGAACCTTTTCTATTCCAACAGGACTGTGTTCCAGTGCACAAAGCAATGCCCATAAAGAGATGATTGGATTCAGTGTTGAAGAACTTGACTGGCCAGCACAGAGCCCTGACCCCAATCCCAACCAACAACTAGAATGAACAGCTTTACAGAATGAATGAACCCAAATACACCCAGAAAAACTCCAAAATAACTTGTGCAAAACCTTCCACCAAGAGTGGAAACTGTTATGGATGTCAAGACTTCATATTAAAGTCTATACTTATATTTGAATGCAATGTCATGTTGGTTCCTGTTGGTGTAGCAGTCAAGCATCCCAACTCTTTTGTCCATATACTGTACTTATGCTAATGTACTTTCAACACGGGGATAACCAAAACCACAGACCTGTAGTGGGAGGTAATAGACCTTCAAACCGCAGGTGAGATAGCGAACTCCACGCCGGTCTCCATATGCATGCGTTGCAATGACGACCTTATGGCCCTTCTCTATGAGACACTGTGAAAGCTGGTAGATGTGGCTCTCAACGCCACCCATGTTGGGGTAGAAGAAGTCCGACACCATGCAGATGCTGTGTTTCACATAGTCTTCGCAGCCAGAACTCCTAAGTGTGCTGCAGGGGTGTGTGTCAGCAGTATGTGCGGTGGAAGGATGAGGATTAGGTTTGCAAGAAGCAGAATCTGCAGGATCACCTCCTCTCCTTCTTAGGTTCATGTTAAGACCAAGAGAAAGGGATGGAAGGTGATGTAACTATTACCTGTAAAAAACAAAACAGGTTTATGACCCCTAAACCACGCCTGGCAGGGGGAGGCAAATTTCACAGTATATCTTCGTCTATGGTTACCATAAATACCAGATTGATCAGACAGTTTACGGAAATAAAGCTAATATCTATTACATTAAACTTCTAAATTACAAATTAATGGGATATAATAGATAAAATGGGTAAAGTATCTCGTTGTATTACTTATTTCCTGTGTCCAAGTATTAAACAATTCAGTAAACAGTTTGATATTGACCACTAGCTTGAAAATAGCTTAGCTTGTGATGATACGTACAGTCAGATTTCAAGCTCTTGGGGTCAAAGATAGCTATTGCTAACACTTCTGGGCAAATTCTTGACACGGACCGACCACATTATTGCTCGCTAAATTATTAAATTGAGAAAAATGCATTAAAAACACTTATAACGACACTAGAGAAGCTATTCCGCTCGTTCCCTTACTTTCCCTTCCTCATGGGTATGTCCTCATTCACTCTGTTTACCCTATACCCTAAACCACGCCCTCTTGATGATGTACAGAGGCAACCAGCCAATAGGGGGAAAGAAACGGACGAAACGGACAAGTGAAGGGATCAAGGCTTAAAGGAGAGAATTGGAATATGACCGTTTGTCTTCTTCACAGTTCAGTTCAACACTGGCCGCTAGGTGGCGCCACGGTCTGACAAAAAAACTAAGGCTCATACATTTCATTTTCCTTAACAAACCCAGTGTCTAGATCTGCATCATCATTTTCAATGTTTTAACTATTTTATAAGCAGAAGGTCCAGCTCTACGCCTTAGTTATCTTTCCCTAGCTTAAACTTAAGGCCCATCTGTGCACCTTCCACTTTCTTTCTATAACCAAGTTATTAGCATAAGGCCTCAAAACATCATTTTCTTTCCTTCTGTCTAAACCAAAAGCATACATCCAACTCATACGCTTATTTCTCCATCCTATAACTAAACTAGAAGCATAAGGCCCTGGTTCTAAAGGTCCATTTTCACCCTCTACCTGCACCATACACATATAGTCGAGCTATAAACCATTTTCTTCCTCTGTCTAAATGATGAGCACGAGAACCTAGCTCTGCATTTCCATTTTCTTTCCTTAACTCAACCATAAGCCTAATGTTTACCTTTACACCCACATTTCCTTTCTTTAATAAATACTTCATCCTTTCTTTCACAAACTTAATCAGAAACCTGATGACTTGTCTTTAATCCTGTCTTTTATTCCCTAACTTTATAATAGGCTCAAAGCCCTGCTATAAAGCTTCATACACTCATTCTTACTTCATTACAGGCCTAAGCTCTCTCTATATGCCTTCTTCTACTTCTTCTCATTATATGTTTGTAACCTAACCATTAACCTAAGTTATTCATTTAAGTTGCATCATAAGCCACTCTAAGTACATCATAATATTGCTTTTAATGATATTGCTGTTCTTTAACAAGCCTTAACACAAGTTTCAAATCAGCCATTGTTAACTACACCTTCATCAGAAGCCTGAGGCTTATCTGTACGTATACTTTTACTCACACTACCTTCTTCCTGAAGCTCTAAATATACTTTTTTTTTCTTACTCCAAACACATCACAGACCTCAGGCCTTGCTCTGATCCTGCTGTTACACAATGTTGCTACATCCAGCTATAAACCTTTTAACAAGTGTAACTTTATGATTAGCCTGAAACCTTGTTGTAAGTCTACTTTCACTTACTCTAAATTCACCATATGTCTATGGCCTATGGTAAACAGATCACTAAACCCAGTGGTTCGTTAGACTAGATAAAAAAAAAAATCCATGTGCTGTCAGATACAACCACATTTAAATTGTGACTACACTTTTACAGTAACAAAACCTGGCAGCTTCTCAAAACAGACACTTTTTTATTGCCCTCTAGAGGCAGACAAGTGCAACTTATTCACTGTACATGATCTAACAGTGTCTGTTGTCCAAACCACTGCTTTTATGTTTGGTTCACTTTGCGAAAAATAATGTGTGTGATGTCAGTTTATATATGAAAGAGAGAAATCATTATTTTGCAGGTTTTCAGTAGTCTGTAAATCAGTGATGTAAAAATACTAAGAAATAAGTTGTGAAAGAATCACCTGAACATGCAGTGTTATGCATGGAAAACCTAAAAAAACTCTGTGAGAGTCCATGACCCCAACACAGAAAGAGAGGACCAACACCAAGAGGAACCTACAAATACAACATCCAGGTAACATAACATTCCTTAAGCACACATTAGTATAGAGAGAGACCAATTACAGACCAGTTACACCAACCTGAGTATAGAGAGACCAGCTACAGACCAGTTACACCAACCTGAGTATAGAGAGACCAGTTACAGACCAGTTACACCAACCTGAGTATAGAGAGACC
>JBBJLR010000002.1:4928453-4944287 GCA_037577145.1 Brachypetersius gabonensis | reverse complement strand
GTGCTGTAATAAAATCAAAAGGTGCTTCAACAAAGTATTAGTTTAAGGGTGTGCACACTTATGCAACCACATTATTTCAGTATTTTTTGTTTTCTTCCCTCTACCTTGAAGATTTCTGTTTGTTTTTCAATTGAGTTGTACAGTTTATAGGACACATTAAAGGTGAAGAAAGTTCTGACATTATTCATCTTTGTCTCATTTTTTACACCACAGACACCTGACATTTTCACAGGGGGGTGTAGACTTTTTATATCCACTGTATCCCAGCCAATCCAGGGAATCTTTGCATGGTCCCTAGCCGTACTGTGCTGTTCTGGCTCTGGGGTTATGTTCTGTTTGCAGAAAGGCGGGACTGTAAAGAACTGCGATGCAATGAGTGAACTCCGATGAGGGGTGGTTCTATGCAAATTGGCCCAGTGGGACGTCACACTTTCTATGTGAGAGTGATTTTGTAAAAACCTCATGAACACGTTTTGTATAGCTCATAGACTTATTATAACTAAAGTGAGTTTTGCATAATGTCCTTGTATTTAGATACATAGACTTTACTATGGAGTTCTTCACCCTCTGGAGGGCATCCATTGTCTTTCTACTTTTTATTTCAAAACAAAATCTGGCATGAGGGCCAATACATGTACATAACTGAACTTTACCACAGAGACGAGAATGCAAGTAACCATACAAGTACAGGTACTGCGATGGGTGGACCGACAACCATGGTCCACCTAAACTAAACTAAAATACATACATGACAAGACATAACCACCAATAACAGAACCCCAACACTTAATCTTGAGTAACCAGCAGCTGAAACCAATCCCACGGCTACTACCCAGCTGGTGTACTCAGGATATTAAAATAAGAGTCTTAACTAAAGTTAAACCCCAGCGCCCCCCTGTGGCCGCTGACCAGACGTCACATATTGACTCTAATCCCATTTAAAATGTTGATCTCCACTTGACCATTTAAAATCAATCATTTTTCCTTCTGGTATAAGGATTCCATTTGGGAAACGCATCGAGTTACAATAGCAACAGTATCTAGATCAGTGGTGTTTAGGACTCACCTACCAATATGGTTGGTGGAAGCTGAACCCTGGGGTCTTTCATCCAGTCATCGTTTGATAGTTCAATAATGGCATCTGGGTTTTCTTTGGTCAGACCTGTGAGAATGTTCTCTACGCTTTTAAAGTCCTCCTTTTCCAGTGCGCTATTTAACGTCTGCACAAATTCGGATTCAACAGGATAATCAAACTTTACCTCCAAAGACATTTTACAGCTGCACTTCAACACTTAAAATATTGCACAATTATTTTAACACTTGAAGTTTGTGTGTCATTCTGTAGGACTGCAGCTAATAATAGAGCAGCCTGCGTGTCAGATGATCAGATGGCTTAAAATAGCTCTGGTACAGCTGTATGCGAGCTTGCAGTACACTGTTTACAAACTTTGTGGCCCACAATACGCCTGCTCTATAGCTGTACCTTCAGTCATGCTGTAATATAATTCACACACTTCTTTTCCTGGAACACCGCGCCACATTTATTTAGCCTGGGCACAGATTGCACAAGATTGTGCTGTCCAGGAATGTAATGCACTCTATGGAAAGTATTGGGACACACCTGTTTTCCAGGGTTTGGGCTAGGCCCCTTTCTTCCAGTGAAGGGCAGTGCTGTACTCAGTTTGGGGAAAGGCCCTTTTATTTTCCAGCATGACTGTGGCCCAGTGCACAAAGCAAGCTCCATGAAGACAGAACCCTGACCTCAAACCTATCCAGCACCTTTGGAATGAACTGAAACGGAGCCACCACTTCTCATCCAACATCAGTGTCTGACCTCATTAATGCTGTACAGAAGGACTGGGCATAAATTCCCACAAAAATACTCTGCACAACTCCACTTTAAAGTCTACATATTTGAATGCAGTGTCATTAAAGTCTCTGTTGATGTAATGGTCAGGTGTCCCAATAATTTTGTCCATATAGCTATGCTATATACAGAGATACACAAAAACATCGTGCATAAAGATGAATAAAAACACTTAAGAGCAAAATCCTAACTGATTTAGTCAGAATTCATGCATGAAAGGGAATGAATGCGAAACCCCACTCAGTCCAATAGGGGTCAGTGTCCTCTGTTTCTCTTTAAGACTTCACCAGCCAACAAGGAATAGAGTCCCCCTTGTGTTTACATGTAGCTTAGGAGCTAACACAAGCTACCACCATTTTGACATATAACCTTTCCGAAAATGCCAGTGGCTGTCATGATGGGTGAAAATTACGACAAGCTTCTTGAACAATGCGAAACACAGGAGCTAGAGGTAAAAATAAAGATTATTTGTGCACTTTCTACAGAAAGAGACTAGCTACGTTAGCCTAGGCAGCTTTGAATGAGGTCTAGACAGTCAGTAAACGTGTATTATCCTTATCCTTGTGATTCTTGCCTTAAAGTCTTTTTAATTGGATATTATTAATTATTTTTAACTGTCCTGTTTTTGCTTGGATTTAACCTCGTTTTAAAGACTTTCTTAGATGTACTTGCTATAGTTACTAAGCTAACTGGTGTGACAGTAGGCTGTTAGAGGTGCAACTGGTCTGTGTGTTTTCAGCATGTTAATGGTATCTTTCTAAATTACTGGCGTTTAACACATTAATATAATGATAACTAACCGAGCTAACGTACCAGTTATCATAGAAGTTAAGCCTATTTACACAGACCAGCCGTGACATTAAAACCACCTGCCTGCTGTCCTACACACTACGTGGACAAAAGTTTTGGGACGCATGGCCATTACGCCAACAGGGACTTTAATAACATTGCATTCAAATACATAGATTTTAATATGGAGTAGGTCCCCTCTTTGCAGCTATAACAGCTTCCACTGTTTTTGATAGGCTTTCCACTGGATGTTGGAGTTTTTGTAGCATTCTATAAAGCATTTATGATGTTGGACGAGAAAGCCTGGTTCACAATCTCCATTCCAGTTCATCCTAAGTTGTTGGATGGAGTTGAGGCCGTGGCTTTGTGCGGGCCAGTCAAGTTCTTCCACACTGAACTCCTCCAACCATGTCTTTATGGAGATTGCTTCATGCACTGGGGCACAGTAATGCTGGAGTATAAAAGGGCCTTTTCCCCCCAATACTTCTGTCCAAATAGTGTAGGTCCCTTTGTGCCACCAAAAGGTCCCTGAGCCATCAAGGCATGGACCCCACAAGATCTCTAAAGGTGTTTTTTTTTTTTTTAAAAAAAAAAGGGAAATAGATAAAACATGCTAATTTTATCATCTTAAGTTTGTCCTATGCACTAATGTAATGTTAAATGTATTCTCCTATTGTAGGCTCCAGGTGGCATTGCAACTCCACAAGTGTACTCTCAATTACTTGCCCTGTATCTTCTCCACAATGATATGTAAGTGTACACCTCTTTTCCCTTAATGTTTCTACATTATAAGTTAATTGTATTAACCATGTTATTACACTCTGTTTTTGCAGGAACAATGCAAGATATCTTTGGAAGCGGATTCCACAAGCAATCAAAACAGTAAAATTTAATATTTTAGTTAAAAGCTCTGGCCAGTGTACAGTAATCCCCCAGTTTTACGCGGATCGGGACTTGCGGATCCAGTCACACACGTTTTTTTTTAGAGAACGAAACTGATCGTTTTACACAAATATTCAAAACAACGCGAAACCTGCAAATATTCTCTTTTTTTTTTTGTTTTGTTTTTATTAAAAAAAAACTCACTGTAGTTTTTGTGGCTCCCGGTGCATGGCCGTCGGGACCATATTTAAACCTCTCTCGCTCTCTCTTACTCTCTCTCTCTCTCTTAATCTCTTATTCTCTGTTTCTCTCTCTCTGTCACTCTCTTACTCTCTCTGTCACTCTCTCTTACTCTCTCTGTCACTCTCTCTTACTCTCTCTGTCACTCTCTCTTACTCTCTCTGTCACTCTCTCTTACTCTCTGTCACTCTCTTACTCTCTCTGTCTCTCTCTCTCTGTCTCACTCTCTGTCTCACTCTCTGTCTCACTCTCTGTCTCTCTCTCTGTCTCTCTCTCTGCCTCTCTCTCTGCCTCTCTCTCTGCCTCTCTCTCTCTCTCTCCCTTACGCTCTCTCTCTCTCTCTCTCTCTCTCTCTCTCTCTCTGTCTCTCTCTCTCTTTTACTGTCTCTCGCACTCTCCCTTACTTTCTGTCTCTGTCTCTTGCTCTCTCTTACTCTCTCTGTCTCGGTGTTTCTCTCGTTCCTGACTTTTCCGTATTTAAACCTCGGGTTTGTCTTTACATTTTCTTTAAGGGTAATGTATTAAAGTGAGTTCAAAATGAAATTAAAGTGATCTGGGAGAACATTTGGGGGGATATTTAGGGTTTACACTATAAAAATAGGCACTATAAAAAAAACAAAAAACAAAACACATTGCGGTTTTTCACTATATGCGTGTGCTCTTGTAACGTAACCCCTGCGATTAATGGAGGATTACTCTACATCCTTTTTGTAGCTCATTTGTCTTGTGTAATCCTCACTTGTATGACTAGTGCTCTGTATCACAAATAAATCAATAATAATAGCAACATCATAAATGTCTTTTTAGTCTTCATTTATGTAAAGACTGCTCTACATATTATAAAATGTTATTTGCCAAACTGTTAAATAACAACAATGTCCTGCAAATCCCCACAGGCTAACCCAGAATTGGCTGCTATTTGGGCAGTAGGACAACGCATCTGGCAGCGAGATTTTCCAGGCATCTACAGCACGATTGCAGCCTTCCAGTGGTCTGAATCAATTCTTCCTGTGATGGAATCTTTAAGAGGTACATTTGCCATGCTCCGAATATCATTTGCCACTTTAGACTGTGAGTGATCATTTACAGTGTAGTAATAGTGGAGCATAAAGTAACTAATAAATTTGCATAAATTTAGTTTATCAGTTAAAAGAAAAGAGCCATGTTTGACACAGAAACTACCTTTTGCAAAAAATTGGAAAAATGCTGTAAAACTCAAATCTGTAATTTAGTCATTTGCTTGAACCTTTATTTAACAGTCGAAAGAACAAAAAGATTTTCAGTGCTTTCACTGACAAACTTTCTTCTATTTGATAACATAAACAAACGTAAAGCTCCATAAAAGTTGTCTCTGTCAGGCACAAATGTAATGTGATCTGTAAAACTGTTGGCAGTAACTTGGACTGTTAAAATCTCTGCTTATCAAAAGCTAATTTTTTTGGTAGAAGTCAGTCAAACTGTTGCATGCCAAAAAAAAAATCACATTACTAGAATACATGTTACAAGCTTCACTTGTGTTGAACTCTACAGTTAGGAACTTAATTGGCACTGAAGTTCCGATACGATAACATAGGAAATGTTATTCTATAATAGAATAACATTTTCTATGTTCCCAATTCAGTCTTGACTGAAGAGAACAGATTTCAGGACATGTCTGAAATATGGCCCCATATTGGTCAAGGGCTGTGGTAACAAAGACCAGCAAACAATGCTGTTAGCCAACAGGGTGCTGGCCAAAAAAGAAGAAGAAAAACAGAGGAATGGCATGTCTAGAGGAGGAAGGAGAGGAGGAAGGGTAGAAGAGTATAAGTGAGGATGGGAACTTTGAATGTTGGCAGTATATCTGCATGAAATCTTTTGTCTTGTTGTGTTGTTGCTCTTGGGTTTTTCTTGCACTCTTTCTTTTGCTATCTTTGCTTGCTCTATTCGTCCTTTATGTATTTATGTCGTCTAGTGTTTTGGTTTTGGTCTTCCATTGCAATACGGCCCTTGAGGTGTTTTGCTTCATTTCACTGTGTGTATGGCTGAAATGACAGCAAACCCACTTGACTAAAGGGAGAAAGCTGACTGATTTGATGGAGAGAAGGAAGGTGAATATATTTTGCATGCAGGAGACCAGGAGGAAGGGTAGTAAAACCAGATGTATGGGAGAGTGAGGGCATCACCAAGGATCAAATGGTGGAGGTTCAGGGAGGAGTTACGACAGGCACTAGGTGCCAGTGAAGATTCAGCTGGGCTGGGCAGGTACTGCATAAGTGGTAAGGGAGACAGCTAGAAAGGAGCTTGGTCTGACATCTGGACAGAAAAAGAAGACAAGGAAACTTAGTGGTGGAAGGTGGGGAGGTACAAGAGAGTATACAGAGGAGGAGGCTGGCTAAAAAGAAGTGGGATGGTCGGAGAGATGAAGAATGTGGACTGCAGTACAAGGAGATGAGGTGCAACATGAAGACAGAGGTCTCTAAGGCTGTAGATAAGGCGGATGGCGAGTTGTTTGAGAGGCTGGAATGTGAAGTGGTCCTGCACCGATTGGCTAGGCAGAGGGACAGAGCCAGGAAAGATGTGCAGCTGGTTAGGGTGATGAAAGATAAAGGGTTCAAGCAGATAGGATTAGAACTTTGGGAGTGGATGGATGAAGAAAATAAGAAAGAGAGAAGTATGATGGGATAGTGAATCACAACAGGGTGGATAAGCTTAGAGGATAAGCAAGGAGGTTGCAAGCAAGCAAGGTAGAAGCTTGGAGGTGTTTAGGAAGATTATTTAGCGCAGTCTTGTGAAGTGAAAGCTTGTCTGAGTATTAGAGAAGTGCTGGTACCAATTTTCTAGAATAAGGGTGAAATGCAGAGCTACAGTAGTTACAGAGGGATCAAGCTGAAAGAACCTTATCCCTCTGTATGGGAAAGAATGGTGGAAGCTAGTTTATGAAGAGATGTGATGATCAGAGGACTGCAGTGTAGTTCCATCTCTGGAAAACAGATGCACGGTTTGCTCTGAGGGTGTTGATGGAGAAATATAGAAAAGAAGTTGCGCTGTGTCTTCGTGGACTTAGAGAAAGCATATGACGGCGAGTTATTGTATGAAGAAGTCAGAAGTGGGATGTGTATGAGGCCAGTGGGACAGTTGGGAGGTCTACAGTAGGGTGCATTCAAGGTGAAGGTGGGATTACATGAAGGTCTCTGAGCCCTTTTTTGTTTGCACTGGTAATGATGGACAGAGAGGTGAGATTGGACTGTAGATGACCTTGTGATCTGAAGTGAGAGTAGGGAGCAGGTTGAGGAGAGATGGAGAGGAATCGAAGTCAGTAAGACGAGCTGTTGTTCAGAGTTTGTGGCCTCTGCAAAAGTTTGCTTTGTTCATGGCAGTGTATATATTTTTGCATGCATTTTAGTTCTAAATCATGATCTACTAATTTTGTAACAAAAATATTAATGTAACGTCAGCAAAATTAATATAAAAATATAACCGTATACATTTAGTATTCTCTGGAGAACACAGAACACAGTTTCCCTGAGTGTTCTCATGTTTTTTGTTTTGTGCTGCTTAAGGCCCTGTATGTTTATTACTGTAAATTAAATTACATTATTACTATGTTTATACCGAAAATACCGTTCTTGCATAAATTACAGTACAGTCCATACAGGGGTAACATCGGTATTTTACATTCTAGCCCTGCAGGAGACACCAGTTCATTTTACAATGAATACGGGTTTACTTTTACATTTTCTTTGAAGGTAATGTATTAAGCTGAATATGAAATTAAATAGTGTTTTGGGAGCATGTATGGTACATATTTAGGGTTTACACTATAAAAATAGGCATTTTTATTTATTTTATTTTTACCACATCACGAATCTGTGGTTTTTCAAAATTCCTGTGTGCTCTTGGAATGTAAAGTGACCATTCTGTGATACGTGAACACACCACAGCACACGGTGTCAACAGCACGAAATTCTTCCTCTGAATTTAACCCATTCACCGAGTGAAGCAGGGGTCTGCCAGGAACCCAGTGAAGACCAGTGTGTGGGGACGGTACATTATTCAAGGGTACCTCTGAGGTACTACTAGGCGTCTTGGGTCTCACCCCAAATTTTAGGGGTCTACTGCACATGCTTGTAAATGGGAGGGAGGACCGCAAGGAGTTGGCAAAGGTGGAGGAGTTTAAATACTTGGGGTCAACAGATCAGAGCACTGAGGAGTGCAGTGGAGGGTATAGGCAGTGTGGATTGGGTGGAGAAGAATGGCAGAAGTCATTTGTGACAGGCTGGTAATGAAAGTAAAAGGGAAGGTTTACAAGATGGGTGTGAAACCAGCAATCTTATATGGGTTGGAAAAGAGAGGCAGAGCTGCCGGTGGCAGGGTTAAAGAATTTCAGATTTGAATTGGAAGGGAATTCATATTGTGGAAAGACAGCTCAGGTTGAATGGTTCAGAGATCTAGCTACATGAATAACTTTTATGTTACTTGGGAGATATTGTATTTGTTGATCTCTTAAAACAATTTAACTACAATAAAGAAACCTTTACAGTACGTTTCTCTTTCTGCGTATATAGTTTAGCAAACACACCCCATTCCAGATTTGAGACTCAAACTTAAGGATAAAAGGATTTAGAGAAGACTGAGACTTGAAAAGGACCTAAAAGCCGATTGCTCCAGATTTAACAGGGCCTTGAAAGTAACACAGCTCTGTCTGTATTTCAGCCTTTCATTTATTAGTAAAAGCTCAAAATATCATAAATTGTTAACAAAACGGTGAGGTGTGAGTGTTTAGGACGTTTTTATGAGGCAGTCATGAAACGGCTGTTCTTGACAAAACTGAATTGTGAAGTTAAGACAGCAGAGGGCTCCAGTGTGACACGTTTAAAATAAAAGTTTTCATGCTTTAATGTTAATAGTTCCTGTACATTACTATTTCTTTACTATTTTTTTTTTTTACATTTTGGTGTTTTTGGTGCTGTTAACCATCATTATCGACATGCTTTTCCAGCATTCTTACAGACAGCAAAGTAAACTGAAGGTGTTTCATAGTCATTGCATCATCCGGCTAGTTCTAACAGGAGGATCACTGAACGTACACAGACGAGTTTGTTTAAAATAGTCATTTTCACTGTAGCTCTTAAACGTCATTATGAACGTTTTTCTTACTTCAAGACCGAATCCTAACATGACCTACATATTTGTGGTGGTCAAACACATGCAAGATGTGCTTTGAAGGATATGACTTTCATTAATACATATAAGTTTGCAGTCAAAAGTGTGACCTTAGATTTGTGAGCTTGTTTCAGTAAATAAAATTATGTGCTTCAGAATGTACAGCCTTCCAAATGTCATTTCATCACCTCAGACTCGCACTTGACTGACTCAGATCAAGGAAAGAAGTTAAATATAGTCTTTTTGCATAGCTATACATTTTTTTCAGTTGAGCAAGCAAAGTTGGTACAGAAACAAGCTACTCAGTAGTACAAGCACGATTAAAACTTTTGCTATGAATATGTACCTTGTTCGAACTGACAAAATGACCTTTTGTATGAACTGGAACACAGAAAGCGTTTATCTTGTTTTCTGTTTTCATTGTGTATTTTCTTATTCAGTGATCTTAATGTTTACCTTATGGTTTATAACTGGGAATAGACTTTGACTGTCAAAGGCGTAGTTAATGTTTGGAAAAGATCTGAGAGCAGTACTGTCCACAAAATATGTAGAAGCATACCTTTGTACCTCTAAAAAAGTTCAGCAAAAATACAGTTTAATAGGAGTTACCTGTAGGTTTAGTGTCAATTTAAACAGTGGTTAGATGATGTGGTTTAGAACAGCAGTAGGAAAACACAGTAAATAAAAAAAGATTTTGAAATATCTAATTAAATGGCATTATGATAGACCTGTGTCCCTTACTCAACACTTGTTTATCACGCCTTAGATATTTTCTCATTGAGAAACTCACTTTGAAGGGCGAGGAGCATGACAGGACACATGGAAACTGGAGGAACGTTGGGGGTTGGGGGGGTGGGTTGCTTCTCCAAAAACAGACTTAAAAACAAGCTGAGAAGAATGTGTGCCCTGATTGGTTGGGGGAGTTGAGTGTCACCAGCTGCCAGAGGATTGTATAAGACCCTGGGCCACAGTGAACCCAACAGAACTGACAGCTGAAAGGACACCTATACACTGTAGTACGACAACTACACCGGTCACTGGAGGCAGCAGAAGACATTGGGCTTTACTAAAGTGGTCACAAAAATGGATATCCAAAGGACTAGTTCCCTGCTGGGGTCATCTAACACAATGGAGAGCCTGGAAAAACAACTTAGTTGTCCGATCTGTCTAGATATGTTCACCAAGCCTGTGGTGATTCTTCCCTGTCAGCATAACCTGTGCCGTGGATGTGCTAGCGACCTTTATGACTCTCGAAACCCATACCGATTTTCCGGCGGTGTTTTCCGGTGCCCCACATGCCGGTTTGAGGTGGTTCTTGATCGGCATGGTGTACATGGACTTCAGAGAAACCTTCTGGTTGAGAACATTATAGACATATATAAACAGCAGCAGGAAGGTAGCAGTGGGACCTCTGAGCCTCCTTTGAAGCCGAAGGCCTCGACGGAACCGATGTGCGATGAACATGAGGAAGAGAAGATTAACATCTACTGTGTGACCCACCAGGTTCCTACATGCTCAATGTGTAAAGTGTTTGGACAGCATAAGGACTGCGAAGTATCACCTCTTGGTAGCGTTTACCAGGCCCAGAAGGGAGAGCTAAGTAATGCTATTGATGGTTTGGTAACAGGAAACGGGCGGCTGCAGGCTCTACTAAATCAGATGGAGGAGGCTTGCAAAGCTGTTCAGGACAATGCCCAGCGTGCCAAGCAAAGGCTAGGGGAGCGCTTTGATGCGCTCTACGCAACACTGGAGGAACGGAAAACTGCCCTTTTGGAGCGTATTGGCAAAGAACAGGATGAGAAGTTAGCAACTCTGCGGCAACTGTCCAGGCGTTATGGAGACCGTCTTCAAGCAGGCACAGAGCTCACAGATACTGCGGTGCGCGCCCTTGAACAAAGCAGTGCCGCCGAGTTCCTGCAGTCTTCTAAAAGCCTGATTGTTCAGACAAAGGACACAGCCAAGAGTTCACTTGCTGAGGAGAGACCTGAGCCTGGTTTTGAGAGAATGGACCATTTTACCCTTTCCACAGAACACGTCGAGACATTGCTGTCCAAGATGGACTTTGGAGTAGATGAGGATGAAGAATATGAAGATGCAGAGGAAGAAGAAGAAGAAGAATGAACTGCCTTGTACACTAATTAGAGATTTAGCACCTTACATGTCCTGCATGAGAAATAAAACTGATGGACAGTCAATAAACAGGGGGTTTGTGTGTTGCTGCTAAGCCAAACGAAGGCTGAATGTTTCAAGGCCCCACCCCCTCTAGTCATAGAGTATTTCAGAATATGCACTGGTGCAAATTTTATACTTTTTTAAATTTTGTTTGTGTGTGTTTTAGTTGTTTGTGTCTTTGTAGAGGATCAGCATATTCACTATATTACAGTTTGCTTTGATTGCATACTTGCAAAATTAAACGGAGCACATGTTAGTCCTGGAAAATGTTATACTGCCATACACGGAATGATGTTTCGGAGGATCTTCTGATTTTGTATAATTTCGTTGTTCTTATGATTTACCCTGAAAGTTTTAATCTCTAAAGTTTAATTCACAATAAAATACAATTAATGTTCGTTAAAGTTTGTTCTACTTATCAAATAATAAGACTCTAGTTTCTGTCTTCAGCAGCCTGGTCATCTGTTTCAGCTTGCCTTTCACAAGCAAAGAGGCTGGCTATTTTTAAAGCACAGGAGTGTGAGATATGATCGAGGAGACCTTGGAATAGTATGTCAGTCTAGGACAGGCAGAAAAAGCTACTGTTAATGGACTCTAGCCCCCTCCTTTCTTCACTGCCTAGCTCAGCAACTCTTGTTACTTGCTAAACTTTTATGGCTGTGCTTTTTTAACACATGCTCTCTCTGCCTGAACAAGTATTCACCATGCAGTGTGTTTAAAACTCAGCTTGAACTGACAGGGTTCTTGTCAAAACATTCTGTTATAGGAGTTTACAGAGAGTCAAAAAAGACTTTTTTAAAGAGACCTGTAAGTAGTTGGAGCATTATAATAGGAGGTGAGGGGGCATTGTAACATTTTTATGAAGAGCTGATTTAAAAAAAAAAAAATGGCATTGTGGCACAATGGACTACTGTTTATTTTGTAAAGGTGCAAGAAAATAGAGTAATAAATTAAAACGTGCATTGAAGCAGTTTGTTCTGTTTAGGCTATATTTAAACATTTGGAGCTTAAGCACCAACCCTCACCATAAAAAAGGAAACAGACTTGCAAATTAGGAAGGGACAGCAAGTCCAGTCAGGTAACATATTGTCAGCTGGTAACTTCATTATGGAAATAAGGAACACAACATTTTCAGTCCGACGTTAAGCAGCTTGGGCTAAACTCGGCACTACAGGTTACACAGGTGCTTGTGAAATTTCAGCAGTCAGTCTTAACACTTAGGTAAAACCATGTTTCCCATACAGCGGCAGCACTAAACTATAATACCTGACCTGTGATGGTATGAGGCGAACGCATTAATTGTTACACGGATAATATTTATTGATCTGTGATTTTACAATTGTATTGCTGCAAAGTGTGTGTTACAAAGGTACATTGTGGGAATCGGCCCGGAGATGCATTGGTGCCGTTTTTCATACGGAGTTGCATTTAACTTGCAGTTCAGTTGTGTCTTCTGGTAATTGTATTCAAAATCTCCCATTGGAGGGACCAGATTATGACTGAAGCATTAGCTTTGAGAAATACACTGCTACAATAAGGCTAGCAAGAAGGATTTTGATAAATAATTTGCTGGACACAGGCTCATAATAGGGTGGCAGTGGCCCAGTGGGTTAAACGCTTGCCTGTGAACCCGATGACCACGACGTCGCAGGTTTAAACCCCCGCTTTCTACCATTGTGTCCTTGAGCAAAGCACTTAACTCTCGGCTTGTCCAGGGGGCCTGTCCCTGTTACTAGTGATTGTAAGTCACCCTGGATAAGCCAAATGCCCCCTGCAGCCCTCAGCAGTGTTTCTATTATTTGCTTTTTTTACATTTCAGTATTTGCTCAAATTACTGCATTGATACAGGAGTGATATTAAGTCTATGAAAATCCAATATATGTATAGTGTATGTGGGATTTAGGAACCTGTTATCTAAATAGACTTAATTACCTTTCGCAGCAATAAAAGTCAATTCTAATCATATTTACTCTTGGCTTTTTATCATTTTCCTGTCATCCCAAGTTCAGTTAGGAGATCATACAGAGCATACTTACCTGCTAAGTCAGTTATTTGCCAGGAGACCATCAATGAAATTTTAAGACCACATGCTAGTATATATATAGCTTCAGGAATGAGTGTTTGCCTCAACAAACAAATAATGAAGACATAAATAACAGAGCTTAGAAATGAAAGGATATAAAATGACAGGCTTTTAATCAAAAAAATCTGTTACTGTTATGTTCACAGAACAGATATAAGCTGCAATGAATGAACTCACTGGCCACTAGAGTAAACACGTTTAACAAATTCTGACTTGGCTTGCATCAAGTTAAGTTTGCACAAGCTAAAGAAATGTCTAGTTGGTCTGAGTAAGTTTTCTTCCAGGTCATGTCAGAGGGAAGAGAGCCCTGAGCGTCTCCCCAGCTGGTGCCTTGCCTTTTTCTGTTATAATGGAGAGCGCCCCTGTGTGGCCAATCATTAAAGCTGCAACACTAAACACAAACACACACACACACACACACACACACACACACACACACACAGCAGAAGAGAAACACACAAAAGGGATATTAATACATATTTAAAAGCTATAACTGCCTTTTATATTATTACATTTGAAGTTTCATGACATGGACATTTTGTCCATCACCTGTGTTGCTCAATGAGTTGGGTGTAATTTATGCGACTTGTCTGATTACTTTTTATTTTATAACACTGGTTTGCTTTTCCTCTTTCTAGAGTCAACTCGCAGGAGAGCGTATGGACTTGTAGCCCAAGCGTATACCTCAATCAGTGCAGAGGACTTTGCTTCTTTTGTAGGATACTCGGTAGAAGAGGCAGTAAAAGGTAAGATTACATTAAAAGCTCACAGATTCAATCTTGAAGACCTGTCTGGAATGCTAGGAAAACACAGTATTACTCTTAATAATTACAGTATTACTCTTAATAATATTACTCTTCATTTTTGCAATATTACCCTTTGCGATACATTGAAGATTGCAACATGCAAATTGACCATTAGTCACCCAAAGGGGGGGAGGGTAGTAAATGAAAACTATATTTTGAACCATTTTAAACAAGCATCCATACTCATTTCATAGCTCCACCTTGGGTCCATGTAGAACACAGATGACAATTGCCAGCGCAGAGGAGAAAACTGGGAATATAAACTCCATCGGTTCCAAACTAATCATAGTGTAAACCTAATATTCGCCTTGTTTGTTTTCATTGCTTGCGTCTAACTCCCAGTTTTCATTTTTGTCACACTGTCTTAGGCAGTTGCTCATATCTGTTCCCTCTGTTTCAGACATTTTTTTTTAAATGTTGGAGCATGTGCCAGCTTGCAGGTTCTGTGAATTTTTGAAGGAACTAACTTTTATATTTTTTCTGTTATTTCATAATCCTCAAACTGCTTATTTTTATTAGATTGGGTTGAAACATCAAAGAAACCCTAAGGATTGTTTGCAACATTTATTCATGCAAATACTTGCTTCTGAATATTGGGGTACATTTGTAACATTTAAGGAGTTTGCATGGGAATGTTGCATGTCAAAAAGTATCACATTAAATATCAAATCAAGTTTACAGACTGATTTAAAAATTATATTGAATTATTTCTGTGTGATTTTGGCCCAAACATCGTCTGTTACTCCATGTTTTCCTCCATCACTTCAAAATATAAAAACTAGAATGCGTTTCCACAAGAAATTGCTGTGGTAAGTGTGGCAGTTGCTAGGCTTTTGCTAATTCCTATGGTATTTCAAATGGTCGCTAAGGTGTGACTAGCTAGGATGCATACTGGCCTGTTGCAATTAAAAGTGGTTGCTAGGTGGTTACTGCGGCATTGCAGGTTTTTGCTGACTGGTTACTATGGGAACTGTCGACATTACTTTGGTGTTGCTAGGTGGTTGGATCCTGTGGGACCTACACCATGACTAACTGGAATTTTTAGCCACACCGGCCTTTCATGGTGAGACCTCCCTTACAAATACGCTGAATCACTTCTACACATGGTTTGAACTGCAAATGACACAGCAGCAGGAAAGACCACCATATTCCCAAACCACCAGATGCTCTATTGTGGCTAATGTGAGGAATACTTTGCTTAGAGTCAACCCACAAAAGCCTGCCAGACCAAACAACATTCTTGGTCACGTGCAGATGGCAGATGTTCACACAGACCTGATCACTATCAACAGCTCAGTGGAGACTGTCCAGAGCACCAAGTTCTTTGGAGTTCAAATCACAGAGAACCTCACGTGGAGCCTCAATACTAGCTCCATTGCTAAGAAGGCCCAGCAGTGTCTCTACTTCCAGTACAGACTAAAGAGATTGTGCTCCCCAATCCTCACCACATTCTACTGAGGGACTATACAGAGCATTCTCTGTAGGTGCATCACAGTTTTGTACCGGAATTGTTCTGTTTCACAAGACCATTGTGTGGACAACTGAGACCATCAGGGTCTCATCCAACACTGAAGGGCTGCTGTTTCGAAGTGCAGCAGAAAATTTATTATTTTTTGTTAAATCCTAACAACCACCACACTTCTTAATTTTTTATAATAATCGCAATGTGAAAATGTTTATTGACGCTGATCCTCAACCACCCACATACCAATAAAAGTCACACAACACAAAATTAGGCAAGAAAAAAGTGCAAATTTGAGTACCAAAGTACCTTTTAAAAAAGTAATTAGTTACAGTTACTAGTTACTTCTCACAAATAGTAACTGAGTTACATCATTATAAAAGTAACT
>JBBJLR010000002.1:4910426-4922953 GCA_037577145.1 Brachypetersius gabonensis | reverse complement strand
TTGGGATTGTATGAATTTAATGTTTTTATGAATATAATTTCAGTAACATCAGTGCAGACAAAATTGTGCGCCCCCCCCCAGGTTGGGAACCACTGGTTTAAGGTATGTTGGTATGCTGAAAGAGGCATTTGACTTTCAGACAAACAAATTTTCTTGTCACAAACAATAGTTTATTTTTAATAATATTTAAAAAAAAAAAATAAAGCAATACAAAAAAAAAAGGTTTCTGCTACAGCACACAACATGTAACACACCCACCATCTAAAACTAATTTGACTTCATTATTTCTCATGTACTGTGGGGTTACCAAGACCTGTAATCTTTGCAGAATGGCTGTGTTTTAGGAGCTATGATACGTTAGTAGTTAAAAAGTGTTAGCTATGTTAAAGTAAAGTCAAGGGTATTGTCTGGTGTGTCTGGTCCATGCACAGAATGATTTCACTGCTTTGGTATGTCTAATGTTTCTAACCCAGAAGGGGGAACACAGCTGGTAATTCTCAGTGGGTACACTACGGTGGGAAACTCGTGAAAGTGTTTACAGGGATTTCACTGCCTGGAGTTTAGTATGAGATAAATTTATAGTGTAAAACTGGAAAATGAACTGTTAACAAAAACATGACTCTTGTGAAATACTATGTTTTTCTAAACTGTTTGCTTAGAAGTTGGTGTTTAATAATCATGTAAACAAGCAAATAAAAAAGTTACTGACTAAATAGTTTGATTTAACAAAAAGGTGCACTTTACTCACCAATTTCAGGTTTACTGAGTGGTGCAGTTGACGCTTCCCCTGTCACTTCACCCTCAGGAACATATTTGAGGTCTGGTGCTTCTATTCAAACAGAGAAATTTTTCTGAGTGAAACATCAGTGTTATCTTCAATTATCAAAAATTTAGTCCCGCTTGATAATCTAGAATAATGTATCATAGAAATGAATTTTTTATCACTTTTAAGTTATACACACTTTTAACTTTTAAGTTATACATCACTTTATATATATATATATAAAGGCTGGGCAATAAATGCCAAAAATTTTTATAATTCTAATGTAGTGTATTGTGTGCTTTTATTTGTAAAGTACTGCTATATGAACAAAAGTGCAATAACATTTGGTTTGCAAACACTTTAAACAAATTAGGAGCTTTTTAACAGCAGTTTTCCCTTTAACACAGTCACACAGCTGCAGTTCAAATATTTCTGTAAAATGCAACTTAAACGTTAATGTAATCAAATCAAAGATAAAATCAAAGCGCAGGGCATTCACGTTTTATCTAGTTTGTTACAGAAAAACAAGTTACTCTCAGAGTCCAGAGCATGGGGCCCAGAACCATTATAGCAGCTGCAAAGGGGGACCAACTCAATGTGAAAGTCTATACATCTGAAGGCAGAGTCATTAAAGTCCCTGTTGGTGTAATGGTCAGCAGTAATTGGATGCCTGACCCCCGTAAAACCAGCTGACACTTGAGCACTGCAACAAAAGGATTAAAAATAAAACCTGCGCAAACGCGTGATGAAATAATTGTCGACATTAAGTAAATAATGCGTTAATTCGTTCCAAGATCACCCGTGTATAGTGAAGAACCGCATTGTTGTGATGTGGTAGGAAAAAAAAGCCTAAAAATGCCTATTTTATAGTGTAAACCCAAAATATGCCCCCATGTATGCTCCTAAAACACTTTAATACATTACCCTGAAAGAAAATGTAAAGGTAAACCCATAATTGTACTGTACAGTTTACACTGAACTTTCATATACACCAGGTTTTTATTCTTGTTAGGCATTAGGAAGTTGTTGATTGAACAACTATATGTAAAACAAGTTTTCTTTATAACATGGAAAGAATATGTAGCAGTCCGTGTTGGACATCCTATTAATCTGCTGTGTGGTGATGTAGAGACTGTCCTTTAACTTAAAGTGCTTTAACGGTTTCATTCCATTATTAAATTTCAAACACTTGTTTTCTGATCCACATTGTATTTATAATTATATTAGGTGGCTTTTATTGAGTGATGAATAAAAATGTAATTTTCTCGCTAATAAAGGTACTCAAATTTTGTATTTTTAGCAAATATATAGTGAATAACATAGAAACATTACTTGTGGTGATGATGCCTTTGTAGGTCCTGGTAACCTGTCCTTTAAGGTTGTGACCAGTGACAGTTACATGATAGGTTTGGGCAGCTTCCAGTTGATGGACAGTTAAATGGTGGTCTGTTATATTCTTTTTCAACACCAGGCTATGATCCCGTAGGTGAGTCACAGCGACCTCATGGGTGGCTTCTGGATCATCAGTGACCCAGTACAAAGTGAAGCCTGTGGACGTGACGTTGACCAGGTGGAGGTCTAAAACATCTGGACAAACACATGCGCACACACACACGCACACACACACACACACACACACAAACACAAACAACATTTCATTTGCACCCCTGGTCATGCAACTTTTCTTTGCATGCAACTTTTTCTTTTCATTTTCTATATAATAAAATGAACGCAATTTCATTCTAATAGTTTAGAATTCAGTTCTTCACCGCTAATTCTGTCCTAATAGGCCTTGCGTCTAAGGCAAGTTATAAACACGGCGAAATACTATGCACTGTCATATAATAATGAACAACCAAATGGAAGCTCCCATTTTGAACATATTACAAGGAGAACCAATTCAATGGAAATTATTAGTTATGCTAACAGTTGGTGAGGGTGGATAAAGATGGCAAACAAGATGAATGTTGATTAGATATATGATGAACAAGCCCTTAAAAAGCCTGAAGACCTAAACAGAAAACAGCTTTTCTAAAGAACACTATCCATATGGTTGGCAAGATGTGTACCTATGTGCTGTTAAAGCTACAAAACAAAAGCTGACAGAACAAATAGCTGAGCAAAACCTCCTTATCTATCTGGCCTGATCTGTAGCCCAATAACTATGCAGGATGTGGTTCTGTTAGTTCAAATGAAAGAAATTATATTAGAAAGTGTTTAAGCAAAAGAAATTATTCAGATGCGGCAAACAAAGAAATGCTAGCGTTCCCTTTTGTTACTATAGCTCTCATTCAGCTAACACTGAATCCTGGATTTGCTGTTTCTCTTCCCAGGGCACCTAGACAAGCCAGGTGGATCCCTGAGGATCATGCTCTTTGAGGGTTGGGGAGTAAGCTGTCTGCTATGCAGGCTCACGCTCCTTAGTCTTGTGGATTATGGACTCCTTTTCACTAAAAGGTTACAAGGTATGAGTGGCTACCGGGATGTGTGTCTGACACAGTGGTGTGTAGTACTGGAGCTCCTCAGGGAACAGTTCTGTGGTCAGTTTTGTTGCCTGGTGTGGGCTGAATCAGCTGCAGCTCAGCATCAATAGGACCAAAGAACTAGTGATGGCTTTAAGAAGATCATGGTCTTCTGTCGCTCCCCTGTTCATTAAGGAAGTGGATGGGGAGATTTTTTCAGGCCAACAAATACCTTTGCGTGAACATGGACAATAAGATGGACTGGCCAAAGAACTCTCTGGCCACCAACAAACTGATAAGGAGAGTGGAATCAGTGATGGGTGACAATGTGGAAAGGAGAATATTGTCAGACTGGACTGACCACTCACTCCACAGTGTCATGATGGAACTGAGAAGTACATTTAACCCCAGACTCACCAGCTTAAAGCACTCCACTGAACAAGACTCTATAATTCCTCCCTCTGTCACACATCCCCACAATAAACTGGGCCAAAACCTGATGCTACTGCGCAATTTCTTATCTGGTTTAAATTGTTATGATTATGTGCATTATGGTCTTATTATTATGTGGAGTATTGTGCAATTTTTGTTCTTGCTGTTAAAACTTATGTGCAAGATCTTACAATTATTGGCAATAGTCTTAAAATCTGCAATATCATGTACAGTTTTCTTATTGGGTGCCATATGATTTCATTATGTACAATTTCTTATTATTGTGATGTCAGGCCAGCGGCCACTGGGTGGCGTTGGGGTTTTCTTTATGTCTAGGGCTGCATCCGAAATCGCATACTACATACTAGCTACTACATTTGAGTTAGAACGTACTGCTCTACCGTTAAAACAGTAAATACAGTATGAATGAGGGCAGTATGAGTGGAATTCGGACGCACTGCATCCGCTGTGTTAGTGTTGTCACGTGTCGTGTGTCGTCACAACAGCATGTTATTTTTTACCTTTACAGAGGGCCTTTTCTCACAAGTGTAATTGAACCACAATTAACGTGTAATTTAAGGTTGTCCTTAAAGTATTTACACTTGAAAAGAGCCGCGTCTCCGTTTTCCGCCATATTTTAATATGCCGCCGCCTCTCCTGCTGCCTTATGGGATAGTGCAGTGTCCAGCAACTGTCTACTACAGAATTCGGCCGGAAGCAGCAGGTCATCCGGGAACTTCTCTCCTACTGTTTTCGCATACTATATAGTATGGAAGTATGCGATTTCGGACGCAGGGTAGGTCTTTTATTTTGACATCCTGAGTACCCCAGCGGGGTAATAGCTGTAGGATAGGTTCCAGTGCGGGTGAACTCAGGATTAAGTGATTGTGTTAGGGTTATTGGTTGTAATGGATTTTAGTTAGAGATTTAAGTTCAGTTTAAGTGGACCTCAGTGTCGGTCGTATAAACCTTGGCTGTTAGCACTAAAGGTATCCTTGTTTATAGTTGGAGTAGACTCAGACAGAGCCTTAAGTCATAGTGAAGTCAGGGGTTAACCCTTATGTATGTATCGGCCCTCAGGTTTTGTTTTGGTTTAAAAATAAAAAGTAAAAGACAATAGAAGCCTGCCTTTGTTCTTGCTCTTAATGGGGAATCGTCAAGCGACATGACAATTATACAATACTGTACAATATTGTATAATACAATAGTCTCACCATGTGAAATATCACTACTTATTACTTATAAATGGCTTTTCTCTTATTCATGCCAAAACAGACTCCTAGGCACCTGTTGTGTTACTAGTATTGCCCTTAACTCATTGAGTGTTTTCTGCAGAGTTGTTACTGGATTTATTTAGACTCTATATTTTATGTTTCTGTGTCTTTGTGTCAGTGCTGTTGTAACACAAGCAGTTTCCTGCAGGATCAATAAGGTTTTCTGTTTCTGATTCTGATTCTGTACTGTGTTAGTGTATATGCCAGATGCCTAATACACTTTATCTTTATTTAGTTCATCCACAGATCTTCATTTATTCTTATGGCATTTACTTTTTCAACAAATATTTTCCAACTGTTTGTTTTTAGCATCTGATACACATCTGCTCTGCAGACATTTTCCCAGTATTTTTAATCTGCATGCAGCTGATTGAAATATGGTCTGGGTTGATCTGTGTTTTAGCAGCTCTGGGAGTTTTGAATTAATAGTTGACAGTGTTGTGTGTATATTAAAGTAGTTGAGTTCATTAATTAGAAAGTGTGTCTAAATACCTTTGGACATAAAGTGCATTAAATGAACAATAAAAAAATCTCCATACCTTTAGGTGTTTCTTTGACCTCTGGCTGTTGATGGTATTTTTGGCTTTTCCTAGAACACATAGAAAACATATGTTTATATATGTTGAAAAATTGTGTGTGTGTGTGTGTGTGTGTGTGTGTGTGTGTGTGTGTGTGTGTGTGTGTGTGTGTGTGTGTGTTATAAAACAACAAAAATACAAATATGCCGGTAATTCATGAATTTTGACATTATGTACAACATGATCAGAAAACTTACTCATGTGTGTGTTGTGATGTGAAAGAGATTTTGTCTGGTTGGTCACTTTGAATCCCTTGACAGTTCCTTGAGACATTAGGGGACATGTAGAAGGCGTTCTCCACTGCAGTATGATGTGCGCAAACAGAAAAAAATGGCAAAATTATGATATATATTAAAATCTGATAAATCCAAGTCTTATTAAAGCCCCAGGAAAAGTTCGGTTAATGTTGGTCTTGCATATGTATATATCCGAGATAAAGCAGGCTGATTAATAACTTTTTAGATATACTTCACCAGGTTTTCTCCCTTTTGCTGAAAACCTGGCTTGAGAAACTTAAAAGGTGTGGAAACTTGGAGCAAGAGGCATCGATTAAACTGTGCTCATTAAATAATTGGGCCACACAAAGTGGGTTCTCAGTTATAGTGCAAAATTCAGATATTTTAGATTTTTAAATCTAAAATATAATTCCGTCTTATCTTTTTATTCAACTTTAGTCTCGCGTGAATAGTTTAATGTTTTACACGACATTCCCTGTGACTGTAAAGACACATGCTGTGCACTACTTACAGCTAAGGTACTTGGGTAGTAGCTGTGCAAATGTCTGAAGGTGACTGCCATAGAAGCCTGATGGTCCATCTGCATTCTTGTAGAACACATCCGAAGGCTCACTAGCCACCTGGGCCAGGACACGGGCATCTCCAGCACTTATCTCCTTACCGATCCTTATCACCACAATAAAGTAACCGTTACATTTAATTTCAGTGGCAGCCTTCACAAGCCTGTCCTCGTCCATCTCCACTGGTCCAGTCACCATCAATATCAACACCTTCAGGTGGCGGGGATGTGGTGCCTTCTCAAACACTTGCTCAACAGTGCTCTCCAAGGCAGCGGCAAGAGCACGTCCACCTTCCAGTTGATGTATCTTGTCCTGTAGGAAGTTCTGGATATCCTGTGCTGACTTATGGTCAGTCAGGCCAAAACCAATGCTGATAGGAATGCCGGTTCTGTTATGCAGGTACTCGTATGGAGCATGCTGGACCAATGCAACTCTTGCATGAAGCGTGGTTGAGGCTGGATCTGTTGAGATTTCCAGTTGATTCACCATATGTGCAACATAGTGTTTCATCTCAGTGAAGACACTAGGCCAAGTGCTTTCGGAGCTGTCAAGGATGAAAGCCATGTCAATATCCAGATCAGTGGTGGGGGCCCTTCTGCCTCTTGTACTTGGAGGCTCACCGTCACATATCTGATCAGGAGCGCAGAAGTCTGGAAATAAAAAATCACAAAGCTGGTTCAATTCGAGGGAATATACATACAGTATATATGTGTGTGCGTGTGTGTGTGTGTGTGTGTGTGTGTGTGTTGTCATGTGATTGGTTTACACATAGGACTATTTAAAATTGGGAGTTGCATCACAGTACACAGATGCTTCGAACACAATATGCTTCTACCTAGACAAACATTGCACTTCATGATCTTCATGATAGCTGAGTTGTATTCTGCGGTTCCGGGTGGGGGTAGAACTATAGCCTGAGCCAGTGCTGTGTTATTGACCTGAAACAGAAACATATGATAGATTAAGCTTAGTGCTTGTTTTCACTTTAGCACCATCACTCATGCCAACTTAAAAATATCATAAACAACAATCTTGTTTCCATTATTATAGGAACTTTTATATATAAACGTCTCCTCACCTGCAAGGCACGAGAGAGCTGGCGATTTTCACTGGCCAGGAGGAAGACTGATGATATTCCAGCATCGTAGAGGCGCAGAACAGCACTACTGAACTCTGGGGTAACTCTTACAGGGCCATTCACAAAGAACACAGCTACCTTACGCACCAGGAAGCCACTGCGGACCCTCTTGAAGGTGTTTTGTGCCAAAAAGTTCATGGCTGTCTCCAGGCTGCGCTGCTTACTTGTCTGCAGGGTCTGCAAGCCTTCCACGCGTTCCAACAGAACTCGCTTTTTCAAAGCATCTGCAAAGCGTATCTCAGTGGTCACCTCACTGTTGTAAAGTGTCAAGGCCACTCGAGCTCCTCGTGGACAGTTGCTCTCTGTGATGGTGATGTTTCGCATCAGGCGAAGTACAGCGTCCCTCATATTGTTAAAAGCCCCCCTCGACACACCACTTGATGCATCCAGGGCAAAGGCCAGCTCAGTCGGATAAAGAGGGCACTCTTGAGCTCCTGGAAAAGACAGAAAGCAGAAGAGTTACTGATTTGCCCTAAGCATCTTTATATTAGCTAAATCATCGAATGTCATGTAATAGAACGAAACTGATAACTTACCATAACAACAAGCTAAAAGTAAAAACAATGAAAATAAATATTAATCACTTTTATTTCCTTTTATATTTGTATTGAAAAAACTAAACAACCAAAAGTAAACTAACAAATGCACCTTCAGGGGTAACAAGTACAGAAATATATATATATATATATACTATTTAAATCAACACACACTTGATTTGGGATATATATTTTATAGTAACATCAAGTGTGTGAATGCTAAAAGAAAACTATTTTTAAGACACACTCAAGACAATGTTTTAATGAAATCAGTTTAACATTTTTTTTCTTATGAATGTATGTTTATTTCGATTTGTAAGTACAAATAAAAGCATTTAAAAACACGTAAATTTGAAGGGGATATATGGACAGGGTGTATTTTGAATACCATACTCACTGTTTTTTATGTAATATATTTCAATGTATTTCTTTTCTGAGTAAATTATTATTAGTAGTAGTAGTATTATTGTGTATTATGTAAAATTTACTATATTTTGTGAATAGTAAAAATGATAAATCAATGATCCATAAAACCTAGCCTTAAAGACTTTAAACCAATACTTACGACAGTTATCCCTAATTTTTTTTATCAGGTCACATTGCGTTGCGAGCTACAACAAAACACAGATCATGAACAAAGCATTCATTTAAGTAAGTAAGTAAGTAAATAAATAAGAGAGAAAGAAAGAAAGAAAAAAAGAAGCATATATGATATTGCCCACAGTGTAATAAGAAAATGGCCTTACCACTACGCCTGGTCCTCTTGGTCCTTTCTGGCCCTGTGTGAACCAAAGCACAAAACCATTATATTCCAACAGCCGGATGCAGTTAGGGGTCTGGTAAAGAAAATCTATTCAAACTGAATTTAGTAAATTAATTATCAGCTCGTTTCTATTAGGCTTCTATGTTATATCTATTAGGCTACTCTTTGATTCTTTTCACTGAAACAGTGAATAAACAAATATTGTTAAGAGTAGCCAGTTTCTGTTTAAGCATTATACTGGTCAGGAAAATTCGTAAAAATGTCATACAGAAGTGCTAGTTACAAACAAATATGTTTACAGATTTATTCTTCCTGGCTCGGGAATTCATGTCCAAGAACAAAGACTAGAGGGTGTGAACAGATTCTGATAAGTTCGTAAAGTCACAAATTAAAACTTCAAAGTATGATGTATTTTTATTTAATTACAGCCAACATATTATAAATGTCCTGAAGCTATAATCTGCAAGGGTGAGAATTATTGAGAGCTTAAAAGTAAAGAAAGTACCGGTATACACAAAGGAAGCTGGAGTCCTTAATGTGCTATCTTTCCATCAGTCAATCCCATTTCAGCTTACTCTTGATAAAATTGGGGAGCATGATGTCGATAAAGACCCCAATCATTTTGGATGTTATGGACTGGGGAGTATTGTGTAATATTGAAGTTGTAACGACACATTAGGCTTCATTAGTCCACAGAGATACGAGCATGGCTCTCAGAACATCCTGACTGGGGCTTTTCACATATAATGGAGAACATGTTGGGTTGGAAATATACTACTTACATAAGGTCCAGGATAGCCAACTTCTCCCTTCTGCCCAGGTTCACCAGCACCACCTGAAACACCCTATAAAACATGTTACAAAATTATAAATTAAAACATTCAGCATTTATATATTTTAAATAAGCTAAGGGAAAAGATATTACTCTCTGTCCACTGTTTCCTTTAGGTCCAAGTTGTCCTTTGACTCCTGAATCACCAGCAGCTCCCTGAATAAAATGAGGGAAAATACCATCATTCAGAATCTCCTCAATCATATGAACAATAATGAATGAACAGTACAAGAATGTACATTATACTTGGTTATATATGACTTGACTTTACCTTTGGACCTGGATATCCTGGGAAACCTTCATCTCCCTGCACCAAAAGTCTTTTTTAGAGCCTCAAATATTTAAAATGTTGATATGATACTGTAATGTAATGTACAAACGAGATATACTCTAGAATGATCAATTTAATATTGTCCTTAAAGCAAACCACTTGATCAAAGAAAAATGACCTTTCTTCCTATAGGGCCAGGTATGCCAACACCGTCTCTACCATCTTCTCCCTGTAAAGAGAAATTTTGCTCAAGGCTCAGTGTGTTACAGCCAGATATATACAAATAACAATAATAAATTATTATTGTTCCACTAAAGCTTACAATGAAATCAAGACTGGTGTAATCCTATGTCAAAGCTGTAGATGTATGTATGTTTTTTTTTTTAATGCCTGGATGCAAAGTGGATATAGAGAAAAATGAGACTCTTCAATCAAACAAAAACAAGCACATTGTTTGATTGAAGAAAAATTGGTAAAAATGATCAACTAATTCCTTACTTGTTACTGTGTGGTTACTATGCACTGAGCCCTGTATAACTGGTCTAAACCTGCCTTTAGGAAA
Source organism: Brachypetersius gabonensis (assembly GCA_037577145.1). Classification (NCBI taxonomy): domain Eukaryota; kingdom Metazoa; phylum Chordata; class Actinopteri; order Characiformes; family Alestidae; genus Brachypetersius; species Brachypetersius gabonensis. The sequence goes on along the minus strand of JBBJLR010000002.1, from coordinate 4,912,546 downwards.
CAGGCTGTTGGAACATACTCCTGATATACACAGAGATGTATGTTGTGAAGTAATTGATTTGAACAATAATAGTCCAGTTGCCCACACCTACATGTAAAAAAGGTTACTCATGTGGTGCATGCCTTCATTTTCCAACTTACTGGCTCTCCTCTGGGTCCCTGTGATCCTACAGCACCTTTTGGTCCTGGGTCACCAGGTTCACCCTACAGATGGATTCAGAGCATGACATTTCAAAAAAGATCTTAATCAGTGCCTGATATTATCATATCATATAGACGTCTTAGATACCGCTTTGAGTACATGATACTCATGAAAATTTTAGCTATGTTACATACTTTACGACCAATAGGCCCTCGTCTGCCCTTCTCTCCAGGTGATCCCCGGGGTCCTCCAGCACCCTGAAGAACAAAAAAGACAATTCTTAACTTTTCTATAGACTTTTAATATTTTGTCTTTAAAGTGTCATGTTTATTTTCAAAGTCATTGCATCACATCACACTAGTTTCACTGGAGCACTCGGCAAAATATGTGCAGTGGTTGCATTGAAAAATTTGTCTTGTAATTTTCTACCTAAGTCTGGGAGCCACATTGTGAAAAGCCAATAATCAGAAGCCGTCTGACAAGATAAAGTTTACATAATTTGAACAGAAAGGCTTTTAATTATTTGCAGAGCTACTAGGTTACTTAGAAGGGTAACTAGCTTGCTGGTGTGACTGAACTGAAATGTGAATGGCTGATACTCTTTATGAAGTAATGAACACAATACAGTCTAGAAAAACACAAATCTAACATATACGCTGCTTAACACTAAATAATATCCAAGGAAATACATAGCTTACAAGGCAATACAATATCTTAAATCATCTTTAAATAATATGCACAAAGAATGAAAAAAGTGAAAGAGAAAAAAAAAGATTATTGTGGTTGATTTGTTATAGAGATCAGACTCTTACTCTTGGGCCAGGGTTACCATCTTCTCCTCTGATTCCGGGCGCTCCAATTGGTCCACTAGGACCCTAAAGAGACACACAAACACACACACACACACACACACACTGGTATGATTGCTTGTATAATTCAGAATTCATTTCCAGATGCAGCAAAAATTCTCAAGCCATGATACTGCCACCACATGTAACATATGTGATCATTCTCTAAGAACAACACTTTTGATTTTTTTCAATAACCTTCTGGTTTGTCCACATGTTCCTTAGCAAACTGTAAACAGTGTTCTTTTTGGAGAGCAGTGGCTCCTTGGGTCACCTGATTATACGTTTCTGTGGGTGTGGGTGGAGCAGGTGAAAAAGTGATTGTCATATATAACTTACAGAAACAGCATGAAAAAAGGCCTTATATCTACAAATTACTTGTCTACTTTCCATCTTCAAGTGCAAACTGCAAAAACTGTAGTTTGAGGAACATGACATGGAGTTCAAGGTATTGGCTTGGCCTCCAAATTCCCCAGATATTACTCCGATGAATCTGTAGGAGGTGCTGGACAAACTAGTTTGATTCATGGAGGCTTGAAGGATCTAATAATGTCCTAATGCCACATATCACAGCACACATTCCAGTGATCTTGTGTAGTCTAAAGCTCAGTGAGTCAGAGCAGCTATAGTGTCACAAGGAAGACTGAGACAATATTAGACAGGTTATTTTATTGTTCTGGCTGACTGGTGTATCAGTGATTCGCAGGACAGCAAAGAAAATACTGTCTCTTCACCATAAAAAACAACTTATAGTAGTAAAACTAGCATTTTACAGACCAATATTATTACCTCAAATTAGAACTCTGACTTCATGTAGTTGTTTTCAGTCCTCATCAGCCCCCCTCCTCCCCACTTTGCAGTGGTGTGGATGGAGTATTATCGATTGTTAATTGCAATTGTGACATACTCAGTATACAGTAATCCAAGAGCGCCTGCATCGTGTTTTGGTAAAAAGAAAAGCCTAAAAATGCCTATTTTTATGGTGTAAGCTCTAAAACTCCCAGAACACTTTAATTTCGTGTTAAACTCATTAACTCATTAGAAAATGTAAACGTACAGTGGTGTGAAAAACTATTTGCCCCCTTCCTGATTTCTTATTCTTTTGCATGTGTGTCACACAAAATGTTTCTG
>JBBJLR010000002.1:4899960-4910326 GCA_037577145.1 Brachypetersius gabonensis | reverse complement strand
GTGGGGACGTGGGGAAGTGTTCATAAAACACATTTTAAAAATAAACGGTCATGGAGCTGGATGATGAACTTTAGCAAAATTCAAATTCTAAACACAAAACTCTTTTTATATCTTATTCTAAATGCAGAATAGCAGCTTATACTTCCTAAAAATGGTGCATCTGTGGCATTCAGTCATCTACCAGATGTAGAAAGCGTAGAAATAAGAAAAATCATTTATCACAAAACCGAAGACTTCTTCATTTGCTGCCAGCAGAAGGACAGAGGAGATTATACCTTCAGGTAGCATTATAGATTTGATGGACAATGTGAAATGATTCACTCAGAAAATGTGACAAGAAAAGGATGTTTTGGTCATTATTTTAATGAACAGATAATATTAAAATGGCTTAAGAGTGCAAAGACTCCTTTGTGTCAGCTGACCCACTACACGTCACACGAGTAGTCCAGACACAACCCTCATCCCAGGGCTAATAATCTTGCTCTTTCATCATAATGCCACCCTTTATACTTGTTACCTAATAATTGAAGATACTCTTTTCTTTATTAGATAGAAAAAGAGTTTCCCATTCGTGTAAAATGTACTATTATTTATCAGTATAGTGAGTATAATGAATAAGTAAGTCTAAAATTAGAGGATGAAAATCTGAATGCTGACTGCCCAATAAAAGCAGTTCCAAAAAGCTGATTAAATAGCAGTATGAAAACATTAACTTCAGCTTCATTTTATGTATTATTAAGTGCACAACACATAGCACTTGAACAAAAGTACATGGTAATTACACACTTTTTACTAGGTTATGATTTTGACATTTTAATGAGATAAGGACAGTAAAATACTGTACTCTCATTCTTCTTCTTTCACTTTGATTTTTCAAAGTATTTTTCTGCATGCAAGAATTTAGAACAGGACAATAGCATAAATGATTGCTGGTGCAGCTTGTGCAGAGAACACGTACCTGTCTCCCTGGTTCCCCCGCACCCCCTCTTCTACCATCCTCACCTGGTTCACCCTGTTAGAAACAAAATGATTATCAGCAGATACTTATACTGCCACTTGAGAGCATGTATTCAATACATCAATAATTTAAAAACAACTTCCTAGTGAAATGTATAAAGAAGATATTAATATGAAGGTAGAAGCGGAAATAAAATGAAGGAAGATATGATTTTTTACAAGTGTCGGAAGATGACACATAATTAAATATTTTTTCCTGAATGATTATCTTTGTCCTGGAGTATGCATTGTAGCATTTTAGGCTCAGAAGGGGCTTATTAATTCATTGATTGCATGATAGTATATTAATATTAGTAACACAAAGTATCACAAAATAATCAGGCACTGTACACAATTTCACGACAGGTTTTATACAGACATTTTCTGTACATCTCACAATTCTTTATGACACTAAACCATCTAAAATATGAAATATCCTCACGATATTGTCTTCAGTAGTTAGCAACTTAGCAAATGAATGTTTCAAATGGTGCCTGCATTTGTCCTGAGGCATGCTTTACCGTGGAGAATATAGCTACATTATTTACGTTATTATCACCACGATTTTTAGTAGTTTACAAAGGTATGAGAAACAACAAACAACTTATTTGTCTGTCAGTTCACAGAGTAACAAATAGATTCTACCGGAGGCCCAGCATCACCCGGATCTCCCTTTGGTCCCCTCTGAGCATTGTCCTTTCCTGTTGTGCCCTTTTTAACACAGAAAAAAAGATTTGAAGACATGATGTAATGACTGACAAAGTTTGCAGTTGTTTATTTTCAAGAAAGTCACCTATTTCAGTTAATAATGTGATATAAGGTTCCAGTACACACAAAAGTTATCTCACTGAATCTGAAAATTATTCAACTGAAATTCCAGTAAAGATTTAAAATGTCAAAATCTTGTTTTTTATTGTTTTTTATTACATTTGCATTGTTTAAATAATAAATGTTTAATTCTTAAACATATTATTAATTTAAGAAGTTATATGCTAACAATAACAATCAAAATTTCCCTCCCCTGTGATTGAGCTTGCTGCATTTTAAATGCATAATTACAGAGAACAATTTCCCCTCAACATCAGGGATACACTGCATCATATTGATTTTCTGTGGAATATCTTGAGTATGTTTCCAAATGGTTTTTAAAAGGGAGGTTCAGCATCTGAAGCTGACGATGACTATAATAAAGTCTATTGTAAAGTTTGGCAAGTTGGCAAATACTTACTGGATCTCCACGTATACCAGACTGTCCCACATCTCCCGCCTGTCCTTTGGCACCTTTAGGACCCTACGTACATGTTGTTGTGGAGAGGAAATTTGAAAAAATATTTTTTTAAAAAATCACTTTAAAAAGATAATTATCCACTATTTAGCCAGAAATTCCAACGGATTAAATAAATTACTCTTCTCCCTGGGTTGCCTCTGTCTCCTGGTGGGCCAGCAATTCCACTTGTGCCCTAACAAATCACAATTTTTTTAATCAGATAGACAATACACAGACAATTATTAGTTGGCAATGAACAAATCACCAACTCCAAATCCTGCTGATAAGTTGTTGGACAACTTACCTCTTCTCCATTGATGCCATCTAAACCAATTTCTCCAATCTCTCCCTTGGAAAATGAAAAGGTACATAGACATAGTATCTAAATCCATTAAAAATAATATATAATTTGAAATATTTTAGAACAGTCCTCACCTTTTCACCATTGTATCCACGTGCACCCTAAAAAAAACAACAACAAACAAACAAAATATTTGGTGATTGTGCTAATAATGTACAGTGCTGTCACTGTGTGATGAATAACTGTTTGTTAAAATGATCACACCTTTACACCCCTTGGTCCTGGGCACCCCTGGAAACCTTGAGTTCCATTCACACCAGGAGGACCTCTTTCTCCCTGTAAGATTACATTTTATAGAAAAGTAAGTGTTGGTCGCATACATGTAAATTATTTATAATAGTATCATTATTAGTATTCTGGGCTACACAAAGTGTCTCATGTTAACACTCACTGGTCCGCCTTCATCACCAGGATGTCCTCTGTAGCCCTGACCACCTGGTAATCCCTTTTAGAAACAAATGTTTGTATTAGACCTGAATCTTTCATTTAAAATTTCTGTGAATCTGTTTTAGCATTGCACACAATCTGTAAACAAGTTAATGTTGACCTTTAAGCCAGAAGAACCAACTGATCCTCTGTCTCCTCTCTGTCCAGTGCACTTGCAAGGCACAGAACAGCACTCTCGTTCAGCAATGTTGTCCTACACAAAAGAGTAAACGAAACTCTGCGTTGAATTACCAGTATAAAAAACATTTGCAGTGTTGAAGTAAAGTAAGGCATTTGATCCAAGCATACCAGTTCCTCTAACAGTTCATAGTCCAAGTCCATTAAGTTGACGCGCAGAGGTCGTGTGTACCTAAAACCCCGGCCAAATTCCAGCAGCACCGCATCCTCAAACTGTGGTACCCTCTCGAGAGCAACCAAGATGAAGGCATCGATGTCTAAAAGACATTTTCTTGTTTTTATTAAATATTTAAATTCAGATGTAACACGCTACTGTTAAACAATAACCCTCAAAATGTTTTATCTGTGTTTCAAGGAAATTCATCTGCAAACTAATCTGGTTGCAGATACATGTATAAAAAATAAAAGAATAATGAGCAGAGTTGTAGATTACTGAGAAAGTCATATAATATCAGTAACATAATTCTAATAGAAATATCATCCAGATGTCACACTGGGACTGAGCTCACTCCGGCAGGAGGCACAAATGCAGACGTTCGTGTTTTCTTTTGCTTTTCTTTATTTTAAAACCAAAGGGAACCCGAACGAACCCAACACCAGGGGTAAAGTGAGGGAGAATCGACAAACGGATAACACAAAACAGCTTCTTTATACTGTGAACTAAAACCTAAGACCCCTGAACATAATCAGTGATTCATCCCTGGCCAGCCAAGAGCTCTTATTAATCTCCCTGTCCAGGGATGAGGCCACACCCCCAGTCTTTCCATAAAAGCCTTTCCATTTCTTAGGTAACAGCGGCCTCTTGTGACTGTCTAGTTTATGAAAAAAAAATGGTGTGTGCATTATATTTAACATTATTATTGTGTATTAAATAATATGGATTATTACAACAAGTGATTTAAAATTGTTATGTCTGGGGCAGCTATTGCTGTACTTTCTAAATACTAAAAAAATAATTCTTTCTGTATTTAAAAAAGCAACAGAATGTAACAATATCCAGTGAACAGCATGAAATTCTTCCTCTGCATTTAATTCACTCACCAAGTGAAGCAGCGGGCAGCCAGGAACACACCAGGGAAGCAGTGTGTGGGCAGGGTACATTGCTAAAGGGTACCTTGGAGGTGCTTAGTAGTCTTGGGAATCAAACCAGCGACTTCCTGATCACAGGGCGAATGCCCTAAACACTAGACAACTATTAGTCACTCTTACCTGAAGTTTGCATCTGGTCAACTCGCTGTTTAAGGATGTTGTACGGGGCATCCAGTCCATCGGTGAGGTGGATTACAACCTTTATGTGTTAAAAAGCAAAGTGAAATAGTAAATTAAATTAAATACAAATGTTTACAGTTTAATGAGCATGCAAAACTTTGTATTAAGTGATAAACAATCTATTCCCTGCACTGTAAAGGAAATAATCTGAAAAACATTAGTCTATAATTAAGAAAAAAGTATTGCTAAACAAAACAACTAAATAAAACTACTGTATTTACAAACGAATGTATGTAGAATGGAAAAAGTACCTTAACTCTATCTGTGTCTGAAGGCCGGTTCTTTAATCTTGCAATATATGCATCAATAGTTTTGCCATTAAGGAGGAAGGGTCCACGACTGCGGAGGGACCTGAAAGACTCCATTAGCTGAGCATGGTTATCAGTGAAGTCCAGTTGAACTGGCTCAGAGGCAGAGTCCATTGCTAGTATGCCAACTTGTATTGATGCAGGCTGACCAGAAGTGCAGCTGATGGCTTGCATTTGGGTAATTCGTTGGAGAATAGCAGCCATCTTCGACTCCAGAGACCTCTGAGCCACAAAGATATTCTGGGACGAAATGTCGAAGCCCACAAGGACATCCAAGTTGCAAGCTACATTTTTTAAAAACAAATGGAGTTTTGCATTGAAATCTTTGACCATGTCTTTGAACATCCACAGCAGGCAGTGTATTGTAAATCTAGGTAGTTTTAATAACTATAAGTATAAATGTATATTTGATTTCTTTGAGAGCCTCACCCTTTGCAATCTCCTGCACTCCTGTACACAGCTTTCCCATGATTTCATCATCAAGTGTTTCTAAAATCTGTTCATTTAACTCAGAAAGCTCTTGGAAGGTGCTGGCACGGGCCACTGTGGTACTCTCACTGCCCAAGTCATTTAGCTCATCCTCAATATCCCCGACACCAATGGCATAAATGCGCACTCCAGCGGCTTTAAGGCCCAGTGCTGCTGATTTACCGTCATCTTGAGAACGTCCACCAGTGACTATCATCAGGATCTGAGGGACACCTTCATCCTTTCGACTACCTTTCTCTTTAACAAAATGGGATTGCTGGATGTGTCTAATGGCATTGCCGGTATTAATCCTCCGTCCACCTTTGTACTCTGCTCGGCTAATGGCGTTGATGATGTCATCTTTATTGTTATGAGTATTTAGGTAGAAAACATCAGTCACATCTGCGGCATAATGAGCTAGACCAATTTGAAGGCTGTCTCTCTCCGTGAAGAAGAGGTCAATGAGGTTGACGATAAACTCCATGACCTCTTTGAAATTGTCCCTGCCAAGGTTTATAGAGCCATCAACCAAAAAGACAATGTCTGCAACCTTAGCCTTTGGACCAGTAGCTATGGAAAGAGGTATAAGATAATTAAAACAATGAGTATAAATTAGAAACTAAAAAAGTAATTTGTCATATGCTCTCAATTTAGCAACACAGTTTGACTTACGGGGTTCTACAGCGGGTTGAGTTGGCACTGGAATCGTTCCATTAAGTCTGGCAATAAATTGTTCCTGAATGCTTGGAAGTGCTGGGAAGGTGGGTACTTGTAGCACATCATCTGGTGTGGTTGCAATCTGTCTAAGTTGCCTTGAATCTGCAGCCCCAGCACCAATTCCTATACAGTTAACCTGCGACTCTTTGAGGATTGGGCCATACACAGAAACATCTGAGGTGGACCTTCCGCCTGTAAGCACCACCAAATGTGTTGAGGCTTCTGGGCCCCGAGCCCCTGCTGATTCCTTCATTTCATTTTTAACCACATACTCAATAGCATCAGCTAGATTTCCACCACGACCACCCATCTGCCGCAGTCTTTTAACAGATGAAAGTACTGCCTGTTTGTTTTCATGAGTGAGGAGTGAAAACTCAGTCTTAGGTCTCTCTGCATACTGGACTACAGCCACCCGTACTTGATCAGGCTGCACGTTGAGCTGCTGGACAATCCTAATAATGAAGTCACGAATGTGTGCAATTCCACTTGCTCCAACATTGTCAGATCCATCAATAAGGAAGATAATATCTTTCTTTCCAAGATTGAGGCCTGAAAAGAATGAACATATATCGTACATTAATATTCCTAGATGTTGTAGACTTGACTTCCATCAGTTAATTAGACTAAACAGAATGAAATCAACAAAATATGTATTTAAATTAAGGTCACTGGTGTACCTATATTCACAGTTTGCACACGTTTGATGATTTCTTCAGTGTTCATGGTGTTAACTGTTGACAAAAGCTGCTGCTCTATGGCAGGTAGCTGTTGGAAGTTTCTAATAATGTATGCCTGTTCTGGATCCAAAGAAATCAGTTTCAGCTCATCTGTATCAGCATTACTTGATCCAACTGCCAAAGGAGCCACAAAATTCAACTTTAGCTGGTTGGCAGGTTCAGATACATCATCGTTTGACTTTCCTCCTGTGACTAAGATGAGAAATTGGGGTACACGCTCTTCAATTCTGCTGCCAGCTGATCTCTGGTAGATATTCTTCGACACCCAGTTCAGTGCTTGGCCGGTATTCAGTACTCTGCCACCTTTGCTTCTTATTCTTCTCACTGCCTGACGAACCTCTTCCTTGGTGGAGTGCTCATTAAGGAGAAACTCCAGTTTGGAGTCTTCACTGTACTGTACCACTGAAACTCTCACCTTATCTAAGCCAACATCTAACTTCTCCACAACCCTTAGAATCATGTCTTGTATAGCTGGGAACTCGCTGCGCATTGCTGTTGTTCCATCAATGAGGAAGACTACATCCTTCTTTTCTCCGGTTGCTGTTTGTGTAACATCTGTAACTTGAAAGAAAGGACAAAAAAAGGTATATACACGAATATGAATAAACATATGTGTGGGTGCATGCATGTGTATATACAAATAAAATATAAATACACACACAATGGCACAATTACCTGGCACACTGGGATAAACAGGTTTCAATCTGGCCAGTTCTTCATTAGACAACTCTGTTAGACTGGTTATAAGATCATCTTGGACAGTGTAAAGGCCTGGTAAATCATCCACAGTGTAAGCAAAGTTGGGGACATAAGAGATCACTTTCAGCTCTTGAGGATCGATGTCCCTTGTCCCAATACTGAAAGGCACAACTCCGGACTGTTTTAGAGTATTTGCGGGTGTTCGTACATTATCTGTTGCTCTTCCTGCTGAGATTACAACCAAAAACTGAGGGACTCCTTCCTGCTTTCTGCCACCACGACTTGAACCCAGGACTTCGCGAGTGACAAAATCCAGTGCCTTTCCAAGGTTTTGCTGTCTCCCTCCTCGTTGTGCGAGTTCTTTAACGCCATTTAGAACACCCTCTTTGGTCTTGTGAGAATCAAGGTATATATCCGGATGAGGAGTGTCTCCATACTGCACTACACCTACACGGATCTTATTTTCACCAACATTTAGGTTCTCCACTACTCTGCGAACAAACTCCTGGATTATGGCGAATTCTCTCCCAACACCTTCAGAACCATCGATCACGAAGACAACATCCTTCTTGGGACCCTGGGACTCTACTGCAATGAACAAAAAAATATATAAATTAATATTTATATATCATTTTTTAAGTACAGACCTGTTATAGTATCAGCAATGCCGTAGAAACCCAATATAGGTAAAAGGTGCGAGTTTATGTATGTTTTGTGCGTGAAGTGCCATAACACATAAAACACATTAAGTTGCAACAATGAAGTCTGAAGAATAATCTTATAAACTCTGTTACCATGAATTCCTCCTGCGTCTCTGCATCCCACTAAACATATTTCTGAATGTTCTTAAGAGCAGCAAAAACAGAGGCATTCTAACCCTTTTTGTTTGTGCCCCATGGAGATGGGTCCTTATTTGATATATCTCTGTCTTCATTTAATGCACGCAAAACCATCTTCTATCACTGTAGTACAAGATCATATCTTGTTTCATAACATTGAATACCTGCTTAAAAGTTGCTCTGAACTGAACATGAACAATGTAATGTGATATCGTTTTCAGCTACTGGGAATTTCCCAAATATCTCAAGGTTGTGCTAAAAATTATTTTGAGCACTTCGTTTCGTGGCTGTTGATCATCAGTAAAGTAGCCCTGAGGGTGACAGACTTGCCATGACTCTTGACTGAAATCTACATAGGCCTCTTTCAGAGTCTTAAAACACACTCAGTTGTTCATGTAGGTTCCATACCTTAAAAGGCTTAATCTAAACCAGAGACCTGAGCGGTCCACTTTTGGAGACCTGCACCCGCTTGCACCCGCACAGTACAGCACCACACCCAATCAACAATGACGGTGAGTACATGATAGTCAAATACATAGATATTTTGGCTTATACGTTACTTTTGGAGTCTAAAATACTGTTGATCTGCTACCTGACCCCTATGTAATGACTGACCCGCCCGCAAAATTCCAGAACGTTCAAATCCGCCAGCAACTATCTATGGGTACCCGTCGGGTACCTGCAGGTACTTGACCCAGTGCAGGACTCTGATCTAAACTGAGAAACAAGTATAAGAATAATGCATAATTTCTGGACATTATGTACACAGTGAAATGTCTTAATTAGAAATATTTATTTATTTTATGTACATGATACATCTTCACCTCTTTCCTTTTTCTTGTTTCAGGTCACAAAGGGCATATAAATAAAGAAAAAATCAAGACCATTGATAGCCTGCATTCCAGCATAATAACCTTATCTCACTCATGAAACAAGGTGATGACAGTATCATTGTTTGGGCCTGTTTTGCTGCATTTGGGCAAAGACAGCTAGCCATTATTAATGGAACAATGAATTCTGAAACAAAAATATCAGATGTTGTGTGGATTCATCAGTCCTGATGCTGCAACCATCACAGGTTGCCAGCGACCACCGGTTCCAACCCAAAAGCGGATTGCCGTCGCCCTTCACAAGCTGGCAACCTGTGCCGAGTATTGAGAAACTCTGCCGAGTTGGAGAAATTTTGGGGTTAATAAAACTACCGTCCATCGATGTGTATATGCTGTGTGCACCGCTATTAAAGAAAAATTAATGTGACACAGTGTTTCCTGTGTTTCCAAAGTAGTTTTTCCGACATCTGAAGTATCGATATAGAATTTATGCGCTGAAGTTAAACGGAAAAATATTATGTCGACATTTACAAAATTTTATAGATAATTAGCATTTCCATCAGCTGAAAATTTGAAGCACTAAATATTTTTTTGCAAAAACTCCTTGATGGAAACCTAGCTACTGTGTGCGTCATATCCCCCTCGGCAACCATGACACTTGTGTGTGCCTGAACCTGTGTGAATAATTAGTATACTGCAAAAAATAAATTCAAAACTTCAGTTGGATTTGTGAAGAAAAACCCTCAAATTGAAAAGATATTTCATACTGTGAGACATCTGTGTACTTATGCATTTATTTGTAAACTGTTATAACCACTGATGAAGTCATAGTGTAACACATTTTGTGGAAACAGTATATTACTCCAAAATATTGAATGTGTGCCAAATGTATGCAGAAATTCATATACACAAACATTAAAAAATGAAAGGAATAAAAATATGAAAACTAGTGAAACCTAGAAAAATTCATTAAAAAATACATACTGCAACATCATTAGAGAAAGAGAAAGAGACTTACCTATGGCTGCATTTTGGAGTGATGTGTAAAGCTTTGGCAAGACACCAGCAATTACAGAAAGCTCAGAAATGGAAAGAAAATATGAGGGATCACTAACAATTCTCTGAATCTCTGCACTTGAATTCCTGGTGCCAACACCAAGAATCAAGACCCCAATTTCTTTCAAAGCAGAGGCAGGTGTATCCACATTATCAGCTGACCTTGATCCACTGAGCAAGATGAGAATCTGAGGG
>JBBJLR010000002.1:4878015-4892799 GCA_037577145.1 Brachypetersius gabonensis | reverse complement strand
TATATATAGTGTACGTGTGGGTGTGTGTGTGTGTGTGCTGGTGTGTGAGTGTGTGTTGTAACGGTCAGTTAAAGTCATCCTTACCTAATGTAGTTTGTTGTGGCCTCCTTGGCTGACGAGGCACTCTCTTCACATAGGACATAAGTTCCTGCTCAATACTTTGAAGGCCATCAAACTGAGACACAGTAAAAGTCTGACTGGGAGTGTTTGATATCATCTGAAGCTGAATTAAGTCTGCGGTTTGGATTCCAACACTGAATAGCACAATTTGTTCTTGTCTTAGTGCTGCTGCTGGACCTTGAACATCATCTTCAGACCTCCCACCAGTTACCAGAATAAGAATCTGAGGAACACCCTCTAAATGTCTACTTCCAGAAGATGCAATAAAGACATGATTCTTAACATAATCAAGAGCTGCTCCAGTGTTGAGGGGAACCCCTCCTTGGTGTTGCAGGCCTTCAATTGAATTGATGACATCTTGCTTTGAGAAGTGTTCATTTAATAGGAAACGGACTTGTGCCTTCGTGCTGTACTGGACCACAGACACACGGTCTCTACTCTCACTGATATGAAGTTTATCCACCATTCTTTGGACAAATTGATGCATAATTGGAAATCCATCCCTGGTGTAATCAGACCCATCCAGTAGAAATACAACATCTCTCTGTGCTGTATCTAATTCAACTGGGATACAAATTAAATTGCTTAATTAAAATGTGCATCTTTAGCAGAACATGTATTTGGTGCAATATTATTTTTAAACCTATAAACACAAGGTTACAATTTACTGTACAGTGTGCACTTAATACTTAGTACTATAGTATTATACTTTTTGACAAGAGAGTCTCAAGTATGGATAAGTTATGTCAAACCATAGATTTCTTCCCGACTGAAATCTATGAAAGGGATCAAACTGATGCTCAGGCAAGCAGAAGTAGAAGATGAGGGATGTCTGCTTGTGGAATGTTAACAATGATTAGAAAATCATTGACTCAAGGAAGAGTTTGAGCTGAAGAAAAGTCTTCATTGCATCAAAGACTCAAGTCAGAAAAGGAACCAAACTTTTGGGAAAGTAAGTAAGCTCCCATCGAGAAGAAGTAAAAGAGAAAACATAGCCAAACAAAAAAGGTATAGAGGCAAAGCAGAGCTCGACAACAAGAGGATGAATCCACGAAACTTCAAGCAGTGGTTTAAAGTGGTTTAAGGAAGTTGATCCGTTGATCCGTTCCATTTCTGAAATGATTTCTTACCAATAATAGTGGGGGGCTCAGTTGCCATTTTGGACTTGACAAAAGAGAGGATTTCTGGCTGAATAGATAAGAGTTCACCAAAAACTGGTAGATTAAAAAGAAATCTAGGTGAATATGCTATGCTTTCAAGCTCCGTCTGAACAGCATTCTTCATCCCAATAGCAATGGATAGAACTCCAGTGTGTTTGAGATCTTCGGCAGGAGTTGCCACATCATCACTGGACTCTCCACCTGTCATTGCAATCAAAAGCTGAGGAACTCCATCCTTATGTCTGCTTCCGGAGGCAGCAGTGAAAACGTTGGACCTTATGTACCGCAGCGCTGCACCAGTATTTAAAGCCGTTCCACCCTTAGGTCTGAGGTTTCTTATGGCGTAGATCATCTCCTTTTGGGTCTTGTGAGTATTAAAATCAAAATGCACCAAAGGATTTTCGCTGTACTGCACTACAGCAATCCGAACATCATCTTGATCGATGTCCAGATTTTCAGCCATTCTTCGAATAAACTCACGGATTGCCGGCAGTCCGTTTCTGGAATGGTCAGAGCCATCAAAGAGAAAGAGTATATCCCGTTTGTTGTTTCCTGTGTTAGCCGAGGTTTCAAGACAGAACAAAAGGAAATTGGTTGATTTTATTCAGTTGATAAATTGAACTGTAATGGGTTTTAATATGTGCAAAATGCAAACCAGAAGAATGTCCAAAGAAGAATTTAAAAGTAATAAAACTGTATCAAGATCATTTTGAGAATTCATTTCTCCAAAGATCTTAAAGATTATGAACAGTAAACTGCAAAAAAAAAAGAACTCTCTTGCACCTTCTGAATAGAAATTGGCAAATGACAGAAAAAAGAAACTGTTATGGTTAAACTGACAATCCAAAAGATAACCTAAAAGCACAGTTTGGGCCATATAACACCACGCATGTACAGTAGAAAGTCAAGCTGAATCTAAAGTGCAGATAAACAAGGCCAGAAAAAAATTGCGAATACAAGTAAGAACTCTTACCAACTATGTCAGGTATCCCAGTGTTTGAAATATCCCCCGGGTCTCTGGAATCACCTTTTAGGAACGAGACCAGTTGTGGCCCAACTTTGGAAAGGTCATCAAAAGCACTGACCTTGTGTGTGAAACTGGGTTGGGAGGCAACTGTGTTCAACTCATTTGCATCTGCATTTCCTACACCGATGCTCACTGACACTATTTCAAGATCTCTTAGAGCCATGGCAGGGCCTGTCACTCCATCACTAGATGGCCTACTACTCAATAAAATCAGTATCTGAGGCACCCCTTGAAGTCGTCTGCTTCCAGATGAGGAAGTAAAAACCTGATGCCTTACAAACTGCAAGGCAGCTCCAATCTTTGCCCTTCTTCCACCTTTGTGTTTTAAAACTTTTATAGTATTTAGAACATCCTCTTTCCTTGAGTAGGTATTTAGATAAAAATCGACTGTTGTGTCATCGCTGTACTGAGCCACGGAAACTCTGTCTTTCCCTTCATCCAGTTTTTCCACAACTCTTTCAACAAAATTACGAATCGCAAGGAAGCCATTTTTTGATTCATCAGAACCATCCAGCAGGAACACAACATCTTTTGCCATTGCACTGGCATGAACTAAGGTATAATAAACAAAAAGAGGCTTTTAAAAACAAAGCATCGCACCCAGAACAAAACAATCAGAACACTTGCTGATAATGAGAGCGCACTAAAAACTGCCTTACCTTCTGTGAGAATCTTCTCCAGCTGTGCCTTTGGTAGACTCACATAGCTGTTGAGCTTTTGCTGGACGGTGCTGAGCTGACTGAATTCCTTTATGTTGAAGGCAAATGACGGATTGTGAGAAATTGCCTCAATCTGCTTGGGATCCGCATTTTTCACTCCAACACCGAAAGGTACCACTCCTTCAGTCTTTAAAGCGTGAGCAGGTTCCTTAACACTATCCCTCGACTTCCCTCCCGTCAGAACAATCAAAAACTGAGGAACATTTTGGGATGCTCTACTGCCATAGGATGATGATAAAATGGTGTCCTTCATGTATTTTAACGCAGCCCCTGTATTCAGACTCCTGCCACCAGCTGGATTAAGCCCTCTAAGAGCCTGTAAAACTTCACCTTTGGTGTTGTAGGTGTTTAGGTAGAAATTAGGAGTTGGTCTGTCACTATGTTGGACAACAGCTACACGCACTTTATCAGCACTAACATCTAGGGGCTCAATGACTTTAATTATGAAGTCACGGATGTATCCAAAGTCTCTTCTAACATCATCAGAGCCATCTATCAAAAAGGCAACATCCCTCTGACCGTCTGGAGTGACTTCAGGAGTAATTGTTTCTGAAAGAACAAAAAGTAGTTTATTATGGTGCACACTGGATCTATGGTACATCATAAACTTTACTCAGGTATGCTGTAACTCACCAGGCTCGCCTACAACAGTGATGAGTGGTGTCATAATCTGTGTAACAATGCTTGGCAAGTTAGCAAAACTCCGCTCGTAGTATGCCAGGGTCGGAACAAAAGCAACTGTCTTCAGTTCCCTCTCTGCCACCTGGCCAGCACCAACAGCAAACGTCAGGACTCCAGCCAAAGCTACTCGGTCTGCAACTCGCTTGACTTCATCTTGGGATGGACCTCCAGTGATCAGTACCACCACCTGTTGGATCCCCTGATTTTTTCGAGAACCAGCAGAAGCCTGGAAGTGGTTGGCTAGAGCATACTGAAGTGCTGCTCCAGTGCGCACCATACTTCCACCCATTAGTTGAAACTGAGCTATATTTGCAAGCACATCTTGTTTGGTGCTGTGAGAGTTCAGATAAAATTCTGTTTTCTGTCCCTCAGCAAACTGCATCAGGGCAATTCGCACTCGTTCAGGCCGTACATCCAGCTGATTGACGACATTGTAGATGAAGTCTCGTACAGCGGGCAGGTTAGCATTTCCAACATTATTGGATCCATCAACCACGAAGACAATGTCCCTGACTACTCTCTGTGTCTGAACAGTTGTTACCTCAGTGTCTGGTGGGGAAAAAAATGTGATTAGAATTTCCTCGATTTATTTTTCACAAGAATATTTCACAGATATTTCATATAATTACAAATACAGGTTACTTGGATTTAGTTTTAGAAACAACATTTTCTCGCTTTTTGGTCTTTTTAAGAGGCAACTGAAAAACCAGTCCATTGATACACTTTGGGCCTGATGTAATAATCCTTTTCTGCAAGTTACAAGTAAAAATGCAAATGCAAATTGCTCAGAAACAGGATGGAAGCATGTCTGATTCCATATTGTGTTTCTAGACAAAGATGCCAGCCTCAAACAACAGCTTATATAAAAATGTACCGACAGAATAACGTTTAAAAATTCCGAAGTGGATTTATAAGTGTGAGTAGATGAAAGTCAAATGTGCCTTAATGTGGCGATAATATGTGTTTGCAGTTTGTGTTGTTATTTCTTAAATTTCCCCCTAAAATGAATCGAGCCCCTGGTAATACTACTTTTAACTCATCTGTCTCTTTGTTATTTTCATAACCTATTTTTTAAACCTGGTACAGCACAGGTAAGCAGTTTCTATTTTGTTCTATGCACAATTTGTAATATTTCACACGTCATATGGCTGTCATACTTGCAGAGATAGAAATTACTTGGATTTTTTTTTCATTTGTAATATTTTTAATAAAATAATTGAATTAAAATAATTTGTTTTTTTTGCCAAAGTGTTGCGAATTAAATTATATTACTTTGTTTTTGCAAAACATTATTTCACAGAGGACTATCTTTGTTGGCAAAGTTAGCCACATAGTTTATTAATAAACATTTACATAAAGGGTTTTGAATAAACAGTTTGTACGAGTATGTTTATCATCTCTTTAGCTATGTCCGTAAAGTGCACTTGTTTACTTGTTCACTACATAGTGTTTGCTGTATAGAGGGCTAACTAGTGAACAAGGGGAGGTGACGTTTAGTTCATTTCGGACACTCTGGATGTTAGCTGCGTCCGAAATCGCATACTTCCCTACTATATAGTGCAAAAAACAGTATGCGAGGCGAGTAGTATGTCCGAATTCATAGTATTGGAAAAACAGTAGGTGAGAAGAACCCGGATGACCTGCTGCTTCCAGCTGAATTCTGTAGCAGAGAGTCGCTGGACACTGCACTTTCCCATAAGGCAGCGGGAGAGATAGCGGCGTATTTGAAAAATGGCGGAAAACGGAGACATGACTCTTTTCAAGTGTAAGTACCTTAAGGAAGATGTTAAATTACACGTTCATTGTGGTTAAATTACACTTGTGAGAAAATGCCCTCAGTAAAGGTAAACAATAACGCGTTGTTGTGACGACACACGACACGTGACAACAGCAACACAGCATGCAGTGCGTGGGTCGCGGGAATCCCGCGGGACGGGAAACAAAATCACTTTTAAAAACGGGATTGGGGCGGGACCGGGAAATTTAAGTGGGCGGGACCAGGATTTTTTTTTTTACCGTAACTGACAGATTTTAGCCCAAAAAACAACAACAACACGGGAGTGGGAGGGAATGGGAGTCATTCTTCTGGGAATGGGACGGGACGGGATTTTCCCCCAGTTTTTTAATGGGAGTGGGACGGGAGAGGTTTGAATATTCACTCCCGTGTCTCCCTCTAGTTCAGACACAGCCCGCACAGGAGGAGGGGTCTCAAGTGCTTGGGCAGGGTCTCATATGGGGGCTGTGGGACGCGGTCCGGGCCGGCAGACGGGATTCCGCGCCAACCCAAAAGTACCTGGCCGGCCCAGACTTGACATCAGCCCACCGGTCAAATGCCTGTCCGCCGATGTCAATTTTAGGCTGGCGCGGAATCTCGTCTGCCGGCCCGGATCGCGTCCCACAAAACCACCCCCACCGGACGGCGGCTCAAAATGCCCGGGCCGATGTTTTTGTCCCAGTCCAGCCCTGGATACTACTGTCCTCCGCAGAGAGAGAAAGAACGTGCAAGTGTGACTGAATCTCCTCCATTTGAAGCCCCACTTTACCTCCGTCTCGCTCCTCTTCTTGACTTTCCCGCGATAAAAGTATTGTGCAGTGTCCGAAATGTGCACTCGTTCACTATGTAGGGCACGGTAAAAGAAGCCCGCAGTGCAGGGTGGTATATGTGTATTAATGTAGTGTACAGTGTCTGGATGATTTTGTAGTGCACTAACTAGTGAGTGAAACTGACGGTTGAAATTTCAGACTCCACTACAAAATGGCTGACTCACTACATAGTGCCCTACGTAGGGAACGAGAGCACTTTTCGGACACACTTTTGTTTTTAGTGTTTTAAAGCCATGTGATTATTTGTAAATTATATGCAAATGGATAGTTGATAAAGTTAAGCATTTTAATAATTAAAATATTATATAATTTATTATAAAATGTTTCCATGTAACTACTGTCTTGAAAACCTTTAACAAAAAGTTTCAATTAATAAAGGACACACATGAAATAAATGTGTTTCTTCAGCAATTACATTCTTGGTAAGATTACCTGTTTCAGGTCCCTCTGTCACAACAACACCTGAAAGCGTAGACAGTGGAGATACAATCTGTTTGGGGTTACGCTGTAATAGGCGGAAGTCCTTCAACATAAAGACCAGGCTCTCGTCAAAAGCTATTTCCTTGAGTTCAGCTTCATCAGCCGCCCTGGAGCCAACAGCCAAGGTCAACACACCCATTCGTTGTAGGGCCTCAGCTGGTTGCTGGACACTGTCTTTGGACTTTTTGCTGGTGATTAGCAACACTAGCTGTGGGACTCCATCTTGGATGCGACTCCCTTTTGCCGGTGTAAGCATACTGGTCCTCACAAATTCCAGGGCAGCACCAATATTGACATCAGGTGATGGTTTAGGTTTAATTCGGGCAAGAGCAGACGTTAGTGATTCCTTTGAGTTATATGTGTTCAGGTCGATCTCCACTCTTGGGGTGTTTGAAAACATCGACACTCCAATTTGCACTTGATCGGGTCCAATTGGCTTATCTTCAATGAATTTTCGGATGAATTCACGCACTGCATTGACATAGGTGGCACCCATGCTGCTGTCAATGAGAAATATAATGTCCCTCTTCGTAACCTCCAGGTCTGAAATATAAAAGCCAGAGTAACAAATGTTACACTTTTGGTCTCCTGTGTCTCCTGAAAATGTTGCTGGGGCATAAAATATGCTATCATATGCTTCCTCTGTGCTTGTCATGATAGAAAGGACACTATTTCTTCTTAATTGCATTAATTTTGGCAAGAATAAACTAAACCTGTGTTGGGACACAAAGTCATCAAAGAAGGCTTTTTATTATGGGCTGGGTTTATGCAGAAAAGGCAGATTTAAAACAGATAATGGCAGAAGTAATTTTTTTATTATTTGGTGGTAGGACCAGTGCTTCTACGTGAATAAAAATCAATATCATACATTTCTTGTCGTCCAAATGTGTAAGCAAAGCTCTCAGGACAAATCATGTTTAGTAAGTAATTCTAGAGTTCTACACTGTTTAATGATCTGTTCAGATACACCTGCAAGTGGAACCAGATTATTGAATGAACCAGACAAAAATTGTGTTTTAAGTCAAAGTTTCACTTTTGTATTATTTCTTCTCTAATTTACTGGACTCTATTGAATTATATATGATCAATATACCACAAGCTGCACAAACGATTTTCAAATGTTCAAATTCAAGGAGAACTGTGTATGTGTAACTGATCAAATTCAAATCATGCATGTACTAAATTATGTGCAAGCATGATTTATTTGTTTTATTGTATATTTAAAGGTTTGTAATAATCACTTCTCATATTTCAGGGATGTTAAAGATACCTGTGACATACATACAGTGGAACTTTGACGAGGGGACAAGCTAAAATTTTTTATATCATATATTTAAATTTGTGGGTTTTGCAGAAGCTCTTATCCAGAAAGATTTACGACAGAATCATGTTGAAGATGTAGGCCTATGTAGAGCTGGGAGACTTTCATTGGTATAGCATGCTGTGCTTACACAGATGGGAAATCGAACCCTAGTCTACTGTTTGTGTAGCTCTTGCATTACCCACCACACCACACAATACACTATTATTAACCTGTATGACTTCACCAGTAACACATTACATTTCCAGAATATAAAACATGTTTCCCAGTTCTAAATATTTGAAGCCATTGGAAATATGATATGTTGCCTATCAATCATCCAATTACCTTGGTAAAATCATTGTCATGCATAGAATTGAGTAACATAATGGTTTTACCCACAAGATAACAGTATTATAAAATGTTCAGTACACATTTTACACCAAATAATGTCAAATAGATGGCATTTTAAAGAAAACGAAGAGAAAAGGGTATGAGTAATGTGGCATAGAGAACCAACAAAACTACTGGAAGAATAGAACAACATTTTCCAATTGTCTTCTGATTTTAAAGATGTTTTCTGTATTTGCATTATTTTGTCATCATTTGTCTTATTTAATTGGTTTAGATCAGTTAAAAATATTTAAATATCTGTATCACCCATGTGAAAGACTAAGGAAGAGACTTTCTGGTGGAGAGAATAATTCATGGTTCAGTCACTTGTCTATAGTATTTATACCCAGCGTTTCTGTTTACAAGGGGTCCTCGGGTTACGAGAGTCTCAACATAAAACGTTTCTGGTTTACGAAGCTCACTCCCATAAAAACTAAGCTGAGTGTTTTCGGCTTACGCCGTTAGCATCGTACTTCGTAGACTAGCTAGTTTAGCTGTGCATGATGGAAGAAAAAGCGGTAACATGGTGTACGAGTGTGGCAGTTGGCATCCCCCAGTACAGTATATCTGTGTCCTTTCCCTTTTTCTGTGACTTAGTTGTGTTTTTATATTCTAGATTATGATTTTACAATTGTGTTAGGATCGGTAAGGGACTTAGGCTAGAGTGTGTTTCGACTTCGGGTCACATCACTGTCATAGGAACGGAACTGTGTGGTGACCCAAGGACCCCCTGTATAGTATAGTGTATTCTCATATTGCATATTCTTCATAAGCAGTTTCCTCCAGGATCAATAACTTTTTATGTTTATGATTCTGAATTAGTTAGAAGTTGTTTGAAGTTAGTCTGGATTTGTTTTTGCCTCCCTCTCAGGGACGGTATTCTCCCAGTTTCTTTCTAATGCCCACTTACCTCATCTCAGGTAAAGGAGGGATGCAGTTTGTGTGGGCTTTTTGTGCCTTCTAAGATGAGTCATTCATTTGCATTTGGAGCACTTTTGGTGGTCTTGCCATTTCTGAGTACATCATTTTTCTATATTTGAAAATAACGGGTCTCACTGAGTTAAGTTTGTATAGAAACTACTTTGCAATCCACTCCACACTGCATCACTAAGTGATGTTTAGATTCAGCAGTCCTGGCAGAAAGCATGTTTTTCTCCCCATGTATGAGGGAGGGCCACCCAAACTGTGGGAGGACTGTGAAAAATGTGGCTGGAGATATTACACATGCCAAAGATTATTCTGGCAATTTAAAGTATAAGGAGCTTGGAGCAGATGGAATGGGCTACATTTCCATTTGTAAATTTAGATTAGTGTCTGAAAAGGGTCTTCCTTTAACAGTGGCAGCTGACAAAGCAGCCAAACAGAGGCACAAGACTCGGCGTTGCACAATGTATGTTAAGCTGTAGTGTAAGCACATCAAAAAAAATTAGTAGTTCATTAACTGTATACTATGGCAAAATGGTTACTTGCATTAACATATAATTCAGCTGATGTTTATAGTGGCATGGGTAAATACATGTTTATTAATTATTTCAAATCTGACCCTGCATTAATAACTGTACGACTGTGTAAATTTTAGCCTGTATTAAACATCACTGTTATGTTGTCCTTGATTAATCACTGTATTGGTTAAGTGACTGTGTTGCCTGGCATTCGTAGCCAACTGTTTCTAAGCTACATTAAAAAGAAGAAATTGAGAAATTCTTTGAAAGCTGAGAATTTGATCTTTTTGACATTTGTCACTATAAAACAGTAGGTTACTCAAAGAGTATTACAGTGATTCTACCAAGGTGAAGGTGTGCTGTTAGATATGATGTAAAGAGTGAAACAAAATATTTAGCTATAAGCTGTACGTCTCTATACAGCAAGTTTTCAAAGCAAACGTTTCTCTTACTCTGCCTTTTACTTTATTAGAGATGTACAGCATAATTTAGTTACAGTACAGTATCACCTCTAAAAGGCACCTCTACAACTAACGTATTCATGTAATTAATTAAATGGTATTAATTAAATGGTATTTGAACTTGTGTGTTCTGTCATTTTTAATGAAATAATTTACACGTCATGCTTTAAATAGAATTTTTCATATCAGAAGTTTAGCGTTCTGTTTTTATTAACACATCAGTAGTCGTCTGTTGCATTTTTGTTGTTTTGATTCATTTCATTAGAAATTATTTGTCATCATCGATCTCAGTGCAGAAACCTTTTTGGGAGACAATATTTTGACCTTAACATTACTATTATCTGTCATGTTCTTGTTGGAAACAAAGGTTACAAAGATTATTTGTACACATTTCAGTTTAAAATCCCCTTTAGCATCATTACATACCTTCTGTGATATCAGTCTGTATCACAATGGTGCGCTGGGCCACCCCATTAATATATGGAAGCAGCCGATCACCCATACTTGCCACTGTTCTGACATCAGGGGCAGACAGAACAAAGCTTCTGTCGGTTGCGATAGCCTGAAGCTGGGCAGTGGCAGACTCACTCAGGGAAACGCCAAAGGTGTACACATTGGCCTGCTTTAGTGCTCTTTCACCCTCACTGACATCATCAGTGGACTGCCCAGCACTTATAATTACCAAGGCCTGGGGCACCCCTTCCTCTGCCCTGCCCCCTGCCTCTGGGCCCAACAGACTCTCGGTGACCTGCTCCAAAGCCTCCCCCAGATTAGAATCAGTTCCACCGGGGAATTTAAGCCCTTGCACAACTTTTCGGATGTCCCCGATGTTGTTAAAGCTATTGAGATAGAACTGTATCTCTGGGTCAGCACCATAGAGCACCAGGGCTACCCGGATCATGTCCCTGCCAACATCAAGCCCTTCGATCACTCGGAGAGCCAAATCACGGACGAGAGGGAAGTTGGCAGCTCCAATGTTTTCTGATCCATCAATTAAGAGAACTAGGTCAGCTGAATCTTGGGCTTTGAAGGAGAGAATGAGAGAAGAAACAAACAAAGCAAATGCAAAAAGTGAGGGTTAAAAAATGGAAGAGAAGGAAACACACATGACTGCATGTGTCAAGACATAGTAATGAATATTCACAAAGCATTATAAAACACAAACACATCATGCTGCATGTGGACTGAATCAATGAAGACGCTGATTTATTTGTACTCATTAATGGCCGATTGTAGTTAATTATATTTTCTACAATGTTACTATTGTTGCTAAAGCCACAGTCAGGAACAGGAATTTACAAGACAAAACAAGAAGCCCTGCATCCAGAGATTAGTTTGTGAACTTCCTGAGGGGGATTTCCTGGGGTTTTGGTGCAAAGTGTTGTATTTTTGTATATTTGCTTTTCACTTAACTTCCTTCGCTGTCTAAGTAGTATGTATGAAGCACCATGAGGCAAATTGTTTATGAGCAAATGATCAAAAAGTCTTTTCACGTGACCAGCCACACAATCTAAACAAACTGATCATTTAATGTAGCACTTTAAAAGATCTGTGTGGTTTAAGGATACATTACCCATTTTAAGAGGTGTGGTGATGGTATATAAAATGTACCAGGTCTTCACAAGACACTTGAAAGGTTACTGCTACACTGGTACATATTTTTTATGTATGCAGAGACAATATGCAAAGGCTAAGTCTTCCAAGAAATATAGATAAACCCTATTTTTACATCTTGGCACTGAAAATTCACAATTTTGGTCAACATCTACCACTGTGTACAGTAGTAAAATACAGGAATATGTACAACGATCAGCCACAACATTCAAACTACTGATGGTCTGATAGTAAGTAACACTGATTATCTCCCTACAATGATGTGTCAAGGAGTGGGACCTTCTGTAACAAATGAACAGTCAGTTCTTGAAGATCATCTGTTGAAAGCAGGAAAATTGGCAAGCATAAGGATCTGAGTGGTTCTGATAAGAGCTACAAGAGTATAGCAGATCATCTTCAAAACAGCAGTTTTTGTGTGTCCTTCCCAAAATACAGTGGTTACCATCTTGTAAAAGATGTCCAAAGAAGGAACTGTTGACAGGGCCGTGGATACCCAAGGCTCACTGATGGGGAAGATGTCTGATGACCCACATTTTCTGTTGTACTGTATGACCAGCTGGGTGGAACAGTTCTCCAGGATGCTCTATGGCAAAATACAGGCTGGCAATGGCAGAGAGATACTCGGGACACTCTGAATTTGGGAGACATCATGTGGATGTTACTTGTATTAACTACCTAATCACTGTTTATCCCTTCACGGCGTTGGTATTCATTAAAGGTTGAGGCCTCTTTCAGCAGGATGACCCTGCCACATCACTACGAAACACAATGTACTTAAAATGTGCTCATCTGTGGTCCCACTTCACAAATAATAGAACTTAAAGGGGAATGTACAAAGTCCAGGTTGTTCTGATGTTATGGCTGATAGTTCCCACCTCAGTTGCTCCTATCTGTTCCTTCCTTTTCGTCTGATAAACTGTTTCTGATTTATTCTGAATTTAGGTCAGCAGTTATTCGATATGTCCTGTTAGACGTTGCAGTATATGCAGTATATGTATACTTTAGTACATTTATATTTACATAGATGACAACATAAGTCTATAATAAGTCTATGAATGACATCTAATACAAAGTAATACTCTGAAAATGCTCAAAATTACAATCCACAATTAGGTCCTGAGGGTTACTTTAGTAATTTGATCGTCTTCATTTTGCATTCAGTCACACCATGCAGACTCATGTTACAGAATTTGGTCAAAAGTACCAGTCATGACCCTTCGCCGCATCTTTACATCAAGTCACACATTTAATAATATGAATAAACAATCAGGTTAACTTTCCTCATTTTACGTTTAACCACCTTTCTATTCTATTAAATCTGTGCCTTTGATGAAAAGATGAAAGCAAGGAGGTTCATCACTGTATTCCGTAGAGGTATGTTTTATTATATATATGCTTATCACCATCAACACACAAAGAATAAGACACTGAGCTCACAAGGCACAAGCTGTAGATAGAATTAGCCATTATCAAAACAGTAGCTGCTCTGAGTTTGTATAGTTTTATTGCCTTCATTTGAATAAAAAAAAAAGTGCATGATGTGGGGTTCCATCCTATTAAGGATCTTTTTGGATGTGGTAAAATGTGGATAGATCAATGGATTGAAAAATGGGAAAGGAGAGATCAGACAGACAGATTTTTAATAGGCTTTAATGATATATCATTTAGGTTAATGATATATAAAGCATAAGATAATTGTTACATCAACGTCATGCTTTTCTAAATAGGGACATCGTTACTAAAAACCCAAGAGCTATCAGTGACCAAGCATGCAGAAAGTGTGTGATTCTTGGAGGCAAACGTGATGTTAACAGTGCAAGTGAATGGGTTAATAACAGTGATCATTGCATGAGTAGTATTTATAACTAACTTCACTGTACGTTACTGAGTTTGACTGCTGCTGTTGGAGAACACACCAGCATTAGTATGATGGGGCAAAACATCTTCCTTTTATGAACAGTCTTTCAAAATGTATTGACTTTCCGATCATCCGATCACAACAAAACAGGAAAAACCCACAGTGTTCACTTCAAGTCAAGTTGGAGGTAAATAAACAATGAAAGAATTGACTGGATTCTATTTGCTGTTATCCAAAAACAACATTTCCTACAGGTCCTTTATTGTGACCTTTCAAAGACACAAATCTCTTCCAGTTAACGCTGCACTATGATTGGTACTGATGAAGATAAAATGCTGTTTTTTTTTACTGTGCTTTGTGTTTCCATAGCATTGAAAAAATCTTGTGAAAGAGTATTAAAATGAACGAAAATGTTATAAATAAATGTTTGTTTCAGTGTTATTTTCAAATACCTAATCACATCAGAAACAGAATATTAAGCAACAGTATTTTAACTTCATCTCAGTGGAGTTTAAGAAGTTGGTTCTTATACATCATTTGCAAATACTGAGCAGTTGATCACTGGGGGGGGAGACTTACCATCCTGAGCATCAAGTTTTGGGATGTGGCCAAAGAACAGCACACCCATAAGGATGCATAAGGGCGGCAACCGAACTTTCAACATTGTGAGCACAGCACCTGATGATGCCTGCAAAAAGGACAAAAAGGACAAATAAATAAATAAATAAATAAAATGAAAAGAAATGTGAAGGATTTTTATTTGGTCACATATGAAATAATGTAATCAGAAGATAATGGTTTAGGGCTGCAACTATCAAATATTTTTGGAATCAAGTATTTTGTCGATGTTTTCATCGATTAATCGAGTAATCGGATAAATCATACTTTTGTGTTTTTAAACAACTATATCAATAGTGGGTTATGC
>JBBJLR010000002.1:4860990-4873610 GCA_037577145.1 Brachypetersius gabonensis | reverse complement strand
ACTTCATATTGAGATCTGATGTATCTAATGTGTTTCTTTAAAGTGTTCCTTTAATTTTTGTGAGCAGTGTATATACCTTAAATTGGTACTTGCATATCTATTCAATATAGGGTTCTTACCATATTGTAAAATAAAGTGCTTTATTGATAGAAATAAAGGTGAAAATAACCCAGCAGTACTGCATAACTTACAGACATTATAGAGACCTACAACACACCACTAGACAGAATAGTACTCCTGAGTGAACAGATCTTAAATATCATTGTATCACCTGAAGACCAAGACTAATCCAAAATCTTTAACATACATACAGCAAAGCAAGACATCTTTTCTTCAGTTAAGAGCAAAGCCACATTATTAACTTTTCTTACAGCTCTGTAATCAATAGTGATGAAATTATCTAACAATGCTTTGGTCTCGTCATCAGTGACAAGGTCGTTTGGCGCTGTTGCTGTGCTTTGCAGCTAAGCTGGTGTAATGATCATCGACTCCAGATAGCAACATACGCAGGGTTTTAAATTTTGGCGGCAATTGTTTTTGCTTCTAATGATATCACAAAAAAATAACAAAGAAATTCAAAACAAACTTATAATAGCTTTATCATTTTCTCAGATGGCTCAAGACTTCTGTCCAGTTATGTATATATTAGGGCTGCACAATATATCGTAAATTAACCGCCATCGCAATACCAACATGCGCGATATACATATTGCAATGTGTATGTGTAAAAAAATCACTGGGCAGTTTCTTCATCTTCTGTACTGCTGTTATAGATTGTTCCTTTTACTATTTTTTCTGGCTTAGAACTTACTATAGTTTAAATTATGTTTACATATACTTAAGATTTAAAAAATATATATTTTCTGATTTTTTTTTAACAATGTTCAATGGTTCAAATGTTTTATGGGAGGAATTAAATGCTCTGTTTGAGTAAATTCTTTAAAAAAAAAAAAACATGTTGGAATGGAAATACTGTCAGTGTCTGGAGTCTTTATCACCAGCAAATCCAAAGCAGAAAAACATTAAAACTATAAATGGCTAAGTTTTTACTCACTTATCGCAGGTGATATCGCCATGGCAACACTCAACAACAGTATCGCATATCGTATGTTTTCCTAATATCGTGCAGCCCTAGTATATATATTAGAGCTCCATATAGCCACAATCTGTCACTATCAAGATGCACTCAGCCACCATTCCAGTGGCACATATCAAAGAATTATATTAATTATTGAGAGCAAGATCTGATTTTCTGATCAAACTAAAATGTCTTGCTTCAATGAAATCTGAACATATTAGCCTAATCCAGAGGAAAGCTTGAGGAAAGCCATAGGAAACTTGTTAACTTAGCTGGATAGTTAAGTGAATGAACGAGTACTGGGTATGTGAACAATACATGCACAAGATAACATCAATTTTATAAGGATTTGGTCAGATTTTGTAAGTCTTAAAACAGTAAAACGACACAAACTGGGAATTTGTTCACATTACAATCACAGACAAACGATCACTGTACAGCACTGAGAGAGAATACGAATATAGTGACCAAGAGGCTTCATGTTTAAAATGTCGTCACCAGCTACAGTATACAGGTCTCTAATGTGTAGATCTACAGTGTCAACTGCCCAAAATGTTTGTGATTGCACATTGAACAGTAACACAGTTTATTTTTTCCACTTATAAACTATTTTTAAAATAAATACTACAACAATATTTACAGTACAATGGCTAATGGTATGAAAATATTATTGCTCTATCATGAGCTTCTATAAACATAAAGAACATAAAATAGGTTTCATACATATACTCTATTTATATTGCACTTAGTTTGCTCACAGTTCATCTCAGGATTTGCAAGTCCAAGAGCTTTTATTTGAATTTTACTTGTAATAGCAACTAGGCAATATCCACTAAACCATCCAAATAGTCTTAATGTGGCTATAGAACACTCTAACAATAGGAGACCTCTATTGATCTGGACTGGTCTCTCCTTCATCGCTAAGTACCTCTGTGTTCATGAACGTTCCTGCCAATGAGGGTCCAATCCTTGGGTTCACTGGAGCCATCTCTGACAGGATAATATTGTCATTTCCAACAAGAGTCGTCTTGTCCATGATCTCCTTGCTATGCTTGGAAACTACAGCATCCAGGAAGTCATACTTAGGAGAAAGTGTACCACTTTCAAAAAGATATTTGGCCAAATAGGAAAAGGCTGCATTCCCCAAGAGTGAGGCCAACATGGCAACTGTCTTGAAGGGAAACTTCTGCACCACAATGTGTTCTACCTCTTTCGTCAGATGATGCACCTTCTCTTCTTGCATCCAGCCTGGATAGTAGATGAAAGGTGGCAGTTTAAGGTAGGGCTCCCCTCCACCGATCCGTAGAATCAGGCCAAAGAAATAGCCAGCTACTGAGCCATAGGTATTGGTACCCTTGATGAAGAGCACACTAATCAGTTGGGGAAAGATGATGACATAGACCAGATCGGAGCTCAGGTACCACAGGCCATACACCGTTCCAGTCAGGAGAGCCATGGCAGTCGCCAAAGCACCAAATACGAAGATAGTAGTCCTCATTACCCAGACGATCTCTCGATCAGAAGCCTGCAGAGAACCATAAAAAGCAAGAACAGGTGTAGTGCACTCTTAAAAAGGGTCCTAAAAGTTTATTGTGGAAAAGGTGTTTCTATTTGGCAGTATCACCCAGTCCTGGTCACTGTTCTGGACCTCTTAGTGTCAGGTTTGCTGAGAGCAAAAAAACACTAAACTATGTTTTGGGCTTCTAGAACCAGGGTTAGGAATCACTGAACACTTTCTGGCACTTCTCTTTTACTCTGCATCTTGGGCATATTTAGGACACATGTTTTCTGAGAGAGATTGCTCAGTGTGATGCTCACTCTACTATTTAAGAAACATCTTTGTGCCAAGATGCTCTCAGAAAACCCAGGCCAGGTTTGTAACGCAGCAAAAGTAGAAGCACACATTTTCTTACTGAGAATGTCCTTCATTACAGTCAACAATAAGTGAATACAAGAGCTGTCGTCTGTGACATGGTGTAAAGTTCAGAAATTCTTCTGGTCCTGTTACATTTCTGCTACTGCTACCTATGCTACCATGACCACTGGTGCAAAATTAGGGCACGACTGTGGGAGTTTCATAGTGTAAATCTGAAGTATGCGGGATGGTAAATAGCTTATATTATTGAAAATCTCTGTTTCAGGGTAACTTTTCACTAACTGTAAATGTTTGGGTTAAAAAGAAGTTGCTTTTACTTTTATTTGGTACAACTATAGCAGCAGGAGTTACAGTTCACATGCACTGGCAGTTCATACGCACAGCAAACTGATAGACAGGGCTTTACACTTACCTTTCCAAACAGAGAAAAGAACAGTCAATTAGTCAAAACCATGTTACATTTGTTAACCAGTGGCAGATTTCCATCTTAGCAATCCTGTAGTTTGTAGCAGCATGTAAATCGACCAGAAAACATGTATGGATAACAACAATTTCCATCTATATCTTTTATGCACATTTTGTATGGAAAAGTCCATACAAATGTAAGAGAAATGTGAAAAAAAGTGATGGGCACAGGTTTTCCTAAAACAGCCTTTAACATACCATGAATGAAAGCCTCCTGCTTCTGTTAATAGCAATAAAGATGGAAGATGAAAATTCTCAATGTTTGAACTGAGGCCATGCTGGTATGCCCAGTGGTTTTGTTGGTGAGGGTGATGGAAAAGTGGAACAGCCGTCATTTAATAGCCACAGATTTTCCAGTCAATCTTCTTCCTCTCCTCAATGACTCAAAAACTGATTATGTGATGCCATGTTGCTGTTTAATATGAGAGGAGTCAAGAGAAGCTGCTCCAATCACCTGCTGAAGAGAAATCAAAAGGAGGATACACAAGTGCATGCCACCCAGGAAGTCTTTTACAGATCTTCTAAGCGAATTAATTATTTCAGTGATGGCTCCTTGGCGATATTTTTGGTGAAACAAACAAAATATTGAAACCTCAAAAATTCACGAGGCGCCGGGATCTGAGCAGATTTACATTGAAATGAATGGAGACGCTAATAAAACCTGTTTCACTGCAATTCTCTGTTTCACCGCGTTTCATGTTTTTGACCCGAAGCATACACCACTGTAACACTACTGAGGAGCTGAAATTAGGAGAGCAACATTTTTGTTTCACACCAATAAAAAACAATAGTTATGAGTTTTTTTTGTATTATTTTTCTAGGTGAAACATTATTTCACCTGTAGTCTTACAGAAACCGCCACTGATACATTTCCATCCAGAAAAATATTAACAACTGGAAAGAATCGAACTACATATTATATATAGGCTACGTAAAATAATTCTTATTTTCTTTGTGTTTATTTATTCTGTTATATCTAATTTGTATTAAAACATGTCCAATCATGTCAGATTTATTTATGCAGTGCTTTTTACAACAGACATTGCCACAAAGTAGCTTTACAGAATCTAAATCTGAGTCCCTAGTAAACAAGCCATGGGCAACAGAGACAAGGTCACACCAGAGGACAAAGTCTTGGGAAGGACCAAGACTCAAATAGGGGGTCCATTCCCCTCTGGCCAACACGACTGAAAGCGAGTATGGAGGAGAAGGCCAAATAACTGTAAATTGGCTAAACCTATATAGTACTGGCCAGCAGGAAGACAAGGCATGTGTGATAGGTTTTCATTAGGTTTTATGGAATATGATGATAAGGAAGTGGATCAACAGTCTTGTTTCAACAACTACCTTTCATTTCAACTAGGGCTGTCAGTAGATTAAAATATTTAATCGCGATTAATCTCATGTTTGCCATAGTTAACTCACGATTAATCGCACCTTTAAGTCTGTACTAAATATACTGTTTTTAATACTCTTATCAACATAAGAGTAGACAAATATGTTTGCTTTGTGCAGATTTATCTTTATTAATGGCAAAAGTGGAATAACACCGTAAAAAAACCCTGCAAACTAATTTTTAACCGCAGTGTTCTCTTTAACACAGTCACACAACTGAAGTTCAAATATTTATGTAAAAACATTATTGTAATCAAATATAAAACCAAAGCTATTTGCCACTGCAGGACATTCACGTTTTATCTAGCTTGTTATTGAAAAACAAGTTCCCAGATCATGGGAGCGCAGCCATTATAGCAGCTGAAGAGCATGTGAGCAGAACCAGTATTAAAGTACGTGTTGGCTGGTTTTCACGGGGGTCAGATGTCCCATTACTTTTGTCTATATTAAATAGTTAAGCGCTGATGTTCAGGGGCGGACTGGCAATCTGTGCGTTCTGCAAAAAGGCCCAAGATGCGAAAGCCCAACCTGGTAAAGAAAGTCCCAGTCTGCCGCTGCTTGCGTTACTTCGGTGAAAGCATCGACTTTCAAAATAAAAGGATTTAAAAAACCTGCGTTAATGCACAATAAAATAATTGTCGGCGTTAAGTAAATAATGCGTTAACACGATAATAACGTCTTAACTTTCCCAGCCCTAATTTTAACATAACTGGACAGATGCTTAAGGAGTATGCAAAGCAGCTGGCCAGTGTCCTCACTGATGTGTTTAACACCTCTCTGAGTGGAGTGGCTGTTCCAGCTTGCTTTAAGACTACCACAATCATTTCATTTTCAAAGAAATCATCTGTATCCTGATTGAATGAGGACCATCCTGGCACTCACACCAGTGATCCACATCAAAGCCGCCCTTTCCAGCTCACTGGAGCCCCTTCATCGCTCCGACACCAAATCCACAAATCCACACCAAATCCAAATACACATCAAACACCAAAACCCATCACTGATCCACCAGGACAAAACTAACCCTCATGTGAGGATGTTGTTAATTTTCAGCTCAGCATTCAACACTATTGTTACGTGCCTAGACACGATTGTCTGTGTGTGTTTTGTTTTCTCTCTCATTGCCTTGCAGAACTTTGGAGTGAAGAGGTCGTGCTCCGGATAGGTTGTTCCGCCTGCCACTCCTGTCTGATTGGCCGATCGCGATTTGAGGACCTGATTGGCTATTCGAAGTTGGAAGGCCCGCCTTCTGGATTTGAAAGAGGCTGGGAAGCAACGAAGAAGAGAGACTGTTTGGAAGCCGTGTGAATCTCTTTGTTGTTGCTCTGACTCTGTGAATTTGTGTTAGACTTGCAAAACTCTTTGTAAAATTGGATTATTTTTCACCTTAAGGCATCAGGCAAACACCATTTGGTTTTGGGAAGGTAGAATTGTGTGATAGGTAGGTTTAGGGATCTTTTGTTATTTACTTTCTTTTGGTGTTGTCTGTTGTTCTTAATTAGTTTCTTTTGGTGATTCTTCTTCAGACTCCCTTATCAGAGCGACTTACAATCGTTGGTTACAGGGATAGTCCCCCTGGAGCAACTGAGGGTTTTGCTCAATGGCACAACGCCAGAAAGGGGGTGTTTGAACCTGTGACTTACCCTGAGGTTCTGGGGAACCTGCTGCCACCTCAGTGGCACCTCCGTAAGCCTCTTTGGGCTCCACTCTCAATCCAATGGCCAGAAGGAGAGGATTGAATCAAGACCTCAAGAGGATGTTGCAGCGCCTGGCCCCAGCGAACCTTTCAACCTGCTCCTCTCAACTCCACACCAGTGAATCCAGCTGTCCCTCCATGTAGGACAATCCTTGTGGCTTGCCAGCAAGAGCCTTCTGCTGCTGGTGGAATCCCATAAGCTGGCAGCACGCTGTACTGACTGGCTCAAAGATATCCATTCAGTCAACACAGCTGCCTTCACTCTCCAGCTTCCACGCTCCATTTCATGTCTCTCATCTACAGCCAGTTCTCTCTAGTACCCTGGCTCAGCACCACCCGACTCGTACCCTGGCTCAGCACCACCCGATTCGTATACTAGCTCAGCACCACCCGGCTGCTGCGTGTTGTGGACAGACAAGTAATTACATTCAAATACATCCTGGACTGTTGACAGCGAGGAAAGTGGGATGGTTCAGTATCTTTTACACCAGAAAGGTTAAGGTCTGAAAGAATGCTGCTGAGTACTGACATGGCACTTGATGGCTCATTGCTTTGGGCTCTTTTTAAATATTAAAAATACGTATATGCATATGTATTTATGGCACTCATTTATGGACATAATTCATGACAGTTAATAGTCCTTCCCTATTCTCGATACTATCAAGTAACAGAAAACACATTACTACTCCCACTATGTTAATATTGTTTGTTTTTGACATAAGTATAAGACAATGCTATCGCTCCAACCACAGTCATATTTTGTTTATCTACTTTTATGTCTGAACTGCTTTACAACGGCTGTTCTGTATGTCCTCCTGCACCCCTGACCATGTCACTACAATACAGTTGCAATGTCTCTGGGTGGCTGCCGTTAGAGGCAGCCTTTAGGTTCATTTAATATGTAGGTTTTATTAGTGAGTTTGTGTGATCCTCAGGTGCCTGTGTTCCAAGCTTAATGAGAGCTCGGAGGCACGTGAAGATCACAATCAGGTGTTTGAGTTTTAGAATGCACCGGGTTGGCCAGGACAGGGCTCTGGGATGGGATGGAGGTGTGTGTGAGTGTATGCGTGATCGTCTGCAGCTGTGCTTATTAGGAGTTTGTGTGTGGTGTTGTGTGATTGGTGGAGTGAATGTTTAAATCCTGGCTGAACCAGAGAGAGGGTGTGTGGTCAACAAAACCTTTGAGAGTCTGGTATTGTGAGCTGGAGGAAGAGGTGAAACCTCATCAACGTAAAGAAAACATATCTAAAGAATTGAGTAAATTTTGGGACTGTGTGTGGGGATTTATTCCTATCTAGGAAAAGCCACAAGGACTGAGGCTGGAAGCCCCACAATGAGTAGTGGAGAGAAGCTCTTTTGTGAGAGACGAGTGGTACATTTCCCTGGCGGTGTGTTCCATCTAAAGCTCTCTCCCTCTCTCTCGCTCTCTTCTGTGTTCCAAGCAGGAGTGATAGGTTGCAGTGTGAAGGTCTGTGGCTCTTAAAGAGGACTTGGCAAAGATCAGAAGACAGTCAGAGAGGTCCTATCTGAGCATAGTAGATGGAGGCAGGCCTCTGGGAAATCACAGGGACTGTGGAAGTACCGAGGAGTGAAGAGACTCCTTGAGGGAAAGGCTCCTCAGGATTATATAGTGTTTGTGTTGAACTTTGTGCTCTTTTCGTTATAAATAAACTATCATGTTTGGAACTTAAGATGCTGCTGCTGCTGTGTCTTCCTCCCTCAGCCGTCATGACAGATGACCACGCCCAACAACATGAAGCAGCAGCAATTCCCCATTCCCTTGGGGAATCGGTAAAGCAGCAAGAAGAACGGCAGCAAGAGGCAGGAGCTGCTTTTAAAGATCCAGTACCTGGGCCTCAAAGCAATGTCCGAGTGGACATTCGACCCGTTCCCCGCAGCTATTACCACACCAACGAGTCGTGAGGAAAACCTAGATCTTCACGATCAGGTTGAAGCCTCGACCCCCGCAGCTATGGCCGCACCAAAGAGTTGTGAGGAAGCTGTATACCTTCACGATCCAGTAGGAGCTGCAAGAGGGCAGTGAGCGCTTACTGCCAGAAAGCAGGAACGAGTGGTAGTGAGAAAGCCCTATACCTTCACGATCAGGTTGAAGCCTCGAACCCCGCAGCTACTGCCGCACCAAAGAGTCGTGAGGATGCCCTATACCTTCACGATCAGAATGGAGCCTCCAACTCTACACCCGCTCCGAGACTCACGCCACCTGTGCCAACTCCCCAGCTGAAGAAGTCAGCGCCTGGGTTTGTAGCCTTTAGCATAGGGGCTTCAGAAGCCTCGGACAGGGCAGGGTTAGAGTTAGAGAGGCAGATAGCTGTACGGGAACCAAAATCTATGCCCGCTCTGAGACTCACGCCACCTGTGCCAGCTCCCCGGCTGAAGAAGTCAGTGCCAGGGTTTGTAGCCGTTTACATAGAGGCTTTAGAAGCTTCGGACAGGGCAGGGTTAGAGTTTGTAAGGCAGCTAGCAGTAACTGAGCCAGAACCTACTCCAAGAGACAAGCTGCCTGTGCCAGCTCCCCGGCTGAAGAAGTCAGCCCAAGGTTTGGTAGCTGTTGGCATAGGGGCTTCGGGAGCCTTGGATAGGTCAGGGTTAAGGTCGGTTGCTCCTATCTGAGGTCCTATCTGAGCGTAGTAGACGGAGGCGGGCCTCTGGGAAATCATGGGGATTGTGGAAGTACTGAGGAGTGAAGAGACTCCTTGAGGGAAAGGCTCCTCAGGACTATGTAGTGTTTGGGTTGAACTTTGTGCTCTCTTCGTACTAAATAAACGGTCACGTTTGGAACTTAAGATGCTGCTGCTGTGTCTTCCTCCCTCAGCCGTCATGACAACAGTGTCACTGCTTTGTTGAAAAAGGTCTACCACTTACATTTTAAAAGGAGAACTTTAATGGACCTACAGTCGCATGTAAAAATAAAAAAAAACACCAGTTGAATGATGTTTTGTGGATTATTTTAAGTAAACATAAGTACACATCTTTCACAAAGTCTACAATTATATATGGCATTTTTCTGCACATGCTGTTAATTTGTTGAGTTTAACACACTGGAAAAACTATTTTATTTTAAATGTGCCATAACTGTTGCACTTTTGTGCAAAAGTCCTGGATAATTTTTCAAATGCTAATTTCAACAAACAGTAATTTTGTATTGAAATGTGCTGAAAATATGCAGGATGTGTACTTATCTTCACTATGCCTTCCCTATTTCTTTACTTAGGGCAAACAGTTACATCCTTTTCATATGATCTAACACAGGAGGAGTTCAGTGAATGGATGTATGTTTTTAAAACAGTGTGTTTAATGTGTAGCATCCAGAGACGTGCACAAGTCATATTTAAAAAGTACAAGTCAAGTCTCAAGTCTTTGAGTGGTACTGTTTACAAACAGCGACTCTAAATGTGGGAGGTTTGAGCTGTAAATGTTGAGCTCTAAGTGTTTAGAAGATATGCTAATTGGCCACGCCCCACGATTACAATTGGCTGTTCCTTAGCAGGGGGTGGGGCTGCGTGCTGTGATCTGCCCTCACCAACATGGAGGATTTGCCTTTAATGATCTTAAATCTAAATGTTAAATATGAAAAATATATCTCTCACTCTAAATGTGAAACTCCACAGTTAGATGGAGCTCGGTGACCCTTTTTCAACAACCTGAAAACTGAAAACTTTTCACCTCGCCTCGGTGCCCCATTACTTTTGTCTGAGGTGAATGGTTTTCAGCTAATAACGGTTTTCGGGTCGTAGGAAAGAGTGCGAGATATAAATAAATAATTCCATGAAATGAACATGATTTACGAGTTTTGACTCACGAGTCACAGCACCTAAATCCAAGTCAAGTCTCGAGTTGTTGAGGGCGAGTCTATAGTCAAGTCACAAGTCTTTGTTTGTGAGACTCGAGTCCCCATCTCTGGTAGTATCTAGAGAACTGCACACTGTGGTCAGTGAATGTTTCTTACCGACTGACGGAAAGCAAGCTGGTAGATGTTCCGTGCAAACATCGAACTGGCTGAAAGGATGGAGGAGTCTGCTGATGACATCACAGCGGCTGACACTGCCCCCAAGCCGAAGAACGACACGAAAGGCGGGCAAAGGTGCTGAAGTACAATGGGCAAAATCATGTCTGATTCATCTTTCTCCATTGGCGGTACAGAGCCATAGGAAGTCTTATTCCAATCTGTATCAAGACACAAGATCCATATTTATCACACAGAAAGAAATTAATTCGAACAGCATACATTGTTAAACACAGATACATTGATAATTCTCTTTACTGGCTCCAACTGTCTTTTACTTCCATTCACTCAACCATGTTAAGGCATTTAGCAGGCGCTCTTATCCAGAGCTAAACACATCATACCTGTTCTTTATAACTGTAAAGCTACACTAAGATCAACACCTGCTTTTAACCAAGCTACTGCCAGCTAAATTACACACCTTAACAAACCATGCTCTTCTCAAAGTCAAAGTCAAAGTGAACTTTGTCATTTCACCGTATCCAAGTATATAGGGAGACAAAATGGTGAGAGCTACAGTACATACAAACACTTGCAATGCAATAGAAGAGCTAAAATTTAAAATAAAAAAAACAAGACAAGATAAAACATTGTGCAAGATAAACACAGTGCAATCAGACAATATGTAATAATATATGAATCTATGGTGTGTGCAAATAGGTAATCTATATTAATATACTATATATATATTAATATACTATACATATACAGTTGTTCAGCTGTTGTACTGCTGCTTTTGCTGTCCACTTAGACTTCCACCTATCTTATAGGTGTACTATGAGAATAATTACTGAGTATATCCCATCTGTAGTCATATACCAGTTGCCCTCTACCCCATTTATCATTTGAAAGCTCCTGACAGCCTCTGTTAACCAGATACTGGCTGCTAGACCAGTGCACTGGGAGCAGTAGCAAAGTCAGTAAGTATAACAAATAAGACATGTGCAAGTGTTCATAATTACGACACATACAGAACAGTATTTTCATGCAATATTTATCCTTACAATATCTATTTTGAAGAAGTACGTATTGCAGCGTTTTTGGCCTGCAAACACGGCTCCTCTCATCATTGATGGACTTTGACGGTTATTTCTGTCTTTTGCCAAAAAAATAGCATCTGCTGAATAGCTGACACTTTGATGCAAGAGCTTGTGATCAACAAAATTAATTAGGCCCCTTCAGATGTAATATTCACGAATTCCCAGTTAAATTAGCGTTCTTCAAGTATAGATGACAGGAGCCATCTGGAATCATCTGGAATTGTCTACATGCATGATTCATGCCTGTGTTGGTATTGAATCCCCAGAGATACAAAGTCAATGCAGATCTAAAGCAGAAAACGTCAGGATGACATCTCACACACCATGCTTCTCAATTAAAGACAATTTACTCTGCTGCAGTTGTCTATAAAGAGCAAATCTGAATTAACTAATTAACTAATTTGTGGGAGTGTGCCTTGAAAATGTTAAATTATACATAAACACTCTCACATTATTTCACAATTGCAACAATTAAAATAGAGCAGAGTGTGTGTGACTCTGTTTCATCCTATCAGCAAACTGAATCAGGAGTGAAGCTGCTGCAATATAGCACACAGAACAGCTGCTCTGCAAACACCACAACTTACAATGGAGGCATTTCTTATTGTTTCCGTGTCTGTACAAGAATATAAATGTCTATATGTAGTCTATAAGTAACGGAAATGGCTTGTCAGTGAATATGCATACTAGTCAGCCACAACATAAACAAAAGACAGTGTTCCTGTGTTGGGTCTGAGACTCAGGTCTGAGACTTAAGTCGCACAAAGACTTTAGACTCGCCCTCAATGACTCGAGACTTGACTCGGACTCAGTGCTGTGATTTGTGAGTCAAAACTCGTAAACCATGTTCATTTCATGGAATTATTTATATCTCGCACTCCTTCCAACGACCCGAAAACCGTTCACCTCGCCCCGGTGTCCCATTACTTGTCCAAGGTGAGCAGTTTTCAGCTAATACTGGTTTTCGAAGGGTCGTTGGAAAGAGGTCACCGAGCCCCATCTAACTGTGGAGTTTCACATTTAGAGTGGAGATATATTTTTCATAT
>JBBJLR010000002.1:4744488-4756514 GCA_037577145.1 Brachypetersius gabonensis | reverse complement strand
CTTTAATAAAGTGTTGTAGTCTGTTAATTGATCTCGATACATGTACAGTAATGTACAGAGGCTCTGTCTAGATGCACAGCGGCCGCTAAAATCAATAATGGCACGAACTCTTATGTCCATATTTGCCGGTCAAAATCCACGTAAATCCGTTTAAGAACGGTTTTGCAAAAATATTGGCAATAAAACTTAACACACAGTTATATAATATATGTTAAGATATTATACCAATTTTGATGACACAGTATTCATTTATTTAGAATATAAATAGTTTTTTTAGTTTCCTGAAAAATAGCTGTTTTGGACATACGAGGTTTCCGCCCGACAGCGACGATATGCTTGTAGAAGCTTAAAATTGGAAAATGATTGCATTCAGTGCAAATAATGCCGTTACAATAACTGTGAGAGGACTATACACAGATGTAGACTTATTTTAGATTCTATGTCAAAATATTTATCGCTCAAACATAGAATTGAGGCTTTAACCAGACGGTCTTTTACAGCGCAAGCTGTAGTTTTACAGTGACGTACAGGGAATTAGATCAATAAAACTGCCGGAGACTGAACTTCTTTGGACAATTCCTACATTCGTAAAGGTGCTGATGGAACATTTTAATAGAAAAACAATTTTAGTCCTTTCAACGGTCCTTGAAGGAATTCTCCAGCATTTCCTAACCTAATCTTATTCACTCCAACCTAATCATCTGTTGCATACGATCGATTACAGTCATTTCAATGCTTTTCCCATCGCACAGTAACTATCTGATGAGTCAAACACACACTTGATAGAAGCCACTGTGCTGTGAGTTCTGACGCAATTATTTTTTGTTATTTGGGGCAGGGATGGGAGCATCTAAATTAATATCCATGCTGACTGATGGCTGCTCCAGATGCAGCGGGAAGAGGAAAAATGCTACAGCAAATGCTGCTCTACAGAATTCTTTTGGAACCTATTTTCAAAAGTGCTTCTTTAGTCTAAGGGAAGCTTTCTTGTTATTTTCTTGAATGCGGGTGGGAGTGGGGGCTTAAAAACGGTGTGATTTTCAGATCAATCCTGACACATTTTCTTGCTCTTGGACGTGGCAGATGTATTTGGTCCATGAAGACGGCTGTAGTGAAGCTTGTTAGATTTGATCAGATACATGTTTGAGGATCCTCTCGAGGCCTTTTAGTCTTCTGAGTGTGTCTTGGCTTGTATCGCTTGTTGAAGGATCCTATTCAACATGCAGAGAGTCATTGGAAAAGTTCTATTTCTATCAAATTATACAGAACGACGAGAACAATAATAGCATCGGGTTATCACTTGTTTTCATGAGCAGGCTTCAGAAATTAACAACCAAATTCAATTTACACCATCGTGACAAAATCTCAGAAAAATCTGCCACCAACAAAACCAGCCAAGACCGGTCTTTGATTCTTTTAAAAGCTTTACTTAAGTTTACATTCAGAGAAAGTGACGCAGTATAATGAGCTGGATTTGAACTTTTGTAACTCCAGAGAATAAAAGCCACACTGATGTGACGGTTACAGTCTTTCTTGTATTTGATCTGTACATTCTTTGCTACACGCCAGTCTATTAGGCCTCGGTTAGCTGAGTGACTGCAGAGAAGGCAGTCTGATGAGAGGCTGCTCAATGAAGAGTTCATTTGTAGTTATGTATAAAATGAATGCTTTCGATAAAAAGACTAGATCAATACTTTAAAATGATCTGAATATAAGATAGGAAGGTACAGATGATCTACTGGGTCTGACACAACAGATACAAAGATGTGTGCTGAGAGAGAGAGACACAAGAGAAGTGAGATGGGAAGAAAAAACTGACACTAGATAAAGCCTAGAATTCCTGGCTGCATGATACATGTGTCATGCAAGGGTCTATGATGTAAGACCCAAAAAACGAACAACTTTCTGGTGCAATCTTACTGTGTATTATTCACTGTCTGCAGTGAATAATGCACAAGGCCTCTGAAGATACCCACGTTATTATATTGTACTGTTACTTATTTTATCTTTTCTGCCGTGTCCAGGGAATGCCAAAGTCAGCAAATGCGTGTTTTAATCAGACTACTACTACTAGTACTACTACTAATAATAATAATAACAAAATCTGATAAAATAATAAAAAAATCTATTTCTGTTTCATAAATGTGAAATGCCTTATGAATCCAAGAAGGCTCTTTAGCCTATTATGGTTTAGCAGACTGTGGGACTCTTATCAGCACAATAACAGACTTCTACTACAACATGGAGTCACTACTTCAGACACATCTCCAGATTGCTATAGATACACAGAATCATGAGTGGTATCAATAAGTGTTAAATCACCAGTTCAACCTCCGTGGACCACCAGCATGTGCTCCTACCCCTCTGAACAATCAATGGGCTGTTAGTATTTACACTTCAACAGAAACTGTTACACCAACCACTGTGAACTAGAGGTTCCTGGACTCCTGCTCTCTAGACCACTTTGACTACCTGGATCACCTACATGTACACGATCCACACTTTTAGGGAGTATTTCCTCTCCTCCGTTGCCTTTGGCTTCTTCACTAGGGGCTCAGACCTGGGTTCTGTAAAACTGCTATGTGACAAACACTTTATAAATTAAATTGAATTGAATTGAGTCACTGGGATGAAAAGAGTGTAAATATGGCATTATTGGTGGCCTGGCAAAGTCCCAAGCACTTTTCTCAATAACTTTAATTCAATGCCACTTTTCTGTTTGTAAGAAAAAGAAGCGAGTTTGATTCTGATGTACAGTTATTGCTGTGAATCATGTTTTGCACCATCAGTACAAACAGCATAAGTAAAAAGTGTCCTTTGACGGAGCCTGCAGTTTGAATGCAAATGTAATTCATCATTTTTGTGGTCAATATAATAATTGTGTAATTTCAGAAAAATCACTCGAACTGATTTATGGACTCCTTCAGTCTACTCTTGACTGTTACTTGCGTTTAGTTGCATTACACGGCATTTGGATCCGGCCGTCCATCTTGTT
Organism: Brachypetersius gabonensis; assembly: GCA_037577145.1. Taxonomy (NCBI): domain Eukaryota; kingdom Metazoa; phylum Chordata; class Actinopteri; order Characiformes; family Alestidae; genus Brachypetersius; species Brachypetersius gabonensis. The sequence continues at coordinate 4,753,519 of JBBJLR010000002.1, read as the reverse complement.
GAAGGGGAAGCATGTTTCAAATAACAGGGCGGACAATTTCTTCGACCGAATCAAATAAGCAGAGCAGTATCATTACGCTCAGTCCCACAGAGGAACTAAACCAGGGAGCTCTTTGCAGGTATCATGACAGGTGGAACAGAAGCTAAATTGTATACGCTGTGAAATAAATCTGATATCACCGGAAATTATTTGGTGTTATTTGTTTGTACTAGGCTCTACTGACAGATTTGCTAGTTAAGTGTCATGGAAATCTCTTTTGGGATCAAAAAAAGCCCCCGAATAACTGGAATACAAGGCAGAACAATATGTTTCAAACCTTCTCTCTAAAAGCTGCAGCTGCTGCCAGCAGAAACAAAAGCATGATACAGGCATTTTCTCTCCTGTTTATTTTAAAGTGGAAAAACTGTCAAAATCCAGCTTCAAAAAACACCACTTAATTCTACTTTTGTGTTAGTAAATAAAAGAGAATCTCACTTTTATTACTGATCTACTCATTCAATTCAATTCAATTCAATTCAATTCAATTCAATTCAGCACTTTTTTCTAAAATCAGTTTGTGTTTAGACACACACTCGTCAACAGACTGACTTGATTACCTGATGGATATTTTTCTGTTTTTTTGGTGGTGAAAAAGTAGAAAAACTATTAAAAAGTACAAAATTACACATTGAAAAGTTTTTTTTAAATAATAAATCCTGCAAATAAAAATGTTATAAATATTTTTATTTTTTTTTATCTGAATTTGAAGTACACTACCACTTTCCTATCTGTGTTTCCAATCTATTTGTATAAACTGCACATTTTTTGTTCTTGTACAGTTTTGGAAAGTCGTTGGGCAAACAACTAAAAATGAAAAGTTTTTTTTTCATAAGAAGAAAGACTCTCTAAGATAGAATCTGTAATTGTGCATGTATGTATGCACTTTGAAATTTTATGTAAAATATAAAGTGCTATATGAATACAAATTATTATTATTATTATTATTATTATTATTATTATTATTATTATTAATATTATTATTATTATTATGTCTAACATCCTAATCACTGGTTGTGTGGCAAATTCTAGACTGTCCTTTGATTTTAAATGCACTCATTTACTGTTTCATCCAACTGGCTGTCACTTCATCCAATATTATATTCGGTGGCTTTTTATAGGTCAGTAGTAATGAATATAAAAAGGAACTCTTTGTAAATTGGTGGTGAACATACTGTAAATTGATTTGTTAGCCAATAATTCTGAGTGTATGTTTAATAAATATTAACTGAGTAAAAACGCAACTGTAAAAAAATCACACTCGGGTGTAGTGTACACCTTTTATTATTATTTGTGTGTTTTCCACATTGCTAAAACTGTTCTGTGTTGGCTGAAATGGCACAGATGGCAAATCTCACTCGCGATCAATAAAGCCCCCACGTGGCTGCGCTGAACGATTCCCTTTTAGAGTGAAATCCCAGCGTACTCTCCGATCAGCCTTGGGGTTCGCAGTGCTTACTGCCTAATCTAGTCTCCATCCTCCAATACGGAGCTTATTAAAGTCCCATGTTGTTTTCCCCCCCCCCCCTCCCCACCCCCCCGGGTGTGGTTAATCCCCACGGATCTAGGAAAAGGAGATGCTACCAGAGGGGAGAGGCCGTAACAATTATCCTCATTTCCTCTCTTTTAGACGGCCGCTCTCTTCGTATCGATCCCTGCTAACCAGCAAAGTGGTCGATCCCCCACCCCCATCGCTTTCATCCCGGACCACTGCCTTTAAGAGCGGAGGGAGTTTACGGGGGTGGTGGAAGTGCCATGCTAGCCTGCTTGACGATTTGGGGCTACGCTAAGCAGCATTTAGCATTTAGGCCAATGCTCTTTGAGGCTCGTTAGAGATTAAAACCTTTCTCGCAGATAATTGCGTCCCCGTCTATATTTAGCAATGACAAAGACCATTAAATGTGCACGGCTGGAGTTTTTAATGGAACATCGTTTTTATGGCTTTAACGATTTATATCTGCTAACATACACAATGATTCCACATCAGCGTTCAGAGATTCGCACTTCAGCAGTAAGTGGCAAAAGGAAATAGATACGCTTAGCTTTAATCCTTTAAAGTCGACTTGAAGTGACTGCTTTTCCTCACATTAAGCACATCGTACCTCACTGTTGCTAATCAAAATTTTGGACTAAAGCATGGCGACTTCAGCTTGATTTTCAATCTCAGTGGGCACAGAAAATAACGTTAAGCAATAATATCTTGTTTTCCCTCGAAATAACTTGAATTGAAAATGCTCTGCTAGCTCAGGTACACAAAATATTTCACTGTGCTCTTCGATTTCCTACTCGCAATGATTTTAATGCAGAAACCAATAAGCGGATATTTTTGTCTGTGATCCAAATATATAATTTTCTCAGGTGCCTCCGAAGTTTGCACGGTACTGCATGTATTTTCCACCCCTGCCCAACAAAGTTACAATTAATTTACAATTAATACAAAAAAACAAATCAGTAACGCATACAATCATTTTGCAATAAATGATTTGAAAATACTGTGCACACATTTTCGACTATGCTGTCCAAGCCATTACACCTGGGTCAAAATCGGTAAAGCAAACTAAAACGATATGGGTTACTAACAGAATTATGATAAGAAAAATGATATGTGTTACTAATAAAATAATAAGAACCAATAACTCATAATTACATATGCCTTAAAATGTACTAAAAGAAGAAAATACAGCTCTCTTTTTACAGCAAAGCTAATTTACAATAAGAAAGACATTTAACGAAACATACTTTTAATGTGATTAACATTATTGTGACGGTTAAAACATCATTTTAAAGTCACCATCGCCTTTGAAACAGTGGATCTTAGCCTAGAGGTCGAGACTCTTGTGAGTTACAATATACACTCAGTGTAATGTGCAAGATTTACAAAATGTTCAGTATGTAGATCTGGGGATTTCTACAGTAAAAAAGAAAGACATTTATAACAGATTTTCTTTTTTGGGGGGAAAAATTATGCCAAAATAGTACAAATTATAAAAAAATAATTTTTTTGGCTAGGTTGGGGTGAAAAAACACAAGTGCATGTCATTTAAAGCTTGAAATATTACAAAAGAACAAGTAAAGTGGAAACGAGAAAACACCCTCAGGGTTCTAAAGGTTAAAAGACCTGGAAAAAGATAGTATTAATACAAGGATCATGTGAAATAGTGGGGGGCCACTTTAAGAGATGATCATCTTAATGACTGAATGAAGCAAATGCGCACTTTTTTTTCAGACAAAGAAGCATAAATGCTTTGTCAGGCCAGACCTTTTTTAACCCCAAAAAGGTCACATGGTGAAAAGAATAAAAGAATAAGAATAATTAATTAAAACCTTTTTTGACCAGGACTGCTCGTTATGCTTGATTCAGCTTTTGAATGGAGGGAGTTCTGCTCACAAAGGGAAAAAAAGGCAAGCAACAAAACTCTACTCGGATTACTCTACTTTGTTAGAGGGAAAGTAATTAAACTATTGTATCATTTTTCTTTGTAAGGAAAGTTTTAAAGGGCCCATTTCTTACATCTCTGTCCATTCATGTTTGTTTTTTCATGTCCCATAAAGAATTGTACTTGATTGAATTGATTTTAATATAAAAAATGTTCCAACCTGTGCTTTTAAGACACACCATTAAAGCCTCTGACAAGTGAAGTAAATAAGACTGATTACTTTGTTGGCACCTGTCAGAAGGAGGGGGGTATATTATATTAGGCAGTGAGTAAACAGTCAGTTTTTGAAGTCAATGTTGGAAGCAGAAAAAAATGGGCGAACAAAAGGATCTGAGACAGTTTGACGAGGACAAAACTGTAGATAACGAGATGACCGAACATCTCCAACATGGGAGGTTTAGGCAAATGTACTGTATGTAAATGCGCTCTTCACTAAATCAGGGAATTCAAAATGGGCTGTTTTTGGAGCTTAGATTTCAAATATGGACCCATCAACTGTGAAGTGAATGGTATGTCTTGAAGCAAGCCACTCTTCATTTCTTCATATTTTGCTTCCAAAAAGCCAGACTTTCCTATATTGTAGTGTAGTCTTGAACAGGTCTCCAGGCTTCCTGAAGGACTTTCAGAGCCTCTCATTTCCAGTCCAGTCCCTGAGCTGGACCAGTTTCAGAGGAATGTTTTTGCTTGTTTAGACTCACTGTATGCATCATTCAAGCAGAACAAATCACAGCTAACTTGAGGCCTGAACCAGTGAAGAAACAGATGCAGATGATTCCAGATGATCAGGCAGTGATCAGTATACTGATGGTGCTGAATGCTGAGTGGGTGGAGCTCCTTTATCTAGGCTTTTTGTATCTTCAGTCACTTTGCAACTTGCAACAACTGCAGCTTGCAACAAACAACTTCTCCATCTGTCTCCTCAGTAAAGTAGAAACAAAAGCAATGGGCAAAACATGGCATTTAGCGTTCGATGGAACAGACCTAAATATTGTATATGTGGTATGAGAATAGAGAGTGTGTGAGAGAGAGAGAGAGCGAGTGAGTAAAAAGATATAGGGCAAGCCTGTCACCCAGATGATGAATGGGAGTTATCTATGTCGCGCACGCACAGCATATGGAGGACGACCTTCGTTACAAGCAGGAAAACTGCTCATGTTGTCCCACAAAGGGTCTGAGGAAACAACACGTCTTGTGCGGTCGGATGTGGACAAAAAGGTATTAGAAATCAGGAAAACCTCACCTCAAGACAGAGGGAAGGAACCTAAAATGACTTTGTTATTCTCTTGTAATGTAAGTAATTCTTGGAAAACACAATTATTTCAAATTAGTACATAAAAGATAATAACCCGGAGATACAAAAGTTTATTATGCATGGTGCATACTTCAAACAAGGGAACATGACTGGAGCTGACCTAAACAGCTTCATTTTGTAGGCTTTGAATAACTGTTAGCGTTTTTGAACAATTGTTTGCAACAGTGGCCTTATTAACTTTACATATAATATATAAAGTATAAAGTACGCAGTATATATATTAATATCTTAAGTATATATAAAGTATATATTTATATATAATTTAGTATATTATTTAATATACTTTATATATGCAAAAAGGCCAGGACTTGTCGAGTGTTCCTCATATCCAGTTGGCAGCACTTAAAAATATTAGTCTTTATATAGACAACCAGTAAAACGACGACAAGGTCACAAGTGCCCAAAGCTTACTCAGACATGTGAGGAGCGAAAGGAGCGAAAGAAATCCAGTGCATGTTGGCTAAAACAGAAAGATTGATGAACACACAGTGCATCAGTCGCTGTGTATGGGGCTGTGCAGTTGCAGACCAGTCATGTTCCCATGCTAACCCTGTTCATCGTCAAAAGCTCCTACAGTATCAGAACTGGACCATCCAGCACTGAATGAAAGTAGCCTATATACTATCAATATTTTTGGTGCTCAGTTTTGAAATGGTAGTAGCATTTTTTTTTCATGTGGACAGTTGGATGCATGTGTTTCACTACACTACGGCAGAGACGGCATAAAGTATGTGGAATGAACTATATTACGACTATTCTGGCATGTACCACCACCCTAAACCTTGCGGCAGATCACCCTTTTGTGGGAAAGGTGTTCCTAATGGCAGTGTTCAGCAGTAAAAATAGTACAGAAACACGATAAAGAGTCCAAGGTTTTGACTTGTCCTCCAAATTCCCCAGATCTCAATCTGATCGAGTTTCTGTGAGTGTGCTGGACAAACCAGTCAGAGCTCTTGTGTAACAGACCTCGACAGGTCAGAGCTGATTTGGTGGCACAATGGGAAACAACCAGTAGGCAGGTGGTTTTAAAGGGGACATGTTACGCTAAACTCACTTTAGTTATAAAAGGTCTATGAGACATGTTCATGAAGTTCTTTACACAGAATCACTCTCACATAAAGAGATTCTCCAGCTTTATTCTCCACAGTTTCAGGCCCTTTAAAAATGGGCGTTTGGACGGAGAGCCCATTGTGATGTAATACTGGGCCAGTTTGCATAGAACCGCCCCTCATCTGTCGAGACCCCACCCACTAGATTAGCTGAAAGAAGCTGAGTGCTGTGTCTACAGGCAAAGGCAAGTCACTCATGAAGTGTTGAGTTGTTGATTGCAAAGAACAGCACAAATCTCTACAGTCTCTGCCAGACAAAGAAAACCAAAAGGACTGCGTGACTCCATTTTATTTCCAATGGCCATTATTGAGAAACACTCGACAATAATCTTGTGGTGTGTACAGCAAACTTCGTCTGACAGGGATATATGTACCTTCTGTCTGTGGCAAGTCAGCAGATGAGAGAGATGTAAGTACTTTCACATAATGACTTTTGTGTTTCTATCGCAGTTAAGTAAGAACTAGCGTGTTTGTTTTGTTTTGTTTCATAAGCATGGGATGGGAGGGGTGTGACCAGCAACAGCTTATTTGCATAAAAGGGACAGAGTCTTGAAATGGCTCATTTTGAAAGAGACCCAAACTGTAAAGAATAAAGACCTATTATAACTTGCTTTTAAAAAATGTGAGTTTTGTGCCCTTTAATGAAATGGCTGTACCTCCATTTTTGACATATTTTTCTTGCGTCATTATGTGTATAATTAAAAATGATACATTTTAATTCCATTGAATAAATACCATCCATTTTTTTTGGTGTTCTGTATTAAATTTACTGAAGAATGTTGAATTGTTTAGGACTTGCCTTGAGTCTTGCCTGCACTGATTTGGGGCTTTCTTCAGGACTGCAGTGTAAAAACCTGACCCTTTACTTGCTGCTCGCAGCTCAGTGACTTTTTCCTGCCTCTGCTATTTTACAAACATGCTGAGAGAAATATTACATTATGCTGTAAGTTAATGTCCAGACAGATTAAGACATGATGAGTCTGGCTGGATTTTTGCTTACCTGGAGAGCTGCGGTGATACAGGACTATGTTTGAGGCATAAATCTCTTTAAACCTTTATTTAGCGCCACATTTTCATTCCTAGTTTAAACAGGGTCTTGCTCAAATTTTCATCTTGTTTACTTACACAGTTATAGCTATTCTTAAAGAGACGGGAATTGTATGGGACTATAGAAGTGCTGCAGTATGATATATAGGGTACTGTGGTACATACTGGTAGAAAAGAATAATGTACACAGCAAGGAAGCTCCAATAGGTATCTACTGGGCACTTGGGGGACAAACAGGTCAACTGCTTCACTAAAGACTGAGGGGGAAGGCTGGCTTGGCCAATCAATAGTCAGGAGAGAAAGCCTGATGCTGACAAAGGTAAGAGGATAGCATGCTAGCAGGTCATGCTTGCTTGATGGATTCCATGTTCTAAACCTTCCTGTGCTCCATTTTCATGTTTAATCATTTACTGATGTTTTTTTGGTCAGTTTTCCACTCTGAGGTGCTCACCTTTTATTTACCTAACATTCAACTAAATATCTCTAAAATACAACTGAATATGTGCAGCAGATTATTTTAAACCTAAGCCTAAACATTAACCCTAAATCCAACTCTAACCTTAGTTCAGTCTAAAGTAGGGGTCTTGAACTCCAGTCCTGGAGGGCCGTGCTTAACCCGTGTTACTGGTTTCTTGAAAGTTCGTGTATTTGCATAGTTTTGTAGCTATTTGGTTTGTATGGTTTCCTTTCCTTCAGTAAAGCTCACTTATAACTTACATGTATATCCTGCCTCCAATGCCTCAATTTACGACAGGGATTTTAGACCTAATCAGCAAGAAATTTTCATTTATTGTTGTTTTTTTGGTCAGTTTTCCACTCTGAGGTGCTCACCTTTTATTTACATAACATTCAACCAAATATCTATAAAATGCAACTGAATATGTGCAGCAGATTATTTTAAACCTAACCCTAAATCCAACTCTAACCTTAATTTCAGGTCAGTATCTAAACCTAATGCTATTAATAATGAACTTAGTTTCAGTTTGTTAACAACTAAAGTGTCTTTAATCTAAAGCAGGGATGTCGAACTCCAGTCCTGGAGGGCCGTGCTCAACCCGTGTTACTGGTTTCTTGAAAGTTTGTGTATTTGTATAGTTTTGTAGCTATTTGGTTTCCTTCAAAAAAGCTAATTTATAACTTACACGTATATCCTGCCTCCAATGCCTCAATGTATGACAGGACTTTTAGACCTAATCAGCAAGAAAAGTTCCAGCTTTTACTGTGAAGAAACTAGACCAGAGAGACCCTGGAGATGTGATGTCCCGTCGTCTTGCTGATGTCTAATTCCGACAAGTAATTCTGCAGAAGAAACTCAGACTGCAGATAATAAAGCCTTATATTGACTGAACTCACTGCCTCGTTTAAACAGGGCCTGTGTAAATGCCTCTAAACATACACAAATGATGTCATTCTACAGGCATAATGACAAAAAATGTCTTCTAATAGTCTCAGCACTCAAAAAAATGTCTTCTAATAGTCAAGCTGAAGCCATTTAAGGTCACTGGAGTAAATGTTATATAGCAGCTGTACAAAAATTCTCTTTGTTACACATGAGTAAGATAGACAACATTGACCTTAAGAAAAATGACCGAATTAGCATAATGTAACAATGTAACCAATATCAGTATGATTACAGCCAGTACATACACTTTGCTCTGGGACTGATTTCAAACTTACATTCTGCCTCACAACCTTCAGGCCCCAGCAGTAGAATTAAATCTGGCAAACGGACTCTACGCTCTCTTTAACTTGGCACAGACATATCATTGCAAATAATTTTGCTGCACTAGAAAGCTGATTTAACACATCAGCATCAATGTTTTCATCAAAAGCAGATCATTTCTGCCTGAAAAGCAATGAAAAGAGTAATGATGCACCCCATGGATCCAGAAATGGCCTTATTTTCAGTTAAATTTTGACTTCTGGTGATGTAATCAAGAGTAAAAGCAGCTCTGCTTTAATGTCTTTAATGAGGGGCAGTGTGTTCAATAAGGGGAAACTCACACAAGGAGTCGCACACACAACACACACACACACACACACACACACACACACACACACACACACACACACACACACACACACACACA
>JBBJLR010000002.1:4715782-4726539 GCA_037577145.1 Brachypetersius gabonensis | reverse complement strand
CACTCTCTTATCCAGCCACTCCACTCTGCACTCCCTCCTCCACCCACTCCACCCTGCACTCTCTTCTCCATCCACTCCACCCTGCACTCTCTCCTATACCCACTCCACCCTGAACTCTCTCCTCCACACACTCCACCCTGCACTCTCTCCTCCACACACTCCACCCTGCACTCTCTCCTCCACACACTCCACCCTGCACTCTCTCCTCCATCCACTCCACCTTGCACTCTCTCCTCCATCCACTCCACCTTGCACTCTCTCCTCCACCCACTCCACCTTGCACTCTCTCCTCCATCCACTGCACCTTGCACTTTCTTCTCCACCTCAAAATTACCATCAACAAAGTAAACAGAGCGATTGACTCCATTGCGTTCAGCGTTCAGCTTCCTGTTTATCCTGAAACCGGCACACCATAGTGACTTAAGCGCGCTCCGGCACGAACGCTGAAACCCAATGTGAGTGTGGGCCAGAGGGGGAGAGGGGAGGGGGGACAATCGTACTCGGACCCGGTTCATGGCAGCCATGCCTAGCGTGAGTACAGCCTGACACACCACTTCGTATGCAGCAGGGAAGAATAAAATCAACAGGTGGCGATGCATGCCTTGGTTCTCATTCAAGAGACCTGCACTAGGAACCCAATCCTCTTTCCCCTCCACTAGAAGTGCCTCCCTCATTTTAATTGCTGCATTTGTAATGCATCGGTGGGAGTTAACCTTTCATGGACTATGTAGTGATATCCTGCGGGACCTCTTGGAGGAACTAAGGCTGTTCATCTTCAACTAAAGCTATTAGCAGGGGCATTGAGGGGTGAAAGACACCCCCGGAAAAGTGTGGAGTCCAGGCAAAAAGGACAGTAGCTAAAAAATGAGCTGAGGAAGGAGATTAGTTGGAGAAAAAGCAGGCAAGGTGAGGTGGAAGGAAAATTAGGGATCATTTTTGTTGTACATCGCCATGACGTTGTTGAGTGTAAAAATATTAAAGGGATCCTAGAAATGCCTTTAAGACTATTCCTGCAGTCATTTTGATCAACTACAGGGTTAGAAACTAATGCAACCCTTTATAGAACACTCTGATCTTGTTCCTGTGCCATAACTATGAATACTTGGGGATCCAAGCCAAGCTATAGAGTGTCCCCAGGTGTCCTAAGCCTCATTCATCCCAAGTGGTGCCAGGAAATAAAATCCCTGGCATTAAATCGTCTGCCGTTCAGTGGAAGGCCATATTGCTGCTGGATAACGGGATCATAAATGCATGCAAATATATGTAATGAGGGCTGCATGAATGTGCCTGTGATGACGGGCCAGTATGAGGTCTAAAGGGATTGTCGCCACCATATGTTTCAGTACAAAAAGTGCCATTGGACAATGGCTAGACGTGGAACAGTTCACACTTTTCACGTGTAAAAAAAAAAGGCATTATATTTAAATAAACATTAGTTTAATGCAAGATATGTACATTGCATGCATTTTCAAAAAGATAATGAATAAAATAACTTTTAAAAAGGACCTCTACAGAATTGCCGTAATACGTAATGTAATGGCTCCATTGGCACTAAATTGACAATGTTGATTTTTGCATCATCATGTCAACTGAACAGGTGTGATCCTTCAGCAAGGGAAGTCATTAAAAGCCGGAGTGCCATGTAAAATTGGTATTTTACCAAATTGTAGCTATTACCATTACCATGACACAAAATATTACTTCAGTTTTTCAACGTGACAAAAAAAAAGAGGATTTTCGAAACAAGTTGAGAGTTATAACAGGTTAACTTATCTAGACGCCAGAGGAGTGGAATTAAGCTGGAGCTAATGAGAATAGAATTCTTCTCAGTCTGTATTGTTACAAACCTCTTGTCTGCCATAATTGCAGTTTGTTATGTTTATATTTAACGTCTGGAACACGTACCTTTCCAGAGTTACTTCCTAGAACCTCTCATGAAAAAGCAAAGAAGGAGTCTTATAGGAGTGAACACACTCTGACTATCCCTCTGCTTTAAAACCAAACTCCAACAGTGTCTGTTGCAGCAGTGAACCACATCTGTTGAAAATGCCACCTATAGCATATCAGCAGGTGGGGTGGGAAGAGGAGTACTGCATCAAGCGGGAAAAAAGAGGGAGTGCCAGACAAGCAAAGAGACGGAACAAGATAGAGGGAGCGAGAGCAAGCGCAAAAATTGATCAGTCGTGCCAGACAGAGGGCTGAGACCACACATCACATAGAGGAGAGACCGACATACAGCATGCGTTAGATCAAAGCACAAAGTGGCATTACGAAAGCAAACAATGCGCAGCAGATGGAGCAATGCCCATATGATACAGTGAATCGAGTGCAAAATGAAAGCAAGGCAGAGGAATGTTTGAGCACGTCAAAGCCTGAGATGAGAGGAGTCACAACAAAGTGAGTCATCAACAATGGCAAATGGGGGCACGGCTGTACATGCGGCAACCCGGCAGGCTGTAACTAGGCATGACAAAAACGCCTCGTGAAAAGACGCGGAAAACAAGCCAAGCCGAAAAACGGCAAAATCCCACAAGCCAGGACCACAGGGCCAATAAAAAGACAACACAGAGAGGTATCTGGGCTCTTTCAAACTAATGAATGTTTGTTGGCAACTTCCAAGGCTGAGCTGTTTGAGAAATTTGAGAATGGACAGGTTTAGAAATGATGACACTACTGAACTCTACTGTAAACCCAACTGCTCCCTGGCATGTGTTTCCACTTAAGCTTTAAATACTCAACACCCAGACAAAGATCACAAAATATTTTTATGAAGCGCATTTAAAAAATGTGACTCTGTGCACAAGTGAGCGTCCGCTCTTGCATGTGTTCTTCTCACGAGATGAACATTACAAGCCTTCTGCAGGCAGAACATACTCTAAAAATACACAGCCTAAGCTTAAAAGGCACAACTGAGAGAAACTGCTTCATTAATAGTGATTAATGGGGTGTTCTGTGCTATTTTCGGTTTGTTTCTCCTGCCTCCAGGTTGCAAAGCTCTCGTGCTCAACTATGCCACTACTAGTTTCTAATTGAATCACATAAATTGAGAGCTATTAATACTATACACTTCCCAACAGTCGAACTGAAGAAAAAAAAACACACAATATTGATTTGGCATGCTAACCATTGGTCTTATGGGACATTATAAGTGCAAAATTTCAAATCCACTTCTGTTGTTATTGTGCTTAAAATTCATTTGTGGAAATGGGCACCATTAATAAATGCGGAGTACAGCAATGCAACACTGTGTACCCAAACAATAAAGTGACTAATAGCCTTGGTTGGATTGAGACTTTATTCAGTACCATCACTGTCGGCTTAAAACGATGCCAATCAGACACTTTTTTCCTTTAAAACACCACTAATATTGAAAAGTAGCAGTTTTTTAATTAAAGCAAGAGCATCTGAAGGAAGGCGACCATATATTACATAACATCTCTAGTGTCAACATGAACTTGACATATAGTGCTGAGTAAAGTCTTGAGCCAGCCCTCATCTCTTTACATGACCTTAGTGAATCATTCAGGCCTCTAACTGAAGTCCTGAACCAGTGAAGAACCAGGAGCAGATGACTCCAGATGATCAGGCGGTGATCAGTATACTGGTGGTGCTGAATGCTGAGTGGGCGGAGCTCCTTAGTTTAAGCACTTTGCAGCCTGTCATAGTAAAACAGTAAAACATTTCTTTCATTTAATCTACTCATTATGCCAAAGATAAGATTGACAGGCGTAAAATAGTCTTTTTTGCACCAGCAAGGCAATTCAAAGCAAAATATAATGAAATGAGGGGAGACTCGAGACTTTTGCACAGTACTGAAGGCAAGGAAAGTCCTTAAGTCCTCATAGTCCAAAAAGGAGGACATTACAAGGACAGAAAGAACCATAAAAGAGCGAATGCCAAGCAGGCGTTGGGCCTGAAAGGCCTGGTGTGAGGTGAATAAACATCGCTGAACGGACACTGAGAGATGAATGACCTCTATTCATCCCCAGAGATCAAACCCACTTCCCTTCTTCCCAGATTTCACCGATCTCTCCCAGCACCCCCCATCAGCCCACCCCCTAGCACACCCCTCCCCTCCCGGGCTCCGGTTCTGACACAACTCTTAAGAGGATCCTCCTTTGATGAATTACTCCACTTAATGGAATAAAGACATGATTAGGTTTAAGCTTTCTGACGTCAGGCTCTTCCAGCTGCACACATGCACTCGGCGGCCCATGCTAATCGGGGAGGACCGCCGGCCTCGCCGGAGGTAACGGGCTCTGAAATGAAAACAATGTGACCCAGTGTGCCTGGAAACTCTGTCCTGAAATGCCGTCCTGTTGTCAGAGACTTAGTTTGTCTGAAAAACAAAAACCCGAGGAAGAAAGGGGGGGAGAGAGAGGGGGGTGGAACTGAACTAGCGACGCTATTTATCTCACCAAAAAGACTAATGGTGCCTCACGAGCTGGGATAAAAATAACCGACTCATCGAGTGTCTGTCTGCCCAGTGCTTTGAAAGTGCTGTAATCCATTTTCATTTAGGCTAAACTCAAATAGATTATTAAGGATGTCTCTCTCTCTCTCTATCTCTCTCTCTCTCTTGCACACACACACACACACACACACACACAAACACTCCCTCCTTCTACATTCCACAGTCGACTGTAAGCCAAGGCTAAATTGGACAGGAGTGGTGGCTTCCTTCGACAACACAACAAGAAGTCGGCATTGCCGTTGCCAAAAGTACATTTATCACATTAACACATCGTGACACAATTACCACGACATCAGACACTCTGCAGATAATTCACTTTTCCAATGTGTCGAGGGGAAAAGAGAGGTTTCAAAATAACTGCATGTTTAAATTTTAAAAAGGGGGGGGGGGGCTTAATTTATATAGCTGTACCAGTCAAAGGAGTGGAATTAAGCTGCAGCCCCATAAAAACGGCATTCATCTTTTATATATACGATCGGCAGTGAGCCATCAATATACTATTGACTGGACTAAATAAAACCGCGGGATCAAGCTGGGCGCGGAGGAAAAGAGAAAATGAGTCCAGACAGGGTTACGCAGACACAGGAAACACAAAGCGCACTGACACTGAGTTCTATCTGTCAGACCTACAGGCTGCCTTTCGTCTCTTTTCATTGTTTGCTGTTTTGAGTGAGGCGTTCAAGTATTCGGTCCACCCTTTGGAGAAACAAACACCAGCCTACGAGAGGGTGAAACCGGACTGTTTCATAACGCTGCGAACACGCCGGGTCAGATGACGACGCCGGGGTGAAAAATGCTTCGTTTGAAAGCTCACATATGGCTCAGAGCTTGGAAAACTCATTGGGACATTTCTCAGACTCGGGTTGAGTTCCCGTCATTTCCTGTCTTTAACGAATCTTGGCCTGCATTTATCCCTGCTTTGGTTTTTCTTTTCTACATTATTCTACCATTTTTATTACAGACTACAGTGTGGAGCATTAGATTCCCTGTTGGACATACTCCAGACCCAGCATGAAAACTAAAAGGCTGTTTGGTCCAAATTACGGCTCTTCGGAGTAAAAGATCGATTTTAAGAATAAATGCATACATACCGAAATGTATACACATAGCTTATTTCCTACAGGCTGTGCACTGGCCAGGTCTCCTTCAGAAAGGTAAACACTGAGATCCCTCAGTGACTCTCCTGGAGAGTTTTTGTGATAACAGCAAGAAGGTTTTTGGAGGGAGAAGGAGAAAAGATGTAAGCAGGGTTGCATTCATACCGTTTGACATTGTTATGTAAGACTTCTCTGGCATGCATCGTAGTTTTGTCCAGACTTACTGAGGACTTAGTCTAGTCATTGTGTGTGAATCTGACCAGTTTCTCTCACTTCTTAAATTCAGTTCCTGAGAAAGAGCCTTCCTCGATTCTCAGAGCGATCCAAATTGAAGATCAGAAAATGCTCTTTCTTTTCCCTCACTGCCTGATTACTATCATCATAGCTTCAGATAAGAAGATCCAGAGATCTAAATAAGTCTGTATAATGTCTGAAATTTGTCTCAGTGATCAAGTCTCAACTCCACAGTCGGACAGTTTTGAGATCCATAAGATTGTTAAAGAGAAGAGAAATGAGACGCTGCTGAGAAGTCGATTTTTTTCTTTTGCTCCTTATTTCTCCTAAAGGGGAGGAGGTTTAGGAGAAACAAGTCAGACCAAATAAGACTATTTTTTCTAATGAGTGAAAGAAAAGCAGCGGAATCTCCCTCTGCCGTCTCTGGCTGGAGGTGCTCAGGTTCAGATCAGGTTTAGACTGCAGGGCTACAGTTGGGCTTGGTCTGAAGACTGAAGATCAGGTCAGTCTGGGCAGGTCTGGCTTCTCTACACGGCAAGTCAAACTAAAACGGGTGATGAGAGCAATACGAGCTCACCTTGAAGTCGCAGATGCAGGTTATAATGTCCCCTATTCTGAGACACTCGCCATCAAACTTGCAAGTGTTGGTGTCACACAGGAAGAGATCCGTGTCCCGGTCGTCATCACCTGCAAAAACACACGGAAAAGAGAAGAACAGGATAAATTTGCATGCGACCACTTTAGCATCCGGCAGCGGAGAATCATGAATAAGTGATGTCTGTTTAAGTACTGTCTATACATTCATAATCATGTGTAATAGGAAACATGAGGGAATGAGTCAGCAGAAGTGGAGGCACTGCCATAAAGCGATGACCTTGCAAGAGCTTTTCAAGCTGCACGTTCTCACTTTGTTCGCCACGACTACTCTGTGATAGAAACATCTTTTTAAACTGAGATGTCTTTCATGGTCAAATAATACACTTGAGTTAAATGCCACTTTACTAAATAATGTCAGTTATTACTGTCACCTGTTAACGGCCAAATACTGTAAAGGTACAACGAGTTTAATTAGTTTTTTTGGATAATTTGACTTTTCTTTCTGCACCACACTGGGTATTGGATTGGACAGAGGGTGGATATTCACCCAGTGGGTCTCAGAAGGGGTATCTGTATCCTTAAATCAGAGCCATGTGATTGAAACAGACTGGGTTCTTAATGGCCTTTGTGCAGATGTGGACTGGTTTGGTGGAATGAATCTGGGTTCAGGGTGACAATCATTTAATTGTTAGTTCAGCTTTCTGTACTTTACATACCATCAGCAGCTAATAAGACTGGACAAACAATATATTGGTTTGGATCCTGCATAAATATGCATAAATAACATCGAAATGAGTCCGAATGCACATTCTTTAACAAGAAGGGAGTAGCAATTTCCATACAGCTGCAAAAATTCTAACAAATGTATTCTATTATATATTAAAACTGTCCCACAAATGCGTCTCTTCTAAGGGTCTCTCATTTTGAACTTTAACTCAAAATGTAATTGCATTTAAAGTAGAAACAGTAATAAATGTATACTTAATGCTTACTGACAACACAGATGCTGTAAAATTGTCTTCAGAATGAATTCTGTTGGGGTCTGAAGGCATAAAATAAAAACGATCCGAATACTAAAGACTAAGCGAATATCGGCGTAAGTGAAAAGTGAAGTTCGGATATTCAAACGTTTCTGTCCAGCCTGACATGGGAAGCTGAAAATGGGAGCATTAAGCGAGGATCTATTTGAGGTACTTTAATGTATTTTAAAATGAACCAATATGTGCAGCACAAAATTAACACATTAAAAGCAGCGAAACCTGGCGACTTTTACACCCCTGCTACTTTTTAACAAAACCACAAGTCCCGACTCGGGCTCTGTCTGAACACATGGTGTAGCTCCGCACATGTGCTGAGCGCGGTGCGCGAGATTCGGGACGGGATCATCAAAAATCGAAGGCTACGCAGCCTTTTGAACCCAGCGTGGGCGCCGGACCACCACTGACGAGTCGGCTCTCGTTACGGGCCACCGCTGAGTCCGAACCGAAGGCGTCCCGGTGCGAAAAAGTTGCAGTCGGCTGCCGTTTGCTTAACAAACGCAGGCTGTTAAATAACCTGTTCAAACACCCCTGCAGCAGTAAGCCGAGCCGCCTGGAATGCTGCCTGACAACTTCCCTAATTTCACGAGAAAAGCAATATTTGTATTATCTGCATCTTTTTTATGCGCGACACGCTTATTGCACCAAGCATAATCTCTCGTGATGCACGGCGCATTTCTCTCATATATTCACATTTCGAGTCCTATACATCATCTTAACGAGTTTATACTGCAACGAAGAATTGTTTTCCTCCTTGGGATTTTTGCTGTCAAAGCACATCAGCTTATGCCAAAGGATTATATATGTGTGTAAATATATATATATATGAATTATACATATACTGTATATATATATATTCTACTCAGTGTTCTCCAGTCTCGCCTTGCAGGGTAGAAAGAACCGGAACATGCTCAGCACAACTGCTGTTCCCGAGGAGCTGATGCTACTTAAGGTTCCTGCTAAAGGACCTGTCCTGGAGCGGCGAGGCGCCTTACGTAACCAGCATGCCTCATTTACATGCCAATTAAAGCAATTATCCACGGACCTCGGATGCTGCTGGGAGCAACAGTGAAAAAAAATGAAAAAAAATGACTGTGTATGCCTTCAAGATTCTTCCAAGCAAAAAACGGCAAACAGAGGACATTGGACACAGAGTTCTGAGCTTGGTTTATTATTTTATCCACCTCTCTTGCCTCAGTTATATACTTAAGGTTACAGCAAAACACTATTTATGATATTTTGGATTAATCAGACACTCTAAAGCACACTTTTGAGGCTAATAACATTCCATTTTCTAGAAGTCTTGATCCTCACAACCACACATTGTTTAGGTTTGAAGATCCATCAAAGTCATAGGTCTATGAGTCCTCCTATTCACATGACTTTTGCTAAAATAATTCAGCTAGACAGCAGATAAACACTTTCCAGAACTAGGTTTATTTGCTCATAAGAGTTTTCGTCATTTGAAACCCGGAATGGAAGCCGTTACTGTAGGGATTTGTAGTTCCTAGAGCCACACAACGTATCGTCTGTGAATCACTCTCTGCAATACTGATATCACAAAAGGTTACAATATGCAAGGAGCTTCTAACCAATCACAGCGTTTCTAAGTGCATCACAGCTCCAGGTCTTCACGAACTCCAACAAAAGTCTAATTATTTTGGCTATTCTTTAACCTTTGACTGGTTGTGGTGTTTATTTTACCTTTTTTATGCGTATGTGTACCAAAATGTAATTCTTAAGTCACCCCTTCCCACCTTAAATAGGCTGATTGTGTCAGTATGTGTTTAAGACGGATATATGTAAATGAGCACTTATGTGATTGGCTGTCACTCAAAAAGCAGCATGGGCTCTAAGCGCAGTATGAATGGGTGCAGACCATTCCAGATGATCAGGCGGTGATCAGTATACTGGTGGTGATGAATGCTGAGTGGCTGTAACCCCTTTATCTAGGCTCCTTTTATCATTGGATACATTGGACATATACACACACAAAGAGAGTAAAGCCAATTCTGCTCTCTTGGCCTCTCTGTATGTCCAGGGATCAAAATTGCCCACATTTAGACAGTTGCACCACACAGGAGCCCCTTCGTTAGCACATTACACCTCAAAAAAACAGCCATATTTTTTCTTCATTTAAATTGAGCTCAAACATTGTATGAATATCACATTTTGAGCCCAGGGTCTTGAATCAAATCGTGGAATGAATACATTTTTCATTCCTCTTCAGCACATTTCTATGTAAAATTTGACCCTAGCGTTTTGTTTCAGCCATTTAGAGTGAACATCAGTACCTCTGGCTTGCAAAGGCTCAGCAGTGGCTTTAATAAAAATATGACTCAGCATCCTTTTACAGCACACAACAGTTCTCCGTAATAAACCATATCAACACAAGGGGGATTTCATTACTCTACAAACGTGATGCTGCTCAGTGTGTCCATGGCTGGTACAGCAGTTAAAGAGCCGGCACTCAGAGCACAACTCATTACCCAGAAATCTCCGCAGAACTGGCCGATCCGAGGTATAACGATTACTGGGGCTGGACTGAGGAGAGTGTGTAGTAGTGCGAGGTTGGGTGGGGCATACAGCACTGTGCTGAAGACTACACAAATGGTTAAAAGCCAGAATAAATGCAAATGAACTAAAAAAATCAGTAAAAAGTATCAAGATTTGTTTTGTAGGGAGGAGAACACAGGTTAGGTTCCAGATACCTCCTCGGTTCCTCCAGCCATTGTTTGGATTTGTGAAATTCCATCAGCAGCCCCTGATTCAATTGAATGAAGGACTGATTGAGTCCAACCAGGTTTCTATTGGACTTAATAGTAATATTGAACTTCCACAAGGAACAGATTGATATACTGAACATATATCTATTAACTGTAATGTAAAACTTGTTTTTGGAATCTCTATTTGTGTTGGTTTTCCCTGTGGCTTTGTTAAAGCTGTTTATTTTGTCTCTGACATGCTCCTGGTCCTGTTATTTCTTGGACTTTCTTGTGCTTTTGTAGTTTATTGTGTTTTCGTGTACCAAGACCCCAATTCTTTGGCATTAAACCTTTTGTATCCTGTAATTACCTCCTGCTTGCCTTAACCCTCACGTCATTAGTGATTCACTTCACCTGTCAGGGGTTTTAATACTAACAGACATGTAAATATTAACTCAGTAAGAAGTTTCAGTGTCTTTACATTAGGGCTTGCACAATATATCGCAAATGTACCGTCATCGCGATATCAACATGCACAATATAAATATCGCCAAAGACTGACTGAACTGCAATAAATGGTGTTTTTCCAAAACTCTTCACCCAGAGCCACAGA
>JBBJLR010000002.1:4704615-4715682 GCA_037577145.1 Brachypetersius gabonensis | reverse complement strand
ATTGAGCCCTCTGTGAGCTGAAAACTTTTATTTCCATTAAAAGACTTGGCATCCTTTTGTTCCTAAGACATTGCCTTTCGTTATTTGTATAGATATCCAACTTCATATTGAGATCTGATGTATTTAATGTGTTTCTTTAAAGTGTTCCTTTAATTTTTGTGAGCAGTGTATATTATATAGGTAATTTGATTTGATTATGCTCGTTTTTGCATCCCCATTTCTATATGTATGATATTCTAGAAGGTATATTCTGTAATATCATATATATTTGTACTAACCGGACACTGCATTACAGCTTGCTTCCTTCACTGTGCTGGTGTTCAGTTACAGACTGTGTTAGTCATCCTCAAGCACAGGGGTCATCCATCCTAACACATCCATTAAACCCGGTCACCCACTGATTGAATCAGTTTGAGCAGAGCACCAGACTGTGCCCCACTAAAGTCATGATCTCTCTTCCAGCCCTTCTTCAAATCTCAGAGCTGCTCCTGCTGGATGTTTCTGGAGGTGGTGGGCTACTCTCGACCAAGCCATCACACGGATAAGTGTTAAAACCCTGCTGTGACAGAAAAGCTCATACCAGCACCACACACACCACCATGCTGCGCTGAAAATTTATATCTGTTTTTATACCTCCCCATTAATTAGTGGTCCTGCGGTCAGAAACCAACCAGTGATGAATGGGGTGGAGGCCAGCTGACAAATTGCGCCTGGCAAAAGATTTGCTGCAGGCTCCAAATGTGTACCTATAAGGTAGGTGGAGCTCATAAAGTGGTCAGTGAGTGGAATTACAAGGTAGGAGTTCATAATGGTGGATAGTGTTAGAAGTGCTTTAGTATTAATAGCATTCTGCCATAATACCTCATGCACACAGCCTGCCTCTACTCTCCTGCTGTTAGATAGATACTTCTAAATGGAGTGTTTTCACTGTGTACTGCAAATATGCATATTTCTCACCTGATCGAGCACGGATTTCTCAACATCGGTATTTACATCTTTAAGTCTTACTAATCTTCAGCTCGTCTTTAAGAGGCAAAAACGAAAAATTCACTGGGATCTTATCGAGTTTGTGAACATCTCAGACTCTATAATTCCTCCCTCTGTAACCACACACACACACACAAATCTGTGCAATAACCTTCTTCAAATTTCTTATTGGGTTTGAATCATCATTATGTGCATTATCATATTATTACGCGCAATAGTCTACCAAGTGCAATAGCATAACTCATGTCAATATTAATGACCTCTATTGTGTTAATAGTGATTCATCTAACTGTAAGTTATTTAGCTATAATATTAATACCCAGTATTTGTGTATATAGCATAGTCTTTTTTGCAGAATTTATATTGGATTTATTTAGACAATATTTTATATTGTTCTTGTCTCTGTGTCTCTGTTCAGTTGTAATATAATTCACTTTATCTGAGATCAGTGACATTTTCTGATTCAGATTCTGATTCTGATCAGATTCTAGTTTCTTCTTTGATAGCTATAATAGTGATACCTATAATAGTGCAATAATTTTAAACCTGTTGCCAGTATTTCTGTACAGTTTTATTTCTATACTTCAGTCAAAGGAACACTGACCAGGTATCATTTATGTGGTTGACTGTCACCCCATCCTTTTACTTGTCAGCACTTGTCAAGCAGCATGTCACTTCTTGTTCTTTCAGAGCATCAAGCATTGGTCATCTTGAGCCTCTGCCAGAGATGTGGACTCGAGTCTGAGTCGCACTTAAGTTGCACAAAGAAATACTTGTGACTTGACTTTAGACTCGCCCTCAATGGCTCGAGACTTGACTCGGACTCAGTGCTGTGACTCGTGAGTCAAAACTCGTAAACCATGTTCATTTCATGGAATTATTTATTTATATCTCACTCTTTCCAAACCGTTCGCCTCGCCCCGGTGTCCCATTACTTTTGTCTGAGATGAGCGGTTTTCAGCTAATAACGGTTTTCGAGGGGTCGTTGGAAATGGGCCACCGAGCCCCATCTAACTGTGGAGTTTCACATTTAGAGTGGAGATATATTTTTCATATTTAATATTTAAATTAAGATCATTTAAGGCAAATCCTCCATGTTGGTGAGGGCAGATCACAGCACACAACCACGCCCCCTGCTAAGGAACAGCCAATTGTAATCGCGGGATATGGCTAATTAGCATATCTTCTAAACATTTAGAGCTCAAACATCCCACATTTAGAGTCACCGTTTGTAAACATTACCACTTAAAGACGTAAGACTTGACTTGAACTCAAGCACAAAGACTTCAGACTTGACTGCTGCTCAAGAGAAGAGGGTTCTATGGTCCTGGAGGAGAGTTGTTTGGTTGCGGAAATGACAATAAAACCTACTTGACTTGACTTGTTCATCACTACCAGACACAAATGGAATCTCATTCTATTCTATGACTCTAAAATTGTAGAAGTCAAGGCATATCCTGGAGAAGCCTTTTAGCAACAGCTCCGAGAACCTTGTGAGAATAAAGACACCTTCACTGGCAGTTGACCTTCCCCACTTATTTATAGCAGGGTGCAAAAATGACAGTAAAAATGTCTTCATACACTCATACATTTATTGCAAAAAAAACCCAAAACAGCAAGCATTCTGTTCAGAAACACTGTCAACATGGAACAGTGCTGATAAAATCTGATACTATTTAATGCAGCTACCAAGGAATTTCATCAGACAACATGCCTAGTGATTATTCAACACACAAGTGTTGCATTTTCAGTCATTTGCATTTTCAATCAGTGAGTACATTTGACACTTCACACCTTCTACAGCAATGAAACGATGAAATGAGATGTCTAGCGAGACCGTTTGCATGTTTATGTTGATTTGTTCACAGTGTATTTTACACTAACTCTGCACTTTATCCACCACATGAGCCAAAGGTGATGAGATTTCAGTTTTATATCTTACCCAAATGTTACAAGCACTTACAAGCTTCAAATGTCAGAGTTACAAGCACAAAGGTTTCTTACAAAGCTACTTTTTAAAGTGTTTCCGCATTAATAAGAATCAAAATCAGAATCAGGAAACTGCATTGATTCCAGAGGAAAATGCTTATGTTACTGTTCGCAGACACATAATAAAATATATAGTCTAAATACATCCAGTACAATCACTGCAGAATATTCTCAATACGACATGCCATATACACAAATGCTGGTGTATTAATACTATAGATAAAACTTACTACAAATAGTGGCAAAGAGTATGTTACTGCATGTAACAGATTAGTAACAAGCATGTAATAAACAAAGGCATGAAATAATCCAGAATGAGTCTCACACTGATAGAGAACTCAGTTCAGCAGGTAAACTCGTAAAACTCGTAAACTCCTGATAATGCAATCTTTAAAACATCATAACCATGAAAAAAAACTGTTCAAAGTATAACTTTTGAAGTATAACTTAGTAGCAATAACTACGCTGATTTTTTTTATCATGGAAATTCGTGATGTGCTCAAATATGAGTGAGCTGGCCTGAGATGTCAAGTGTATTTGAAATTTTTAATTAACAGCTCTGTGCACTTTGAGGCAAAAATGGGAAGTACAGTGTAAATTGGTTTTTGAAGAAGATCCCACTACATTAGCCCTGTAGCTCCAGTTCAAGAGCGAAGAATCACAGTTTGGACACCAACCACACCTCGGCTACATTTGCTGTAAGGGGGATATTGTTTCAATTAGATTTTTTGCTTTAAGGGGCTTTCTCTGTCACAGTCCATGAATCCTTTTGCATCTCCTTTGCATGGAGAAGTGAAAAAAAAAAAACATAATCCGAGCCTCCGCACCACTGTGGCCACAGGGCCATCCCATAAAAACAGCATTCTTTGAAAGGAAGAATGTTTGACTGGGCTCACTCGAGTGTGAACGACGGCCCTCCATCCCAAGTGGTCCCGTAACTTCCTGGCCTGCTTCCTTTTTCTTTTTTTTCACCCTTCTTTCGTCTCCTGCACCAGCTCATCCATTTCTTCCTTTTCTCTCTGCTCTCAAATTAGCTGTGTGCCAAATGGCGATCCCTGGCGAGAAGAAGTTCCGCTAAAGCCCTTTGTCTGAATTTGGTGACATGTCCAAACCCAGGCCCATGCATGCTCCTCACGAATTTTTTTTGGTTTGTTTTGTTCAAATCCATCTTCAAATCCAGCAAAGGCGTCCTATCTACAACTCGCACACCCGCTAGTAATTAAACACCTCAATGAACAGATTAAGAGTTTCCCCATTTGGAAATTTCATTACCATTGCTGTAATTGGATTCCGAATTTAATTAGCACTCCTCTTCGAAACAGCAGGTGAGGGAGACGCCTTGACTGAGTGCTGTCCGAGCATGACTTGGATAGTATTTGCTGAGGTGCCTTACTTTGAACATAGACAGTGGACTTGTGAACCACGGTCTCGTAGGTGTACAAGTACAGATTGTGGTCCACCTGTTGCTGAACCTCTCTGACACCTTTTGTCTCATTTATTAATTACCATTTTCTGGAAACAGGACCAGTGCAATATTCTCAGATCCAACATCTAACATCGGTGTGTTCACCTGTAACTCCTCCGGGTGTTCTCCATCCTACCCTGAATAAATAGCATAGGTTTGAATCCATGTTTGTCGGTCAACCATGACCTTTAGCATGTTAGTAGTTCATCTTGCCTGTCTTCTGCTTCACTGCCCATTTTTTAACTTTGTGTGTTTATGCAGATTCTGCGTTTGTGTAAACGAGGTTCTCATAATGTGTTATTTTTAACCCATCCTTTGGGTAAATTTTCAAAATGAGTGGAGAAATTTACTTGGATTTTTTTTTTTACATCAGCTTCATGTTACTGTAAAAATATATATTAAACCATTGTAATATGTATAATATATATATAAAACATTTTTCTCCCTTGTAAAGTTACTGTTGTGTAAGAAGATAAGACATCACCAGTATTCTCCAGAAAACATCATGTTAAATGATTGTGTGTAAAATCTGCCTGCTGCAGCACGTTGTGATGTCTTCATATTTGAGTGTTTTTAAACTTACTTTCTTTATTTTCAAAAGCTATTTCAGTTTATTTAGCATTATGAAGCTGTGCCCTCTCTAAAACATGCAGATAGAGATAATTTCTGTTTCTTTTGTTCATGACTCTTAGTTTGCTAGCTCGCTAATGCAGCTAGCCGTTGCGATGTAAACAAAGCTGATCTCACTGAGCTTCCAGATCACAGCGGAGATACGGAGGCCAAAGACAAAGAGAGGATGCCATGGAAGAGCAAAGTAGTCGTTCACTCTGGGACCACGAGACGCCAGATTAAGAGATCTGGAGGCATTCATCCGAATCTCTAGCCATTTCAACCATGTCTCTCTGAACAAGACACTGTAAACCTTCACACAGTTTGCAGATGGCCCCGCCAGAGAAAACAAGACACTGGACTTGCTGTATGCTAAGTGAAATCCATACACTGCTCCCCCAACAACAAGCCATGGGTCCCTAAAGACATCACAGCCCTCACTGCATCCAGTACGCCTCCTCCCACCATCAATGTCACACCAAATTGCATCCTCTGTCCTACCTCTCTCCTTCTCCTTCTCCCACCATCGTACCAGCTAGAGCTTTCCCCCCCTCTCACCTGCTAATGACAGCTGATAGACCATCCATCACCATCACAGAGGACCTAGTGAAGAGAGACTCCATCCTGCCAAGGTGTCAGACCCGGACAGAATAAGTCCACAAGCACTCAGGCTGCTGTGTGGAGTATATCATCTTCTCAGCCTGAGTACTGAGAAAGTACCTGTGTTGTGGAAAACCTCGTCTCTGGTTCCTGCACCGAAGAAGGCGTGACCCAGTGCCCCACCGGACTACAGGCCAGTTGCACTCACCTCAAACAGCATGAAGGTCTTTGAGAGACTGGTCCTGGATACTCTCCAGAGCAAGGTTTCTTCCAGTTCGCCTACCAGGCCATGATTGGAGTGGATGATGCCATCATCTACCTGCTACAGTGTCCCTACACCTTGACAAGCCCAGTACATCCCTGAAGATTACTTCTCCAGTGCCTTCAGCACCATTCAGCCAAGCTGTCTGCTATGCAGCTTCATGCTCCCTTATTTTTAGCCACAGCCTCACCAGCTGAAAGTACTCCACCACAGAAAATCCTTCCTTCCCACCGCCATCAGACTCTTACAACTCAGTCACACATTCCCACAATAATCTACGCAATAGTCTGTTGCTTGGTTAAATAACGATTGTGTGTATTATTTTTGCTATGATGTGCAGCAGTGCAATATTGTGTAATATGGTGTTAAACATTATCATTATGTGTCACATGTACAGTTGTCTTACCATGTGACGTTTTCTAAATGGATGCGAAATCATTTCATTATGTGCAGTATATAACAAGCAGTATTCATGTGCCAGTACTTTTTATTCATATTTAATATTACTACTGGACTCTCTACTAATACCCAGCATTTCTGGATTTAGCATAGTGTTTTTTTATTTTGAGCTTTTCTTTACAGATTCTTTATGTACATTTTATTTACATTTTGTATAGTTCTTGTCTCTGCAGTCTTTACATCCACAGTTTCCTCTGGGATCAGTGAAGTTTTCTGATTCTGATTCTGAAAATGTCTGGGAATTTCCTACGGAAAACTTTCTGAAACATCTGCAAAGCTACATGCTAAAACCCTCCAAAAACAAACATACATGCTCAGCTGTCTGCAACTATAATGCTGTCTTTACTGAGCCTGAGTAAAACACAAAGTAAAAATGTAAAATATTAACATTCAGATCATTTAATAAAAACAGAACATGTTCTGTAATTTTTGCACAGGCCTTATTTATGTGCCCCCCCCCCCCACCATGAGCGAAAAATAAATAAATAAATAAAGATATAAAAAGTTGTTTGCCTTTCAGATGCTTAAGCTTCTTATTTGCTGACAAGATAGTTACAAGAAATGGATTTTTAATAAAATGAGTATATAAAGAAAAGGCCAGGCTTGCTGTTATGTTTAAGGTTCTTTCCACATTCTTTAGGAACATAAAATAATTTTTTGGGACCTAAAGCATCACCGAAAGAAGACCTACACATAAGAACCTACACATAATTTAAGGTTCTCCAGCAGGATGGAGCTATGAGGTAGGGGTGAGTGTTTATTAAGACATGGCCACATTTTGGTTGCTTGGGTCACTCTAGGAGTCAATATATTTATATTTTTTAGCCTTTTTTGTTCTGTTTCAGACAGGGCTCTGAAAATATCCTGAAAAACATGAAAGTCCAACAAAACAAGCGAAAATATGCGCATTCATTCACTCTCTCATTCAAGCAGTTCCACCTTTATCAGGCATTTAAATCTTCAAGAAATTGCCGACTCAAACCCCTTGGCATGCAGTCATCCAGACGGACTGCACTCGCCTCCTCGCCTTGCCTTTTTCTGTCTGAAGTGCTCTTAATAGAACCTTCCCTGCTCGAAAAAGAGATGAATGTTGTGTAAGCGTTCTTGTCATTTCTACAGAAAGGGACGCCTAATTTACAGAGGCTCATATACAGGAGCTGCGATTAGGCTAATAAATTCAATTCAAAGGCTTTTGGGGGGAAAGTTTCTCGAAGTAAGGCCTGTATGGAACGAGGCACGATGACACAGATAAAAGCAACAGTGAATGGCCGACTGGTGGAGGTCTCACCGGGAGACATCGCGGGATCTGTAATGCGTTTAGGACCAAAACAGATTTGAGCGTCTCAGGAGCATGGAGGTCAAGAACCTCAATGAGGGCAATAATGAAACATTACTTCTCAGTGGGTGGGGCTTATAATGACTTCAGTCAGTTCGTGTTCTCTTCTTGACTTTGGCTTTGCTGGTTTAACCTGAAACACTGAATCAGCTGTAATGCATTTGTCAGCTCTACCAGGCTCATAACGGGTCAATTTCTGACCACAGGACCAATGCCAGCCAGATTTCACATGTGAGGTGGATCATTCCCAACGCAGTGGTGTCATTGACATGGTCTGGTATCATGGTAGCAGATTTGCTAATCATGAAATGCACACATAATTACATTTCAGTTTTCTTTTAATGCCTGTCTGCTGATGCAACATCTGCAACATTTCTGGAGTTTATATTTATATTTTATTTACGTATGTGTACTTTTTGTGCCTTTTTGTATACCTGTCTAACTGAATACAGATTTCTGGCGGGTGATAAAGTTTACTTTGACTTTGAGTGTTGTGCAGGAATGTAGGCCCACTCTTCTTTACATCATTGGAGTACAATTCTATTCTACTCCAGTGAGACCCCTTTCTGAGACAGAGATAGTCTAAAAGTCATTATTGTAAAGGTTATAAAGCTTATATAGTTCAGAGTAACGGTTATATAGTGAGATTTGCATTGAAATCAATCGACTAAACAAAGAACTTGTTTATATTAAATGATTACAATTCTATTATACTCCAGTCTAAAAGTCATTATTGTAAAGGTTATAAAACCTGATGGCTCATGTTGAATGAACTGAAGCCTTTCATGTCATCAGTTAAGAGAAACATGTTTGTCTTTTATCTTTTATCAAATTGTAATGACTTTTGCCTGATTCTGTAGACCAGCAGGGGGAGAAACATAATATTAATCAATAATATTGTGTTTCATCTGGCTCTCCTACCACTCTTGGGTATCACAGAGTGAAACACTAGTACAGGGATCCACCCTGATATCATGTTTCGCTTGAAAACATGTCCCTGTACATGTCCCTGACACCAAGAGGACCTTTATAATATCATTGTATAATGGATATTATATTCATTATCTATCAAACACATCAAAAATATAACTAAAACTGAAATGTGGGACAATCTCACAGTATAATGGCGTGGAAGGCATATCATCCAGTTAGTTCAGAGTGAGATTTGCATGGAAACCAGTTGACTAAACAAAGAAATTGTTTATATTAAATGATTTACAATTCTATTTACTCTAGTAAGACCCTTTTTGAGGCAGAGAGAGTCTAAAACTGACTAATGCCGACAGAAAAATGGTATTAAAAGAAGAAAAACAAAACTTTTCATGACAGTTTCTGTTACTGCTGATACATTTTTTTGTAAAGTCTCAGATTTTCTCTAATACTGGTAGATATAGCCAGACCTGACGTGACTTAAACCCTCAAGCCCTGGACACGTCTCTCACGAGGATAAGAAAATGCTTGGCAAAAAAAAAAAAAAACAGAACAGAGGAAAATGGCCCCATCAAGCTTCACTGTCAAACAGTCGCCAATCCCTGACAGAATAAGTTTCCAAGTACCTTCAAGTGACTTTTCAACACCATTATCTTCTTAAAACCTGTCTGAATTTCACACGGGCCGGGAAGCAATGAGGAAAGCTATCGATCAGCCGCTCCTGTTTTCATGGAGGCCCGGGAGGAGTACAGTGGGAGAACCGCAAGGGACATCAGCGAAAAGCCCCAGCAAATGACACGAGATAAAAAAGCTCCTCGGAAACTTCACCCTTGAAACTCATTTAAACGTGGAGGAAAGATCAATGGGCCGGAGCGAGAGACAAGAGACAACAGCTTGCCACCTGAGCTACATCACTAGCACATGGAACCTGTTCCCTGCATGTGTTCTTGCCTGTAGCTACACAAATAAGCATTTGTGTAGAGATGGTTGCATGGCCCTGAAGATGTGTGTATTTCGATGGGCCACTTCACTTAATAGCACTTAATAGGAATGGAACTGCATTGACGCATCTGCCTTTAAATTAGTGATGGGTGTTGACCTCGTTCTCCTCTGAGTGCTTCTGCTGGGTTGGCTCTGAACGCTAACAGGCTCCAACACTCATTAGCCTACAGCTTAACAGGCATTCACACTCTCCAACGGAGCGCATTCACAGCGGCACCATGTGGGATTTGGATTTTCAACCAAAGTCAACCAGACCTGCAAGGAGTAATTCAAAGGTTTAGGCCAGCGGTTCCCAGCCCTGGTCCTGGAGGAGCCTTGCTTGTCATGTTTTAGTGCCTACAACACACCTCATCCTCGGCTAATGGACTAATTAAAATGGGAAAATGTGCTGGACAAAGGTCCTCCAGGACTGTAGCAGGGAAACAAAGGTTTGGGCCATCAATTTCTAGGCAAGATATGATAAGAGTAGAAAAATATTAGGACACTAACACTGTGAAATCAACCCGCCCAGGTTCACCCCAAAGTTTTTTTGATTTCCCAGCCAGGTCAGGCCACTGCCCGGTGCTAGCCTTGGAGGGTGAAAGAAAAGATGCTTTCTCCAAGACACATCACATAGCATCAATCTGTTGAGAACCCTTAGAACGCAAGCAACACGGATACATTGCCTGTCATTGTGTGGAGCTTGGTTTGGTGCTTCTGTGGTCACACAGAACCAAACGTATTGTTCTTTAAAACAATCTATAATAATAATAACCACTACTGGAGATTTGAAAATGGTGTCACATGCAATTCACATCAAGAACCAAAATGCCAAAAGGACTTCTATTATAGGTGTTGGAAGATGAAAAACAGATCTTTGAACTTTCAGCATGTTCTCCACCCACGAGTGGGTGGGGTCAACCCGCAAAGTGAAGGACTGGGAGAGTGGCTGAGCTGCAGAATGCCGAGTGAAAGTGTGGCAAATGTTGAGCATGTAGGAGAGCAAGCACCAGTTTTAGACATTTTAGACTTTGCATGAGTTTTTCGACTTTGCAGACCATTTGGGATCATTTACTTTGTGTATAATGTAGCAATGTAAGTAGTCAGTGGTGTAAAAACAGTGAAGGCCAAAAGCAGCCCATCAGCCAGGATGAGGTTGGGTAAGAGTGCTATATGGGGTAATATGGGAAAGTCTGACTTTGTGATCAGGACTATCATGGTCAGAAGATCAGAACAGTACATTTAACACATTTGTGTTTTTTTCAGTAATGAATAGTTTAATATAAGCTGCCATAGTATCTATTGCAGCTGTTAAATATCCTGTATTTAAGGGGCTTTTTAAGGAGATGCACTTTGTTAGTTGATTCAAGGAGCTTGAGCAACTCCTCAACAAAATAATGATGTGTCCTCAGCACTTATCAAAGCAAACTGATGCCAATATGGAATATA
>JBBJLR010000002.1:4609938-4625025 GCA_037577145.1 Brachypetersius gabonensis | reverse complement strand
GTGTGTGTGACCCGCTGTTCTTTCTGAAGCCCCTCAGTGAGAGTGGTGATCTGCCCCCTGGGGTGTGTGTGTGTGTGTGTGTGTGTGTGCATGCGTGCGTGTGTGCGTGTGTGGTGGCAGTCGATGGGCAAGGGGATTGTGTGGGTTGTCCCTGGCAACCTATAAAATGGGACCTAACTCATCCACACACACAGACTATCACAAACACTCACAAACACTCACACACATACACACACTCCATCCCGGTGTGTGAAGGACGAGTGTGCAGGTGCCAGCAGTTGGAGACGACTGTGATTTATGAGGTCTTGTCACAGAGGCAGCAGCATCACTGTCACAGGCCCCAGAGGAACCAAGGAACATGGAGGTGTGCCTGAGTTTGGGTTAATAGTGTCAATAGTCTGTTTCATGGCTTGATGGGTGTCTATGATTACAGCATCACACATTTTAAAAGCTCTGCACACTTATTTTGACCTCCCCATCTTGCCATCTTTGGAAGCCCGGGATAACTTCAGAGACATTCTGCTTTCAGAGGAGGAGATATTATGTAATGAATTAAAGCACACTGTATGCACAATATATGTCCAAGACTCATGAAACATTTCCACTGAAATCAAGAGTGTTACTGTGGTGCCCTTGTGAATACAGTAACCTTGTATACACAGCAGAGACGGGCACAAACAAAGACTTGTGACTTGACTTTAGACTTCCCTCAACGACTCGAGACTTTGACTCGTGAGTCAAAACTCGTAAACCAGGTTCATTTCATTAAATTATTTATTTATATCTCGCACTCTTTCCAACGACCCAAAAACCATTCGCCTCGCCCCGGTGTCCCAGTACTTTTGTCCGAGGTGAACGGTTTTCAGCTAATAACGGTTTTCGAGGGGTCATTGGAAAGGGGTCACCGAGCCCCATCTAACTGTGGAGTTTCACATTTAGAGTGGAGATATATTTTTCATATTTAATATTTAGATTTAAGATCATTTAAGACAAATCCTCCATGTTGGTGAGGGCAGATCACAGCACGCAGCCCCGCCCCCTGCTAAGGAACTGCTGATTGTAATCATGGGGCGTGGCCAATTAGCATATCTTCTACACATTTACAGCTCAACGTTTACAGCTCAAACATCCCACATTTAGAGTCACTGTTTGTAAACACTGCAGCTCAAAGACTTGAGACTTGACTTGGACTCTGTAAAAATGACTTGTGGACATCTCTGATACACACACACACACATCTTAACAGGTTTTACACTAGAGGTTGTATCACTGCTATGAGAATTCATTTGCATTAAACCACAAGAGCAGGGGTGAGGTTAGGTACTGATGTCGGACTAATTCTTGAACCCAAATGCGCCTCCCTTCATTATTTATTATAATTACAGTTTTGGTTACACCTGAATCAGAATCAGAAAACACAACTGAAACAAGAACAATATTAAACATAAAGTCCAAATCCAATACTCTGTAGAAAATACTTCATATGAAATGCAGTATTCTATATACACAAATGCTGGTTACTACAATACTACTATACTATAAATAAATTACTTGTAGCATAAAGGGAGTTTGTGTTTGTATGCGACTAAGATCAGTACTACATCAATAATATGGACATACATCAAATGATAAGACTATTACACATAAGATATTGCACATAATTAAATTATTTAGCACCCAATTAGAAAACTGCACATAATATTGCAAATGGTAACATGTGATTGTGATTCAAAAGTTGTCCACCAGCAATGTGGAGGTGCTTCCAGTCAAGTGGTACTGGTTTTACAGAAGCATCTTACAGTAGATATTGATTCTAAATGACCAAAAGACATTTCCAGAGTAGAAATATATAACACAAAGCTTTGAGAAGATGTTTATCGTCTCACGTCCACAGTGCTAACTGTTGAGAAGAGAACAAAACCCGAAAACAACACAACACACACATGTGATAGTGGGTAATAACCTGCTTCGCTCTCACATCTGTGCTTGGAGAATAATCCACCCTTTGACGCTAATTATTCACCACCTCCCCAGGCCTCCATTCCCTAAATAAGCCACACTGCACACTTACTCACCAAAGACAGATGATTGTATGCAAATGAGCCCGAGGGGGGTCCTCTTTCGTTGCCTGACTCACAGACTACCAGCCAGTTCTATTCTGGAGCGACTGCAGAGGTTTAACCACATCCGACTGTGTTTTCTCTTTCTTTAATATTTGACCTCAGAAGTTTCACATAAACAGCTTATAGAACAAGGAAGTGATGAGTAGAGGACTGGCATTAGAAGAATTGCATATTACGTTTACGTTTACGGCATTTAGCAGACGCTCTTATCCAGAGCGATGTTAAAACAGGAGCGGCACAACAACTTTGCAGAGCAATGGTCTTCCAGGAGCATGTTTCAAGAAAGCAAGATTTTAGTGTTTAGTAGTTTAGTGCTGTAGTGTTTTTTTATTGTTTTGGAATCATCTTGAAGTGTTTCCTCTGTGAGTGGTTTCCTCTGTGGCTCAGCCTCCTTTGAAAAGACATTCTTGTATTTTTAATGTAGACCTGAGGCTTCCCTGAGGACTTTCAAAGATTCTCTTTTTCAGTCCAGTCCCTGAACTGGACCAGTTTCATGTTCTTTGGGCACATTGGGTCTATGTTTAATCTAGTTTTGTTTGAATGCTATCAGTATCTCTATCTGTGCTTACTAATAATGTCCATATTCGTAGTAAGAATGTACTAATGTTCAATAAATTCTGTTTTATAGTCCACATTAAAAAGAGTACTTAAGAAAAAGCTCAGGTTTACCAAAGTTTCCACACACCTTAGACATGGTTGGTGTCCAAATGTTGAATTTTTTATTTTAGAACTCGTCTCGAGCCTCCGCTGCTCAAAAGAAGAGGGAAACATGCGTCGAGACTCGTCTCAGTCTCGCCCCCTAGTGGTGGAATGAATTCCCTCTTCTGATCAGATCTGTGTCCTTCGCCTCTTTAAAGACCTACCTCTTTAAGGAGCTCCTCGGCGACTAACTATGTCTCATATTCTACTCTTCCTTTCTCTTCTCTTGATTTTTATATGGCTTATGTTGGTCCGGAATTGTTTGGCAGGTGTTGTCTAATTATTATTTGATATATGTTGTATAGATGCACCGAATGTGCAGTATTTTGGTTAAATAGTGGACATGGATTTAAGTTGTTTTCAGTTAGGAAACAGTTGGACGACTTGAGCACTGATGTACGTCGCACAGGATAAGAGCGTCAGCTAAATGCCGTAAATGTAAGCTACAAGGCAAAACTAAACAAACAATGGACTCAATCATCTCCCAAACTGCCCAGGTAACATCACTTCAATAAATCTGTTCTAACTGTTCAATCTTCATTAAGGTTCAACAGACTTAGGCGCAACAGCAGATGTGGTTTAGAGCACACAACCACACAGCGACAAGCAAATAGTTTAGACAAGCCCAGGGCAAGTATTCACAAAGTGATCAAGTGGACTGATTTCCAAAACACATTGACAGGCCCATGAAACCTTAACAAAGAGCTGGGTGTGGTCTGAGCAAGCAGAGAGTGGTTTGAAATATGTATTTTTACCGAAATGATTGGGCTACTATTGGGCTGTTTGTTAACAACAGCTGCTTTTTTGTTCTTGTTTTTTACATTTGTAGTCTCAGGGGCAATCCATGTCACTAATAAAGATTTTAATAAATATGATAAACATCTTGAATCTTAAATCTCCCACTTAATATAATATTATTTATGCTGCTACACACAACAGTAATGGACAGTCAGTTAATTTGCACTTTGGAAACACTTAATAAGGCCATAATAATGACCACCTAAAATGTTGTGCAAAAGTTGAAATGCAAAAATAAAAGAGCTCTGGAAGCTCCTTAATTGGGTGCAGTTACGGCTTAATAATGTAGCAACCAGCAGCCAGCTAATTACCAGCTGCTGGTACTGAATTATCAAAGCGTTTGTGAGTGAGGCCCATTAGAGCAGATACCACTGAACAAAATTACACTCTGTCCAGTACCGAAATATTTCTCTGACAGAAACCACTTCACAGAGCTTAAGCATTTCTTGAAAGAGCTTTCACTGGCTATTAAGTGCTATGAGGAGCTGCTTCACAGCCATTGTGGATGGCATGTTTTGAACAGCATGAGGCAGCAAGGATGGAAAGCATCCCAAAAATGCTATCTGCTGGTCCAGTTGAATCCGACATGCATGTATATTAATATGTGGTGCACAATGATCCCCAAAATATACAACATTAGCCTAAGCACAGTGTAACCATAGAAACAGAGCAGTATCTCCTCCTGTTTTGAATTTGCAGGGTTCGAGATGTACTCAGTGGCTAGAGTGCTGGCTAGATTCCCATATTACAGCTGTACTGTCAGACTTTGTGCATACATTTACAGAACAAGCTGGCTTGAGGAAGTTGTTAAGGTGAGGATTTTTGTTCTGCACAGAAGAGATGGTCCTCTTGAAGGCAACAAAGTAGGCACTACTTACCAAACACAAAGTGTTAGGAGTAAAATCACAGTTCACTTGAGGTCAGCAGTTGCTTCTTCGCACCTTTTCTGTTGTGCGAATAGTGACTAACACCTTGGAAATGTCACCTCAACATTTTTAGTCTTGAAGATGACTGAGACGTTGTCATATTTGTTGCTATAAAGAATCCAGAAGTAGTTCATGTATTCTCTGGACACTTTATTGGAAACTCCAGGCTTGCTGTTGTACAGTTAGAGACTGGGGCTGATTTGTTGGTGCACAATTTATGTTAAAGGGCCCCTAACATAGAATACATTCGATTTAATAATGTTATTATTTTTTGCTGGATTGCCCACCAGGCCAGTCTCTAGGCGCTTTTCAAAATATCAAGTAGTCAAGTCAACTCAAGTAGATTTTTATTGTAATTTCTACCATATACACAGTACATAGTAAAAATGAAACAACATTTCTCCAGGACCATGGTGCAACACAAGAGCAGAACAGAACAGAACACAAATGCAAAACAGGACAGAACAAGAGCAACAATACCCCTAAATGAGACAGGACACCCCTAAATGAGACAGGACACCCCTAAACGATATGAGGAGAAGACAATGTGTAGTGCAAATGACAATGGCTACACTGAGGATAAATACAGTATTTGACCAGGACTGTAGTTAGCAGCAGAGATGTGCAAGAGTGCAAATGTGCAAGAGAATGCAGGACATCAATAAATAAATTGTGCAATTAAACCGCAATTTAAAATGGCAATAAATATGACTGTGCGGTTTGTAGCAGCATAAAAAAACAGGGAGAGAGAGTCATGTGTTTTTCAGAATGTGTCATATGAAAAAAGTATTGTAACTGGTTATTAAAGTCTGGTTAAGGAGTCTGAGGCCTGAGGGAAAAAACTGTTCCCCATTCTAGTAGTGGAGGCCCGTATGCTACGGTACATTTTACCAGCCAGGAGGAGGGAGAAGAGAGTGTGTCAGGGGTGAATGGAGTGTGTGAGGGGTGTGTGAGGTGTGTGAGAAGGGTGAGTGGGTTCATCTACAATGCTGGTGGCTCTGTGGATGCAGTGTGTGAGTAAATTTCTGTGAAAGAGGGGAGAGAGACTCCAATGATCTTCTCAGCTGTTCTCACAACCCTCTGTAGGGTCTTCCGGTCCGAAAAATTGCAGTTTCCGTACTAGGCTGTGATGCAGCTACTGAGAATACTCTCTATGGTCCCTCTGTAGAACATGGTAAGGATTGGGGGTGGAAGGTGTGCTCTCCTTAGTCTCTGCAGGAAGTAGAGACGTTGCTGGGCCTTCTTGTCCATGTGAGGTTCTCTGTGATCTGAACACCAAGGAACTTGGTGCTCTGGACGATCTCCACTCTATGCTCAGCAGAGAGTGATCATGTTGTGCCCTTCTGAAGTCAACAACCATCTCCTTTGTTTTCTCCACGTTCAGGGACAGGTTGTTGGCTCTGCACCAGTCCGTTAGCCGTTTCACCTCCTCTCTGTACGCCACCTCGTCGCTGATCAAACCTACCACAGTTGTGTCATCAGCGAACTTGATGATGTGGTTTGGGCAGCAGTGTGGGTCAGCAGCGTGAACAGTAGAGGGCTGAGCACACAGCCCTGGGGGGCCCCTGTGTTCAGCCCTGGAGGGCCCCTGTGTTCAGTGTGGTGGTGCTGGAGATGTTGCTTCCAATCCTGACTGATTGGGGTCTCCCAGACAGGTAGTCCAGCACCCAGTTGCAGAGGGAGGTGTTTAGGCCCAGCAGTCTCAGCTTCCCGATCAGATGCTGAGGAATGATGATGCTGAAGCTAAACTGAAGTCTATGAACAGCATAGTGTCCTTTTTGTCCAGGTGAGTGAGGGCCAGGTGAAAGGTGGTGTTGATGGCATCATCTGTAGAGCGGTTGGGACGGTATGCGAACTGCAGGGGGTCCAGTGAGGGAGGCAGTTGTGTCTTGATGTGCCTCATGACGAGACTCTCGAAGCACTTCTTGATGATGGGTGTAAGTGCGACGGGACGATAGTCATTGAGGAGGACACTGATGATTTCTTTGCCACTGAGATGATGGTGGTGGTTTTAAAGCATGTTGGGATGACAGTGGTGCTCAGAGAGATGTTGAAGATGTTTGTGAGAACATCTGCCAGCTGTTCTGCATCCTTTGAGCTGCAACCAGGAATGTTGTCAGGTCCAGCAACTTTCCGTGAGTGGACTTCCTCACTGCCTTGTCATTTTGGGCTTCAAACCGTGCGTTGTGTGAAGTGCATCTGGAAGGGAGGCCTCACTATCACAGGCAGGTGGAGATGCCCTCACTATCACAGGCAGGTGGAGATACCCTGTAGTTGTTGATGGCCTGGTGCCCTGCCACATGCGCCGTACATCCCCAGTGTCCTTGATTCTCTGGGTGTGGGTTTGCTTTGCTGCTCTGATGGCCCTGGACAGGTTTGAAGGCGGTGTCTCAGGTTCTCAGCAGTGTGCGCACCTCTGCAGTCATCCACGGCTTCAGGTTGGAACGTGTGGTGATGTTCTTGGAGACTGTGACATTATCGATGCACTTGCTGATGTAGCCAGTGTACTCCTCCAGGTTGTTAGAGCCCCTGTAGGTTGCAGCCTCCATGAACATGTCCCAGTCAGTGTGCTTGAAACAGTCCTGAAGATCAGAGATGGCTCCTGGGGGCTAGATCTTTGTCTGCTTCTGGACGGGCCTGGCAAGTCTGACAAGCAGTCTGTAGGCTGGGATGCACATGATGGACATGTGACCGGAGAATCCGAGTGGTGGGTGTGGCTCAGTGCGGAATGTGCCGGGGACGTTTGTGTAAATACAGTCCAGCATGTTCGCAACCCTAGTCGGAAAGTCCACATGTTGGTAGAATTTGGGGAGGACTGACTAGAGGTTCGCATGGTTCATATCACCAGCGACAATGAACAGCCCGTCAGGATACGAGTTTTGGAGCTGGCTTATGGCTCCATACAGTTCTGATAGCGCGTTGTTTGTGTTAGTGCTGGGTGGAATGTACACAGCGACTATGAGCACGGTGGTGAATTCTCTCGGTAAATAAAATGGTCTACATCTGGCAGACATAAGCTCCAGCAGGGGTGAGCAGTGACGTTTTTCTGTCAGAGCTGCTTTTGTTATTGTGTCTTTTCATTATTGTAGTCTTGTTTGAGATTTTAATTTGTTCTCTGCATTCTTTATCCGTTCAACAAAAACTTGACCCAGCTAACTTGCTAGTGATCCTGCTTCACCTTCGCTTTCTCACTGAGTTAGAGATAAATGTGTTAGTGTCATAGAAAACATCCACTGATGAAATTTATCTTTAGCCCAAACAGACTGTAGTGCTTGTACTTCATTGACTCCCCAGTTGTTCATTTGTATCTCTGTTGTTGTTTCTTTTTGCACGGACGGAAATGCGCCTTATGAAAATCATTGTATATTACAACATCACTGACTGACATGAACCACAAACCTAAGTATTGATACAGACCAAGTAGATAGTGATGGTCTTCCCTAATGGCAGTTGATGATGTGCCACACTACAAAACATTTTCAGGAAAAGTTTAAGCAACATGACTTGGCCTCCAAATTCCCCAGATCTCAATATCAGGCATCATGGGACATGTTGAACAAAGTAGACCAAACTGTGGATAGTCCACCTCACAACTTACTGGACGTGCTGCTAACATCTTGTTGAAAGATGCCACAGAACACCTTCAGAGATCTTCTGGATCCAGACCTAGCGTTGGGGCTAGCGTTGGTCTGGTGGCTCAAGGGGGACATAATATTAGGTCAGTGGTTTTTACATTATAGGTCAATTCAATGTCAACCCAGCCATTCATGCTACAGTAAAGCACTATATATGAAGGCATCCAGATATACTGGCCCTCAAAGGGATATAGAGAGGCTGAATAATCATGTGACAATGAAAAATGGCTGATTTTAGTACATGAACCCACACAGGCATCATACGTGGACTGAGACTCATCTTAGAGGTCCGTTTCTGACCACAGAACTTCTCTTAGTTGTATATTTTCAGGGATGAGGTACTCAGCCTACACAGAGGGAGGCAGAGCACATAAAAATCCACTGAGTGGAAATAGCACTAAGGATATAGTGCTTTCAGAAGGGAAACCAATCAGAAACTTTGACAGAAATATATGGGAAATTATATATTTATAAACAATTGCATAATAGCTGCCCCATGGTCAGTCTTGTTTTTTTATTTATTTTTTATTTTGATTGAAGCTACTTCAAGTTAAGACACTTCAGAAAATATGTTCAGCCACTGGGAGTACAATTAATTTCTGCTTCCATTTTATTTGAAGCACCCTTAAATTGATTTTCCCACACACACTTCTCCTGTGTGCTCACACTTAATTCAGAAGGCCAATTACACTTATTTCGCTATCATTGCCCTTTGCGTTAACAGCAAAAACACTGGTGAATAAAAGGGAGAACATTAACAGTCACATATTTCCTCTTGACCAAGAGATATTTTTTCTTTGAAATGTATACCAATATGTTGGTTGTATTTACCACAAGCATATTTTGAGGCATTACAAAGAATTATGTGTGTAGTATGTTATATACAGTTCTTTGCAAAAGTCTTGAGCCACCCCTCTTTATAATATGCTTTCAGTCACCTTGTTGCAGAGTTGGGAACTCGAGTCTGAGACTCTGACTCGAATCGAAGTTAGGTTGCTTAAACAAAGACTTGTGACTTGACTTTAAACTTGCCATCTACGACTCAAGACTTGACTGGGACTCGGTGCTGTGACTCGTGAGTCAATGTTCATTTCATGGAATTATTTATTTATATCTCACACTCTTTCTAGCGACCCAAAAACCATTTACCTCGCCCTGGTGTCCCATTACTTTTGTCCAAGGTGAGCAGTTTTCAGCTAAAAACGGTTTTCAAGGGGTCGTTGGAAAAGGGTCACCGAGCCCCATCTAACTGTGGAGTTTCACATTTAGAGTGGAGATATATTTTTCATATTTAACATTTAGATTAAGATCATTTAAGGCAAATCCTCCATGTTGGTGAGGGCAGATCTCAGCATGCAGCCCCGCCCCTGCTACGTAACAGCCAATTGTAATTGTGGGGCGTGGCCAATTAGCATATCTTCTAAACATTCAGAGCTCAACATTTATAGCTCAAACATCCCACATTTAGAGTCACTGTTTGTAAACACTGCCACTCAAAGACTTGAGACTTGACTTGGACTCGATAAAAATCTTATATTTAGCAGATTGGGAAGATTAAATGAAACAAATGGGAACATATGTTTTACTGTGACAAGCTGCGAAGTATTTATCCAGTATTTAAATATACGGTGGAGGGGTAGAAGTTAATGGTTTGATGGATTTTAGGTTGCTGA
This sequence comes from Brachypetersius gabonensis, assembly GCA_037577145.1. Classification (NCBI taxonomy): domain Eukaryota; kingdom Metazoa; phylum Chordata; class Actinopteri; order Characiformes; family Alestidae; genus Brachypetersius; species Brachypetersius gabonensis. The sequence goes on along the minus strand of JBBJLR010000002.1, from coordinate 4,615,171 downwards.
TATATATATATAAATTGCTTGAGGTCATTGCGCATAATACATTTGATTAGGATATGGACTACTATTGAGATTTTTCAGTGTATTTATAAATCACGAGTGATATAAACCAATTAACAATATGGGCGGCTATAACAGTCATGCTCATAGAGAAAACATTTCGTTATTGTACACTAGTCAAGCGAATTTCATCCAGTTGATCTCTTTGTGTTGTAGGGTGCTTTATTACCTTAATGAATCAAGCTCACTCGAGCCCGCAGTGGAATTAAACTGGCACACTCGGGCAGGTAGAGAGACAGGAGGCCATTTCACGGCTGATAAAGAGGCTAACGGTGGTGTGACGGATCAATAAACACGAGTCAGATTTACAGACGTGTGCGCACAGACTTTGAAACAGGCAGGGTCTGCACATGTGAGCTATTATTGGAGGGATTATTGGACCCAGAGAGAGCATTAGTACATTTTTATTTCATGCGACTTATTCTGTTCATCCTAGAGCCTGATGCTAAAAACGTCCACTAATTAAAGTCAATAGTTTGAAACTTGCATATTAATTTGACTTTACTTTTATATTCCAGTATTTTAGTTAAATGTTGCTTTTCTCAGTTACATTATTTAAACTCTCTGATATTCTTATCCTTAAATTATGAAACATGATTTTGGTTTGTGAGATTTTTGTTGCTGTTTGCTGATATTCCACATATAAGCAAATAAAAACAGGTTTCTGCATATATATGAAACTATATATGTATATGTATAGTTTTGTGGGCCCACTGGTAAATGCACGAACACAAAAAGACAAGGATACGGGAAAATATACATTATTTAAGTCTAGGGTGACGATAAAGAGTGAAAGTGAGTGCAGGGTGGTGGGCAGCACTGATGGTAGCTAGCAATGGGTGGTGCACCAATCTAACGGTGGGAGCAGGTCGCTGAATTGCGTTGGCAGGCAGTGGACTGGCACCCCGTACTAGCAGCTCTTCATTGCAAGTCTGGGTTTACTGTGTGAGGATGTGTTTTTTTCATAAGTCTTTCTGAATTAAAGCATCTGCCAAAGGCTGTAAATCTATAAATGCAAGACGGAATGAGGAGAGAAGCTACAGGAAGCTTCTGATTATCACACTCTTGATAATAATAACAGAGGTGCCCAACACCAGTCCCAGTTACATTGTTGCCTTGGGTAGGAGCTCTGCCTGGTTGGTAATTATACATGAACTCAGTTGCCCTTCATCACTAACCTGCCCTTGGCTGGATCGTTTTGAATAGTGGACCACTGTCAGCCTGGAAGTGACTATCAAGCTTGTAAAAGCCCTTAGACCATTACTGCACTACATCTGGTGAAGAGTGGTCAGAAACCAGTGATGCACCAGTGAGCCACAGACAGCCTAGTATGGAGTCTTTAAAGTGGATATACAAGATAGCTCCTAATACGGCAGATGGTGAATCTGCAGAAGCCTGTCAAATCTCACTGTCTTCCATTTTGCAGCAAAGCCAGTTCTCAAAAATGAGTCGGATAACTGAACCTTTAGAATGTGAGCGGTAGGGATCCATGCCAGAAGCACAACAAATGTTGCGTAGTCTGTTGTCATACGGCAAAACTACTCCTTACGTGGAAGTTCCCCTGGTTTGTGTTGATGCTCACTGTGTCAGATGTCATGCTGAGTTTTATTTGGCATTTCTAGGCCACAGACGCCCAAAATTACGGTAAAATAAAACACATACAATAATAAGAACCGCTCCTGGGGTTTTAAAAATGTCCATAAAGAACAAAAATTCCAGCTTTTAGGTCTTAGAAACAAAAAAAACAAAATTTTTAACCTCAGGTGATCTTTCAGGATAGTGTCCACCCACAAATGGGGGGAGGGGGGACCCCACAGGGAGTTGGGGGTGGGACTAAAGAGTAGCTTAGCAGTGAAAGTGCTGCAAATGGTGAGTGTATAGGAGAACAAATACAGATTTTAGACTGTTTTACATTGGTTTTATTTGTTGTTAATCAGGTTCTACTAATACGTTCTGAGTTCTAGTGGTTAAGCAGAAATGCAAGCTAGTTCCTAATAAAGCAGAGGGTGAATAGATATGATGGTCTGTGAAATGACCTGACACTGACCTGAGCATTTCGGAGGAAAGTCAATTCTCAGAAATGAGTCATGCTGCTCAAAAAGACAGAATTTCACCATCGAAGGGTTACTGAGTGCCACCATGCTTACAACCAACAACAAAAAAACACTGATGTGCTTTGGCCACTAGCTAAGCTGCCTAAGCAGCTCAGAAAGTCAGGTCAGCTTCACACGAAATATAAAATACAAACAGAAAGATCTTGACTGAACTCTGCAAAGCTCAAGCTGGGAAGAAGGTCAAGTCAGAGTTCTTTTAAAGGAAACACAATCCTCCAGACTGAAAGGGAAAGAGAAGAAAAAGACAGAAAAGAGCTTTGACCTCTTGGCAGACCCTTAGAGGAAAGCAGTTCAGTTGGATCTATATGAGTCCTTTTTTTCTGTCTTTATATGTGAAGTGATTGATTTTATAGTGATGGAATACAGTTATAGACATGGAAAGGTGAACCAACCGACCAAACAGAGAGAGGGAAGAGAGAGATAGAGATATGCTTCAGCCATTTGAAGTCACTCTCCTTTGTACAATACTTGTCTCTCTATCTTTATGGGACATTTACATTATCTGCTTCTGTACATGCTCCACCTAAACAGCCCAAAAACACTCTTATGGGGGGTGGAAATGTCCTCCATGTCAGAATGTTTATCATTCTACAACTAAGGATTCCCTATAAAGAGCTTTGCAGTCCCTCTCAGTCATGTATGTTGTTTTATAATCTTAGCACCGCAAATATGAGCAAATATAAGTGGTAGGTGTGTTATAGGTCCTCCTGGGTCAAAACAGAAAGTCAACATGAAATCAAAATTGATCTTTATTTGAAAATCTTTTGTTGCTGTTCTCTCTCTCTCTCTCTCTCTCTCTCTCTCTCTCTCTCTCTCTCTCTCTCTCTCTCTCTCTCTGTGTGTTGCCATAGGTGTGTATACTGTGTGTAATTCACTCTGTGGGTTATTAGCAGACACCACCTTTGTATTGTTTTGTTGTGGAGTTTTTTCGTGATCTTAGGGATCTTTTTGTTTATTTCATTTTGTTGTTGTTGTCTTTAGTACCACTATAGACTGTAGTTTATAGTTGTAAATATATATATATATAGTTGGCTTGGGAGCTGGGTCTAAACTACGCAAACTATGATGACTTTCACCTTGATATTTTAGCGCAGATGTATACCTAGCCGAATTGCACTGTAGGGGGCGAGAGCGAGTCTGAACCTGTGTGTATGCCTGCTGTGAGATTACCACATCAAACGTGACGCGCTAACATGGATGCATCTATGAAGCCGCCGGGTTTGCTTCAGGGAACATTTATTTTTAAGAAGCTTCCCAATGGAAACCTGGACAAGACTAAAGTTATTTGCAACTTGTGTGGAATTAGATTACTGTAGGAGTTGAGAAACCCGTACTTTTAGTCATTATTTGGGTAGCACACATATTCTGAATGCCTTCAGCAGAATTCAAATGAGCCATTTTAATCTAGATTAATTCCAAGATTACAGTGAGATTAATCTAGATTAAAAAAAAATTATCTATGCCCACCACTAATATGCATATATATATATATATATATATATATATTTGTACATTGTCTGTGTGTGTCATTGTGTTGTAGATAAATATAGAATTGTAAATAGCTACCATCGGTGTGTGGAGTGCCATTTCTACTATACATCTGTGTTTGGTTGCACACTTCACACTATATCTGTTGGAGTCAGTCCTGGGACGTAACAGTTGCTTTGTTAGTTTGTGTGTCTGATCAGCCTGATTGATCACATGTAATTAAAAAAAAAGCTTTTTTAGGGCAGGATAGTGTGGCCCTCCCTTTCATTTACATGGTGGATGTAATCGAATGGGCTGTTACTGTTTTCTCTTTATTGTGGTTTTGGACCAATGACCTTAGGAGCTGTGTGAAAAGATGAGCTGGAACTTGATTCAGAAAAAGCACATTCTGGCCTTCACCCTCCCAGCTGGGAGTGCTGGAAAGATTTAGCTAGTATGTGTCACTGCACATGACTAAAACTCTGATACAGCACATTGAATTCAGTCATGGGTAATTTCTTTATGTTTTGCTTGGAATGGCCTTATTAGTGCAAAATAGTCTTTATACTATTTTAAGATGTCTAATCTTTGGCATATTGAGTAGATTAAATGCTAAGAAAGGAAACAAATGTTTGACTGTGACACGTTGCAAAGTACCTAAAGATACAAGGAGCCTAGATAAAGGCATTCCAACCGCATTCAGCACCACCAGTATACTGATCACCGCCTGATCATCTGGAATCATCTGCTCTTGTTTCTTCACTGGTTCAGGACTTCAGTTAGATGTACTTTTTAATTCTTGAATGATTCATACGTAGGTCACTGTGTGTCTTAACATTCCTCTGAAACTGGTCAGGTTCAGGGACTGGACTGGAAATGAGAATCTTTGAAAGTCCCTCAGGAAGCTTGGAGAACTGTTCCTTGAGACTACATTAAAAATGCAGGAAAGTTCTTTGGAAACAACAGAACTGAGGAGAAGACAGTGCTGTATGTGCCTTTGTGGTTGTTCACACCATGCCTGAACATGCATTCTGGCAGTAATAGATCACATTCTGTGCTCAACAGAACCCATTATGGCCATTTAAACCACGTTTGGGTTTGTACACATTTATGTTAGATCCTGTAAAAACAGGCCATTTTCAGACCTTTGTTTGTATGATGTAATAAAAATCAGCTCGTTTACATAAATCTGCCCTTTTTTGGCCTGCAGCAGTTTAGCCCACCTCACTCATGTTATTGTCACATCTGTGCTCGCTCGGTCACGCCCCCAACGAAGCAAGTCGCTCGAATATTAGGTGGTACATGGCTTTGGGCATGAGAGGGGGACGTCATGGTTGGCTGTGTGTTTGGTTGTTGGACACCTAGGGGACCCAGGTGTTAGTGGGAGGGCTTCAGGAGCTCTTTAGCGGTCATTTTTACCCAGTCCAAGTGTTTAAGTGGTCACGCCAATTAGCATATCTTCTATAATTGGCTGTTGCTAAGCAGAGGGCGGGGCTGCGTGCTGTGATCTGCCCTCATCAACATGGAGGATTTGCCTTAAATGATCTTAAATCTAAATGTTAAATATGAAAAATATATCTCCACTCTAAATGTGA
>JBBJLR010000002.1:4525311-4543715 GCA_037577145.1 Brachypetersius gabonensis | reverse complement strand
GCGCGCCCTACACCCACACCCTAACGTGCTCTAACCATTATCACCTGTGTGTAATCACCAGGTGCCTCCAAGCTCATTACAAGCCTGGAGTCCACCTGCTGACTACACACAGGCACCCTGACCCTGAACACACCAAAACCCTGACCTAACCTACCTAACCTGCAGTCTGACTTTAACGGCAGCCTCCCTCAGACCTCACAACCCACAGTGGTTGCTAGGCTGTTGCTAACTACAAGGGATGTACAAAAAGTTTCCGCATTTTTATTTGACATTTATTTGGAAATGGTAAAGGCTGGAAGAGAGTTTAGCCTCATTTAGTGCCACCTGATTGCCACCATTTTGGAGCTGAAAATCTTTAAGGGGCAGAAGATTTTCATGATGATGATGATGATGATGTGTAAGCAGCGGTATAAACAGTTGCTACACACTCAACCTAAAACATTTTCCATGTGCATGTTCCACACTCCTCTACTTACCCTCTGTCTCTCCCTCTCTCTCTCTCTCACACACACCCAATCCTTCATTCCCCCCCATTCACCCTTCTCTATTTGTCCTTGTCCTTTTTTCTTCCTCTCTCTTGCTCTGACTCACCTCCCTTTCTCTTATCTGTCATTTTTGCCCTTTTTTATTTACTCTTCTCTTTCTTTCTTTCTTTCTTTCTTTCTTTCTTACTTTCGTCCTTTCTTTCTCTCTCTCTCCAGATCATAAGTGCTGCTGAAGTGCATTTTCCACATTCCTTAAAAGCAGCCTAGTGTTCGCTGCCTCAATTAAATTACATTATGCATGGAAACAACTCTCATGATTTCCTCATTGCGATTATGTTCTCATCCGACAAGGGAAGGGATGAATAAAAGGCCCTCATCCATGCTCTATTTCATGCTCTTTATCAGCATATCTCATTGCGGATGGAATGAAAATGCATCTCGTAGTGGACGGGACTGTTGATGAGCATGCGGTCGGGGTGATGGGAGTCTGAGTGGTGTTTAAGAGATTCACATCCTTCAGTGAAGGTCAGTACTCAAAAGGTTACACCTGCATATACCTTTCATAACAACTAACATAAACCTTTATAGACATGATATGCCAAAACTGACAAACACTAGCACTTGTTATCGTAGGTTTTTGCCAGTTGTCATGAAATTTTGTGCAGATGTTATGTAGCATTATTAACACTGACATAATATCAAAACTGAAATAAAGAATAAAACCAGTGTTTGAAATTATGGATTAATGTAATTTATTACATCCATTCATGGAAACTACAAAACTATTTCAATTTCTACATGGTTGTGATGTCACAGCATAGATATAACATAATAACCTATTAAGCCGATGCACTCACCCAGACATACACATAAAATCTAATAGTAAAAAAAAAAATCTAATAGTAAAAGTAGAGACTTGCTAATAACAACCGCCTAATGCTGTTTAAATGTTTTATATTAACCTTCAGAGTGTATCGTCACACGGTTGCACAGCTATTTTCCATTGTGTGTTTTGAAATGTGCTTCTAACTGGTGATCAACTCTACAGATTCAAGACTACAGCTGATATGGCATATTTCTTACACTCAGTATGAGTGCAGAACACTCAAGAACACAACTCTCAAAACCAAGAAACACTATAAAACAAATCTGTACATTTTTCACTATTGAACAACCTGACAGGCAATCAGACCAACACTGGCAAGAGACCCTGCAGAGCTGTTGTTTCGGTTACACACCTTTATAAACTGTATTTATATTCTCCTTTATTCATTCATCACCATTATGGCACCGTAAAACCAAGCATGAAAACCAAGCTGTACAACAAACGTATTGTTCTGTCCAACTACCCAAAGTCAAAGTCAAATGAATCACACCAGCATCCAGGCAAACATCAGCGACAAGATGTTTAGCTGCTCTATGTCCAGGCAAAATAACCAGAGTGAATACAAGAACAATTGTTGAAACTACTTGCTGTGCTTCTGCTTGACGCACCGCCGCTCGGTTGCTCTCTGAGCCCCCTCCCACTGTGGGATTTCTCCATTTGTGGGCAGACACTATCCTAAATGTTCTCCTGGGTTCAAAGATCATGTGTGGGGTTTTTTGTGAAATAAAAAAAATTCAGTATTTTCAGTATTTTTGTTCTTTATGGGCATTCGTATCCAGTTATTATTATGTTTTTTTTATATTATGATAACCAAAAAAAAGCACAGCATGAGGTTTGACACCTCACGCATCAACACAAATCAGGGAAACGTCCATATAAATAGATGTTTTCAATAATGGGTACAACTGTAAAAAAAAAAACTCACCCACTGAAGGGCCATTATTTGGCTAAATTGTGTATTTCTGATGACTGAATGTTAATATTTTCCATTTGGGTATCCAATAAGTTCTGGTTTCAATTACAGGTAATTGCCTCAACATCCTCTATCCAGGGGCCTGCCCTGCAATGCATGGTTTCCTCCTCTCAATTTTTTAAATTACACAAAAGACAATTGTTTTGGCTTCTCAGCGTACTGGAGCTTTCTTCTTTAGCTTGAATTTAATTTTGGCTGATGAGTAGATACTTTGTAGTGTGAATCGTTGATAGATAATAATATAACGTTGACATGGAGAAAAAATGTAGGGAAGCAAACTTTTCTTGGGAGAAGGTTGCAAAGGTTCTTTATACCAAATCAAGGTACTGAGTGGGACCAGGACATACAAAACAATGATTGATTGTTTTGTAAGCCTAAAAATGTACTTCTATTTTACATCATGCACATGATGGTTAATGGTAAATAGTACAAATGGTAAATTGTTTTCCACATACTTGACAGTGTGTTGCTAGGTGATTACTATGTTGTCCTGGTAGCTATAAGGTTTTTAGTAGGTAGGTGCTATGGTATCCCAGGGGGTTGCTATGGTGTTGCTAACCAGTTACAATGGAATCTCGGATGGTTGCAAGGTGAACTGCCAAGTGGTTGCTGAGGTACCCCAAGAAAAAAAAGGTGTAGATGCATGTGAATTCACAGTTTTAGTGCATAGTACTTGTTGCTGTCTAAGGACTGTCTCTATTGTTTAGAGATTAGTGTCGTATGTTTAATCTCATAGCCATCCTGGGCCAGGACATCCGGAAAGTATTACTGTCCTCGCTCTCTGGGTTGGTAGGACGGTCCAGACAGTCCTCCCATGATCCTGGTTGTAAACATTAGAGTTAACTTCCAAGTGTGTTGAACTGAACAATGATGCTGCATTGGTGACAGTTCAAAGAAAAGCTGTGGTGCTGCTTATGTGTTAGAAGAAGCGTGTGAAAGCCATGAGTGTGATGGGAGACCAGCAAGTGGATAGGAGTTGGTAAAGACTTAAACAGGCAAAGAACATGCATAACTCTTTTTATTGTAATTCTGTAGCACAATAAGCCTGTCTAAAATGAGATATCACTCTCTCATCAAAGACCTACCCCAGAAGAGCTGCCTGTGAATTTTCAGGCTGAAACTAAATACTCAAAAAGCTGCTTTGTCTGCATTTCCACAAATACGAAGCATCTATTACTGCATTCCAAAATTTATGTGGGGGGGAATAAAACAACAATTATCATGGCTTTGCATGTAGAATTAAGACAAAAGTGTATTTCATTTGTGCGTCATTGCTTATGCAGCAGACGCAAGCCTGGGAAATCAAAATGCCACACACACTTGGTTGATTGCCAAAGAGCAATTTAATAGAGCCGCTTCAAATGTAAATCATTTCACACTAAAACACAGCAGAAATCATGCTCACAACTAAGAAGTATTGCACAGGCTGGGACTAATAATCAGAAAAAATAATAATTAAATGAAATTGCCAAACTAAAGTACACCCCTAAAGTACAGGTTCTTGGGAGAAGGTTGCAAAGGTTCTGTCACGTTGTGGTCTTGTCCCGATAAGAAAGAGCAGAAGGAGACACATGCACAGACTTCCATACTTGGCAGAAGATTTAATAAACAATAGAAGGTGAACAAAGACAAAGCACGGGGGCCACATAAAACTATCAACACAGACTAGGGTAAGGACAGAGACTGGGAGGGGTGTGAGTTTATGCTGGTGTGCTGGATAACTGAGAAGGACCACTATAGATATACACAAGTGTTTTGTGTAAGGTGATAAGGTGCAGGTGATAGTGAGTGATAAGATTCGGGTGAACCAATAATGGGAGTCCAATTGCACCCCTCAGTGGTTGCAGACGGGAACTGTGACAGTCCGCCCCCCCACCCCCCACGACAGAGGCGGAGGAGGCAGAGCAGGCAGGTTCCTCATGACAGTGACGGAGGCAGATGTCCCATCCGGCATAGAGGTTCGGGCAGCTGGGTTGAAGGCCGGTGCTGGAGTTGGGGCATTCGGCGCAGAGACCGGCGTAGGAGTCTGGGCGTCCGTGCAGAGGACAGTGCTGGAGTTGAGGAGGCCGGAGTAGATATGACCAACCCGGGAGCCTGGACAGCCGGTGCGGGAACTGGCGACGGGTCAGGAGTTGGGTCGCCTGGTGCGGGAACTGGCGACTGGTCAGGAGTCAGATAGCCCGGTGCAGGAATCAGCGACGGGTCAGGAGTTGGGTCACCCGGTGCAGGAACCGGCGACGGGTCAGAAGTCGGGTCGCCCGGTGCGGAAACTGGTGGCGGGTCAGGAGGCGGTGTCGGTGGGGTGCGAGCAGCAGCCTTTGGTGGGGTTCGAGCAGCAGCCTTTGGTGTTGAAGGTTGAGTTGGACCTGGTTGTGAAGGTTGAGTTGGACCCACTAGTGAAGAGCAACGAGCCAGGACTGCTACAAAAGTGGCTGGGCTGGCTGGAGCAGCAGCCTTTGATGGGGTGCGAGCAGCAGCCTTCGGTGATGAAGGGTGAGTTGGACCCGGTGGTGAAGGTTGAGTTTGACCAACTGGTCAAGGACAGCAAGCCAGGACTGCTGGGCTGGCTGGAGCAGCAGCCTTCGGTGAGGTGTGAGCAGCAGCCTTTGGTGGTGAAGGTTGAGTTGGACTCACTGGTGAAGATCAGCGAGCCAGGACTGCTACAATGGCGGCTGGGCTGGCTGGAGAGGCTGGAGAGACAACTTGGCTGGCTGGAGAGACGGCTTGGTTGGCTGGAGAGACGTCTTGGCTGGCTGGAGAGGCTGGAGAGATGGCTTGGCTGGCTGGAGACGGTGGAGAGATGGCTTGGCTGGCTGGAGAGACCACTGGTCGGGAGACACTCGCTGCTGCCGCTGATTGGGAGGCGCTCGCTACTGCTGCTGTCCCGAAGGAGCATGCTGTGGATGATGACTGGACAGAGAGAGCCAGAAAGGAGCGTTCTTTTTTTGAGATCATCTTCAAAAGTTCTGGACGTACCTCCTATTCTAACCAGGCTGTTATTGTTACTTTACTTTAACCCTTAGAACTCATAGCATATTAGTAAAATCTGATTTTAACAAATAAAAACAGTGTAAAACAGTCTAAAATCTGTGTCTACTCTCCTACACAACAGCTATTCGCTGTGTTTCTGCTTGACTCACCATCGCTCATTTGCTCTCTGGGCCCTCTCCCACTGTGGGATTTCTCAATTTGTGGGCAGAGACTATCCTAAATGTTCTCCTGGGTTCAAAGATCATGTGTGGGGGCTTTTTGTGAAATAAAATACATTTTGTTTTTTTGTTCTTTATGGGCATTCGTGTCCATAAAGTTGTTATTACATGATTTATATTATGATAACTTTGATTCTATGTGACATAGGAACACCAAACAAAGCACAGCATGAGGTTTTATATATAAATAGTTGTTTTCCCATATGATGACAATTTAATATTTGTTGCACTTCTGGCATGGATCCATACCACTCATGTTCCAAAGGGTTAATGTTATGATACACTACACGTCCAAAAGGTTGCACTGTTCTTCATGCAGTGTTCTTCAGCAATAAAGGGTATTTATAAGGGATTTATCTATTTTTTAATGCAAAAATAACCTCAACTATTCTGCAAAGGCTTTACACTAAATGTACATTAATGTGAGGATTCAGTTGCAGTCAGACTGAAAGGCATTGGTGAAATCAGACAGTGATGTTGGACGATTAGTTCTGGATCAAAAATGCTATTCCGCTATTCCGTCTCTTCCCAAATGTACTGGATAGAGCTCCATCACAGTTCCAATCAAGCCCAGTGTTGGGTGGTAAATTCCCCTCTAGCTGATGCTTGTCATTGGATATGGTGACCTTAGGCTCATGTGCTGCTCCTTCAGAATGGCCCATTTTATTGCCAGTGCTGTTCAGTGGAGATTATACAAGCTCTGTGTGTGCAATTGAACACCTGTTTAGGTAATTAGAATTCACTAATTAGATAGGAGTGTATGGATACATACATAAATTACCTCTATTCTGATTGGCTGCCCTGCATTTGTGCGTATTCAATAAGCAACTTCAACATGAATGGAAGGGGCTCAATGGCTCTAACCTGAATAAGTGTACATATATAATTTATATTGGTTTCTATGAAATTCAAAAATGGGCCACTTTTAAAGCTTAGTTTCCTCATATGGAATATACCGTGTACTGTTTGTTTGAAATATTAGCATGTTTTCCAGGCTCTTTTATGTAAGTAAAAATATATATGTGTATCAGTTAGTGCATTAAGTTAATTTTCAACCACTTTTCAACCACATTTCTGTTATAAGTGTGTTTCAAGTAACTGTGTTTTCTGCTCTTTATAAATAACAAGGAAACACATAAAATGATTGTCTGTGGTAACTCTTGTACATCACAGAAGTGGTGGATAGTCTATCTTTTTATTGTCTTTTCAACTTTTACACAGTTTACAGTGAAACAACATTCCTCCAGGACCACAATGTTCCTCCAGGCCCACAATGTTCCTCCAGGAACACAATGTTACCCTAGAACCACAATGTTCCCCCAGGACCACAATGTTCTTCCAGGACCACAATGTTCCCCAAGGACCACAACGTTCCTCCAGGACCACAACGTTCCCCCAGGACCACAACGTTCCCCCAGGACCACAATGTTCCCCAAGGACCACAACGTTCCTCCAGGATCACAACGTTCCCCCAGGACCACAACGTTCCCCCAGGACCACAATGTTCCTCCAAGACCACAATGTTCCCCCAGGATCACAATGTTCCTCCAGGACCACAATGTTTCCCCAGAACCACAATGTTCCTCCAGGACCACAATGTTCCTCCAGGACCACAATGTTCCCCCAGAACCACAACGTTCCCCCAGAACCACAATGTTCCCCCAGGACCACAATGTTCACCCAGGACCACAATGTTTCTCCAAAGCCACAATGTTTCTCTAGGATGCAACACAAAGAGGAAAACAGAAACAACATAAGACAACACAAGAGAAGGACAGGGCTAAAGGGAGAATGTAAAAATAACCCAAGAGAAACAGAATAATAATTTACAGGAAAAACAACAGATCCCCAGATACTAGCCTGACAAATGCTGGAACATATATAAATGAACAATGCTGCATCATGTGCAGTGACAAACTCTTTCAACCCTGTATATTAATTGTGCATACAGTTTGTGTCTACTCTCATAGTTAAAAAACACCATTGTCAACAAATCTCTCCTTTTACAGACCTACCCAGCTAGCCAGACGCGGTCATATTGGTATGTTAATAGGATGTTTCAATAATAAATGTGCTCCCCTAATTTTAGGTTCATGAATAAGGAATGCAGACAGAAGACACCATACAAGGCATTAGAGGGCAACATGCAACCACTAACATTGGTAGTACTTGTTATGATGGCACCTGTCAAGAGGTGAGATATACGAGTCAGCAAGTAAACAGTCTGTTCGTGCAGCTGCTGGAAAAATGTAGGGATTCTAATGAAGGCTAAACCGTGATGGTTTGGCCTTCATTAGAATGGGGCTTCATTAGTATGGGGCTGTGTAGCCCCAGATCAGTCAGAGCACCCATACTAACCCCAGTGTACCAAAATGGACCTGAACATCAGAACTAGACCATGGAGTGATGAAATAAGGTGGCCTAAAATTAAGCATCACATTGTCTTTTTGCATCCTATGGATTTGTTGATGTATGTGTGTGTGTCTTTTACTTTAACATCTAAATATCACTGCAGACAATGGGTGTGTCCGAAATCCTGCATTTTACGTGAGTACACTTCCTCCTGTAGTGCACACTACTGCTGTCCTAAACGGAACACTAACATTTTGCACGTAGCGGAAGTGACAGTCTAATATTTGCTTGCGATTCTTCAGTCGCCAAAATATCAGCCGGTTATACTGATATACATCAGTAAAATAACTTTATTAACGTTACTTACATTTATACCAACCAGCTGCCTCCGCTTGGGCTTGAATTTCACTGTTTGCCGCCATTATCCAACTCGAAAAGTTGTTGAAAGCCCCGCCCCCTCCGCTACGTGGTCAAAATGGCGTCTGTTTAGTTCGCATAGTGTCCGTCGTTCTGCAAGGCTTTTTCCGGCCAATTTCAGTGCTGCATTCTTTCAGTGCACTTTAGTTTTAGGTGAGTGTGAGCTACACACTACGCACTAAAATCATGCACACTGCAAGTTCCCCCTTCATGGTTACAATGTTCTCTAATGCTACTGACGCACTGATAAACATTGTCTAAGGAATTTGACAGTGGTCTTAAGATTTGGCCTCCAGATTCCCCAGATCTCAGTTCAGCCGAGCTTCTGTGGGATGAATGAACTATTCCAATCCATTAAGGCCCCACCTTACAGCTTAAAGAACTTAAAGGAGTCAGAGGTCAGAGGTCTTGTGGAGTCCATGCTTTAACTGGCCAGAGCTGTTGTGGTGGCATGAAAGGGAACATATACTAGGATGAAAAAAATGAACAGCTCAGAAGAATCATTAAGCCTTCTCTGATGATTCAGAAGGCCCAGAGGGCTCCCCTCTGCTAAAAAGAAATGCAAGCCTCAGTGCAAAACTAACGAGGCAAACGTCTGACGTGGAACATGTCTTGGCTAATCGGCTACATGTTGGGTTAAGGGAAAAAAGATGTAAATTTGCCTTTTCGCTGAACCATCGCTTTAAGCTTCTCTACCGAATGGGCTATTTGAACCAGATGGCCTTTCATTCATAACGAATCTTGGAATGACACAATGGATCCAGAATGGTTCTTGCAGGCCGAGCGGTTGCCCGAGGACATGTTGAGGAAGCGTTTTGCACCACCCATGAGCAACTATTTAAGTCTCAGTGCCCCCCACACACACCGTTCACACAAACCCCCCTTCATTTACAGTCGTGCTAAGATGACAAGATAAATGCCTGGAATGGCAATCTGTCACCAATTCCGTCAGCAAGAGCCCTTCAAGCAAACATATTTACCCCAATGAAAAGGGGACCTTCTTAGGCAGTGGGAGGCTCATAAATATTCATGGCCCGTCAGAGGGGCACAAGAGCTGCCATCAGCAAAAATATCGGTGAGCAGCCACTGACAAGCCTCTACCCACCGTCCCTTGTTAAAGTGGCACCTTTACTTTTCAAAGTTTTTCGCAAACAATACCTCATGTGCTGGAGGAGGAATGACTTGATTAAAAAAAAAAAAAAAAGTCTGCACACATTCCTGCAAGCACACGTTTTCCATTTACTTATTTATTTATTTATTTTAATCCTCCCTCTTCACAAAAATGAAGCGTAAACTTGCACAACCCTGCATAAAATTTACAGTTTTTTTTTTTTTTGGAGCCTCTCCATCATGCCGATCTCTTTTAATCTGTCAGTCAAAAGGCGAAGCCTCATAAACAACCTGCTGGGCCCTGGCTTCACACGTGCACCACTTGCTGCTAAATCAACAGCTCGCCTCCCCACCGCCATACTTTCCTACTGAATGCAGGGCGAAGATTGTATCCCCTTGCTGTGAGTTAACGTAGATTAGCGGTTTATTGAATCAAAGTTTTACCATATAGACCTCAAAAGAGCCGTCTGCTTGAGAGACGTCATTTAATTTGTTGGAAAAATTTAAATGTGATTAAAGACTCACTACAATATGCAGTCATGACTATTCATTACTATAAAACATGTCATAGGTGAAGGACAACAAAACATCCTGGACAGGTTGGCAGTCCATCACAGTGCAGACAAAGAGACATATTTAGCATCTTCAGTGTACGCTCCAGTTAGACTGTGAAAGGAAACAAAAAGACTCTTTTTATATTATACATAACAACTTAGGTTTCATTTTGCAATTACAATAATGCCTTGCTTTTTGCGGGGGTTACATTCCAAGAGCACACGCGTTGTTGTGTTTTGGTTAAAAAAAGGCCTAAAATTGCCTATTCTTATAGTGTAAACCCTAATTATGTCCCTAAATCTGCTCCCAGAACGCTTACATTTCACTTTAAACTCAGTTTAATGCATTAACCTTAAAGAAAATGTAAAGGTAAACCCATATTTGTCTTTTAAATTTAAATTTCCCGTCAAGACATGCAACTAGAATATTGCGGGAGAAAAGTATTGGCACACTGCGGCGAGGTGAACGGGTCCCCTTGTGTGAAAATATGCAGAAAAAATATATTTATTGCCACAAAAAAAAACAAAAAAGGTGGAGGATATTTGCAGTTTCCGCGTTATTGTGGGGATTTCTGCGTTAAATATGATTTCGATTGTCCAAAAAAAACTGTGTGTGACTTGATCCACGAGTCCTTATACACGTAAAACTGGGGATTCCTGGAAGTGACAGTGTTCGAAAAGCATCATTCATCTTCACTGCAAGTGATGTGTACTTCTGCATAAAACCAAAAACACAACAAATATGTACTTTGAATGGAAATGTCCAGGCTTTTGCATGGGACTGTATGTTTGTACCATGTGCTGGCAGTAAATTATTCTATTCAAGTGATTTCAGGGCTATTTACGTGGTACGTTGTCCCTCAGATATCGCCCCAAGGCCTGTACGGTCCACAAATGTAGGTCTTACCCCAAACAAATGTTGCCAGGGGCGACAGTGACTTTGCTAAGAGCAACAGGCAGATTCTTCTGGGCCAAGTGTGGGGGGCTAATGTGGCAAAAACGTCTAACATTAAATACTGTAATTATGCACTACAGTCATACAGTTTATAGTTTTGTTCATAAGCTACTGACTGCCATTCTTACACTGTTCATTTTAAATGATCTCTTCAGAATCAATGTTTCCAATAATGTAAAACCATTAGGTTGTAGACACAAGGATGAAATAATTCCAAACAGGTCTGTGACAGTTACTACAGAATCACCTGTATAATTATTTGGGGTGATCACAACTGATTAGTATTTTTCGTGGTCATTTCTCTAATATACTGAGAAATGAGGTATATTTGCATCTTCAGTCTGGTCAAATTAGTTCATTATTAGGAAAACAACAAACAAAAAAGATCAACCAGAAAAAAACGTGGTTCTCTGAACAGCATTTGAAATTTGTCTTACAGATAAAATACAAGTCTCAACTACCAAATTCGGACAAATTTGAGATCCATAAAGGTTGAAGAAAAGAAAAAAGAGAAGAAAATTGAGAAGCCATTCAGAAAAGCAGAACAGCTTCAGTCTTAAGTTGATTTTTTCTTTTGCTCCTTATTTCTTTTAAAGGGTGGGTTTGGAGAAACAAGTCAGACTTCAGTGATCTCCAAATAAGAAGATGATTTATTTCTGATGAGACAAAGTAAAGACTCTTGTGAGCAGCAAAATCTTCCTCTGGGTATTGGTAGTAAGAGTCTGCCTCCAGAATTCCAATCAGGTCACGATTAGGGGTTAAAAGGTTATTTGGAGACAGTGGGTCCTCATTTGTAATGGATCTAAGTTTGACATCAAACACAGCAATTCCATTTTGGCCTCAAGCCTTCACACATTAGATCAGCCGTATCAAATGTTAATGCCGATGTTTCTTCACTTTGTGCTTCTATGATATTTTTACAGAAATGGTGTATAGGCATGATTTTTAACCCCTAGAACTAGCAAATTAGTCAAATCTGATTTCAACAAGTAATAATGTAAGACAGTCTAAAACTAAAGACAGTATAAAACAGTCTCAGTGTTTGTTCTTCTACATACTCACCATTTTCTGCACTTTCATGTGTTTCCCCACACACTTCCAGACTATCCTGAAAGTCAAAAGGGTGGTGGTGGCCTAGCGGTAAGATACTTGCCTCTGAACCAAGAGGTCATGGGTTCGAATCCTGCCTTCAGCACCACCACTGGGTCCCTGAGCAAGACCCTTAACCCCAAGTTGCTCTAGGGAGAGACTGTCCCCTGTAGCTAAGGAATAGAAGTCGCTTTTGATAAAAGCATCTGATAAATGCTGTAAATGTAAAAGATCTAATTGTTTGATGTTTGATTAAAGAAATTTGGACATTTTGTTCGTTGTCAACATTTTTCATCTGATGTTATTTTTTAAAACCCCAATAGTGGTTCTTATGATCATATGATTTTGAAATTATAATAACTTTGGTTCTACATGACACCAAACAAAGCTCAGCCTGATGGTTGACACCTTCACACAAACTGGCGGAACGTAAGTAGTTTGCCAGATGATGACAATTTACAATTTGACCATTTGCTGTGCCTATATTCCTCCCTCATGCATCATGTCTTTCAAGCCTGTTCATGAGCTTAAAGATGACTCAGAGATCATTGGCCACATGGTTCTTTCTTTTCTTTAACAGGTAATCTGGAGATTTAAGATCTGAATGAAAAAGCTGCCCCTGGAGAAGCTATAGTGGAGGTTGAAATCAGCAGAGACCCCTGCAAGAAAGGGAGCAATTATCATGCTAGAGTTGCCTGTGGGGATCAGCATGTCGACAGGCTTTGAAGCCACCGCAGATACCTTCAAAGCCCCATCCGTCCTTTGAAGATTACCCACAATTCTGCCGCCCCTTTATTCAGATGGAGCAGGGGGGTTATTATGCTAATGGTGTCGAAGACATATGCACCAGGAGGCCTCATCCACATCTGGACCAGGGAAATACTTCAGGGCCCAACAGGATCACCACAAAGCCAACCGTAAAGCATTTTTATTATCATTCACCATAACTGTATCTCAATAATGACACCCGGGTTTTGCCACCTCGTGATTTCTTCTTCTGTCGCCAGGACGATGGTGATGAGCCGATCCAGGCCTTGTGTTGTTTACATCAACAGATCGCTCCGCAGGAACGAAGATGAAAATATAATGATGCCCCATACCGTCTTGATAAGTATCTGCCTGTTAAACATGCCGATGCCAAAATCCGGACATCCTGCTGAAGGATTCTTTCAGGATTCTTCCAAGACAAAAAGTCCCCTGTTTTCCACGATGATTTAAAAGGGTGCAATATGCTTCGGAGTGTGTCTTGCTGAGGCGTAGCAGACGCTAACCATCATGTGCAGTTGGCGACCTCCACCTTGTGAACTGGCAGAGTCGAAGTACATCGCACAAATGTAATTACTGCCATTGCCAAATAGTCATTTGCCCCTAAATCAGTTATCCCACCCCGACTCCATTACTGGGGATGTTGGGCTGGCTTAATTGTTATTGCGACAGTGTTTTGCATCCCATTATGTCGACTTCCTCTGCCACTTATCTCTTAATTGTGTTTTTGATGTGAATCAGATTGGAGATTTCCATTCGCCGCCAGTACCCTGATCACCGAACACTGTTGTAGAGGGAAACTTTTATGAAACAGAATGATGAAAAACTTCCATATTGACTTCCTGTGGAGTATAACTGTGAAAATCTGTGTTACTTTTGGTGTCTGTAGTTCACATTTACGTTATTTTAACATTAACATTAACAACATTAACATTAACTCTGTGTCCCTATTAAATAGTAAATACAGCAAAACACTTTTACAGTAACAGTGCTCACTAAAGTTCCAGGTTGTTACTGTACTGTCATCAGCAGCTGTGAACATGTACAAACAGTTCGAGTCTAATGAATAGCATGAAATGGTACAAAAGACAGAGATGAACTGGGAGAGGTTTAAAAATGGTGAGGTTCCCCAGAAGGGGGAAATAATTCTGGAGCTCCATGCAGTTCCTCTGGTTTGGGCCGAGCTGGTCGGGTTCGTCCTACAGCGAGATAGTGTCCCTAAACATAAGTCCAGCCTCTGCCAGAACTACCTTAGAAGCAAGAACAAGATGGAGAGCTGGAGAACATGGAGGGGCCAGAAGTCTCCAGACTTAAACCCCATAGAGCTGCTTTAGGATGAACTGGACAGAAGAGAGAAAGCAGAGCAGCCTATAAGAGCTGCGTAGTTATGGGAACTTCTGCAGCAGACACACACACACACACACTTATGGGAACTTCTGCAACATATTTGGGAAGAACTTTCTGCAAAATGAACAATGAGAAACGAATCCACTTGAATTTCAATACAAACAAACAGAAAAACTGGGGTGTTCTCAAACTTTTGACCTGTAATGTATAACAACAATCAACATTCAACATAGTGCAAACAATGAAACAATACAAACAACACAATAAATAGACATCACAACAATCTACAGTAATGTAACAGTTTAGTGTGAAAGGTATTTAAACCTTCCAGGGTGGCTAGTGCTGCACCATAAGTGTGATTGCTGCACAGGAGGCAAATACAACATTGAACCAAGTGCAAGAAATGACATAAACATACAATGAATAGACAATATAGCAGTGTAACAATAAACAAGCACCCAATTATTTTCTGTGGAAAAGCGCGGCACTGGTTCCAAAACCAGTGCAGTGAAAAAGGAGTAACTGAGCACTAAGGCTGTCAGTAGTGTTGCTCTTTTCTTTTCATAGAGATGCCTGTTGAGTCACATGCAACAACTACTGACCTACATGAGAAACTCAATCAAAGTGTGATATTGGAGCTGCCTTTGATGTCTTTTGGTGTCTTCTGGTTTGTGGCTAAATACACTATATGGACCAAAGTACTGGGACGTCTGACCATTATACCCATCATTCTGTAGAGCATTTATGAGGTTGGGCACTGTTGTTGGACATGGAGGCCTGGCTTTCCATTCCAGTTCATCTCAAATGTGTTGTATGAGGCTGAGGTCAGGACTTGAGGTCATGACCAGTCCATTTCTTCCACACCAAACTCTCCAACCATGTCTTTATGCACTTTTGTGCACTAGGGAACAGTCCTGCTAGAAAAGAAAAGGTTCTTCCCCAAACACTGTCCACAAAGTTGAAAGCATGGTGTTATCTAAAATCTCTGACTGAAGACTGAACTCCACTGGAAGTAAGGGGCCACCTGAATTAAATAATAAAGAGGTGTGTCCCAATACTTTTGTCCTACATAGTGTATATTTTGTTTACTTCGTTTTCTGTGTCTATTATACACCTTCAGTCGTTTCTCTCTTTGTGTCAAGACTTTGTTCTGTATAACAGGAACCACATTTCAACACATCTAAATGATGCTTGGTCACCTTCAGCATCTCCCCAGTGGCTCAGCTGACTGAACGTTCACAGTATCATCATTTGAGCTTGAACTCCAGCAATGTCACAGTCATCCATTACTGGGAGCCCAAAATGAGTAACCCTTGGGATTGTGCGATGGAAAAGAGTCTCAGCAGGTGAGTGGAGGGTAAACAAAACAAATTCTACTCTGTCAGATAAAAAAGCTGCTGTACAGGGATGTTCTTATTCATCTATGTACAAATAATATAATGTACCCTCAAACATGGTCTTTAATGTCCAGTTGTGTACCTTTCTCAGGGGAATAGGGGTCATACAGCACACAAGCAAAATCTAGTCAGTGCAACTTAAAATGATATTAGTGGAATGGTATATTACAAATATATCATATGAGATACATTGGGCTTTTGTTGGTACAAGCCTAAAAGATATAGTTTTTTACATGTATGCTATATACACTATATACATTAAAATGAATGAGTCCCCCTTTGCTGCATAATATGTCTTTATTGCTGAATAGTACTTCTACAAATGCCAGATAATACGTCTTTAATCAATAAAAAACACTTCAGTAATGCAAGATGTCTATAATTCTGAATGATACTCCCATGCTGAGTAATGCAATATTTCTAAAATGCAAATGACTGGCTGGCATATTGTGTCTCATTTATGACTCCTATGTAAACAGATGAGCTACATATATTTATGTACACAATGTCACTGTAAAGAAACAAAATCCAATTCTGACCAGTAAATCTCTTTGACTTCGGACACAAATATGTCTTTGATTGGGTCCCTAGAAGTAACAAAGCTCCAACTGACCGTGTCACTCATGTTACCTTTCAAACTGATCGTGTCAACCGGTCATTTTCCCCCTCTGTGGCTGACCTCCCACTACACCCCCAGAGAGCAGGAACCACTCTAGACAAAATGCCACTGTTGCTCCCCCAACAGTCAATTAGAGAGAACAATAGAGAGGGCAAGGGACGACTAAATAAACTGCTGAAAGAACAACTCCCGCCAGGTTGTTCAGAGTGCAGAGAGGAGCTGTCAAAGCATGAAAATGGAGTGAACAGATAATGAAACGCGAAAAATTGGGACATCTTACCTCAGCCCTGCAGGGCCCCTCTGGCAAGGAGACGACTGACAGAAATAGATAGTTTCTTAAAAGAAACCTACACCTCTCAAAAACAAAAAAAAAAGATGCAAGATACACTCGCCTGCCAAAATGCATGACAATAAATGTTTACGAACAGCCGGAGTTGAGGCATCTTGGCTTGGCTTGTAACATTTCACGTTTTCCTCAGATTGGTATCTTTGCCCTCATGGCTGGCGTTCCCTTGATGTACACTTGATCTGAGTATATAAAGTAATCTTTTGGTGTAGATTTTCCCACATTAGGCAACAAAATTTCTGGTGGCGCATGGATCAGGTGTCATGGGACTTTGTCATTTACTGAGGACAGATAAGAGAGAATTAAAACGGAAATGTCATGTAAAAAATTTAATAGCCTTTATGTAATATGATATGGTCCACACTGAGGTCACTGGAAATAATAGCAGTGAATAATACGAATAAAAGAGAATTTCTCAATAATAAAATAAATAAAAGACATTTATTTGATATAACAAAGCTATTAAATTTAGCATAAATGATGCCAGGAGTTACAGTTAAAGCTCTGAAAATCAGTTTTTGGAATGAGCCTTTTCATCAACACTTCTCTCATTTTGGCTGTGTCTCATTTTGCAGTTGCAAGGTATCAGATAGCAAAAACATGGGACATGGATATTAAAGCATCAGCGTTTACTGGGCAGCTCAGCCCTACTGTCCTGTTTAGGATAGAATATCATGAAGTCTATTTTGGGACCCAAATATGTTCACTGGTGACCAATGCTGTTAAAACTTCAGCTGCACAATACTTCTGTAAACAATTCCATTCAATTCAATTTTATAGAATACAGGTCCGAGCCCCTAGTGGGTAAACTAAAGGCTACAGAGGCGAAGAAAAACTCTCTCAGCTTAAGGAAAAAACCTCGGGAGGAACCAAGACTCAGAAGAGGAACCCTCCTCCTCAGGTTGACCCAGAAAGAAAGAATAGAGATTCTTTATGGGGATAAAAACAAGAGATGGCCTTCACAAACAAGATAATTAAGTGTCCTAAGTCAATTTTTTTTTTATTTGAAATTTGAATACAGTCTTTAGAATTATTGTACTATTTCTATTGTTTCCTCTCTTTTAGATCTATCGTGCACTTAGTCTTGTGGGGTTTCTGTTTTAGTTCTATGCCTTGCACCATGATTCTGGAGGAACATAGTGGTCCTGGAGGAAAGTTGTGGTCTTTAAAGGACTACTGTGATCCTGGAGGAACATAGTGGTCCTGGAGGAAAGTTGTGGTCTTTAAAGGACTACTGTGATTCTGGAGGAACATAGTGGTCCTGGAGGAAAGTAGTGGTTCTTGAGGATCATTATTTTATTTTACTGTGTACTGTGTAGATGGTTGAAATGACAAACATAGAGGTGAAATCCCAGAAAAGCATCCAGTAAGGTAGCATGTAACATGTAAGTGTGTGATGTTATTTTTGTTATTTAGTAGAGCAGTAATTTTATTTATGTATGTATAGTATTTATACTCATTTCTCTTATTGACCCCAGCATTTTGTGTATACAGTAATCCCCTGCTTTTCATGGGGGTTACGTTCCAAGACCACCCATGTGTTTTATAGTGTAAACCCTAAATATGCCCCCAAATATGCTACCAGAACAATTTTTTTAAACCCTTTTTCTTTTTTAAAGAAAATGTAAAGGTAAACAAAACTTTATTGCTAAAATAATATTAGCATTAGCAGTTAGCATTACTATGGTTCGGTGAAACGTGGGTTGGGTTAAAACACTAAAATACGAGGACAAGACACAGAGCAGTCGTGCTACATGCTGCAGCTTCTTCTTCTTCTTCTTCTTCTTCTTACATTTATGGAATTGTTTGGTCACAATGATGTGTCCTTCATTTACATTTATGGCATTTATCAGACGCTTTTATCCAAAGCGACTTCCATTCTCTAACTACAGGGGACAGT
>JBBJLR010000002.1:4491778-4509038 GCA_037577145.1 Brachypetersius gabonensis | reverse complement strand
CACACTGAATCTTCAGGAGACTGAAGGTCCTTTAAACAAATCAGGGAGACCAAGGCCACTCCCCCTACTTGCCACCTAATTACCTCACTGAGATTAACAGTAATCAAGCCAGGATGTTAACAGTAATCAAGCCAGGATGTTGTGTCTTGTCTAATTAATCCTAATTTCCAGCTAAATTTGTTTAATTAGTTGACTGACTAGGGCATTTGAAATTACTTTTTCACTCAGCCAGTCAATCTGGGATGTTTTTTCTTTCAGTAAATATATTTCATGTTTTCTCAGGTTGTATATGTCAAATTAAATTATCACAGAGCTGTATTTATATGCAACAAGCAGCCACTTATGAAATCTAATGAAAATCATATGGTTTCAGTCATACTGCAGAACAAATGCAAAAAATAATGGCAAAATAACATGGTTTGTGAGAGTAAATTATAAATTATTATATTCATATGACACCACTAATTATAAGATATCTGGTATGTCCCAGATTGAAATCAGAGGGGACTGTAACATCATAAAAACCTGAGGCTTATCATTTCAATTGTGGTGCTTGGTTACAATACCAACTACAAATATGCTTACTTAGTTGCCTGCCAAAGATTTAAAAAATACTATTTTTTGTCTTAGCTTTGACATATTAAGTAGATTAAATTAAAGAAATGAGAACAAATGTTTTATGGTGACAGGCTGCAAAGCAACTAAAGGAGCATTGATAAAGGAGTTCCACCCACTCAGCATTCTGCACCACCAGTATACTGATCACCGCCTGATCATCTGGAATCATCTGCTCCTGGTTCTTTACTGGGTCAGGGCTTCATTTAGATGTGCTTTCTTAAGCTTGAATGATTCATACACAGGTCACTGTGTGCCTGTCACACGCACCAGATCACGTGACGTCAATCGGCACCGAAAGTGACTGACGGCGGTATATAAACAGGAAGTAAGTGTATACTCTTCACACAGACATTGAAATTTTACCGCTTCATGCCCGCGTGTCTTTCATCTCAACTCAACTTCAAACCCTCCTCTCGGTACCATGAGTACTCTGACTCTTCGGAGTCCGTTTATATACTGTCTGTGTGTGTGTCTAGAATGCGAGCCCATCTTGGTGTGGTCTCTAACTCCTCACGGAGCGTTCTTATACTAAATAGTGGTTTACCAACTCCCTCGTGTGTGTCATGTTCGAGTCCTTCCACCACGCAATGAAGTGGGCACAAGTCACTCGTTATTCTGCCTATCACCGTGACAGTGCCTTAACAAACAAAAAAACATTCCTCAGGTTCAGGGACTGGACTGAAAAATTATGTACACACACAGTGAGGAGTTAAATGAATGAACTGAAATTCTTATTTTTTTCTTTTAGAGAATACAAAACAACCACACGATGTACGGGATGGTCCACTCTTTGCAGCCTCTTGGTGAGTCCCTACTCGGAGGAGGACCGTCCTCCTTCTGCTGTTTACACACAGGCGATTATGCCTCATTCACAAGTCCCATCTCTTAACTCTCAGCGTCTCTGTGGCACTGTGATGGGTCCAGGGACTGACATTAAAAGTTCTTCAGACAGCCTGGAGAAATGGTCCGTAAGACTACACTAAAATACAAGAAATTGTATTGATTGGAGGCTCAATACTTCTGCACAGTACTGTATGTTACTTCTATTGCACTTGCAGGATTTGCTACTCCTGGTTTCATATCACATTTCATTGTATTAATGTGAACATTACAAGCACAAAGCATGCATTTTTGAACAATTTAATAATGATCTGTGGAACAGTAAAATTTAATTCTTACCATTTCTAGTGATAAATATGAGGAAGAACCAGCTCCATATTAATGTCTATGTATTTGAATGCTATGCATTTGAATGCATGGGCGTAAATTTCATTTAACAGTAGGGGGGCACAATAAATATAAAATTCTCATGAGCAATTCTTGAAGGGGACACAAATAATAGAGTCAAATTGTACTTCTAAATAAAAACAAGGAATTAAAAAAAGGTTTAAAATTGTATTTAAAATTAATAAAGACACTTAAGAACAGAATTGAAATTGATTATACAAAAAAAAAATTACTGTGGGGTCAGTTCGGACATAGCACAGTGCTCGTTTAGTAAATGCACAGCTAAACAATATGCTAATTGTGGTAAGTTAACTTTATGCCAAGTTGTCACAAATAAAACAATGCATGGCAGGTTAGTTGCAGTGCACTATGCAACAAGCTGTTGTAAACAAGCTAACGTTAACTAGATAAATAAGATTCATGGACAATTACATCGGTAATCATCATTTTTGCCGTAACTAGTTTATGAATGAGTCTGCATCAACTACATTAAAGACAATCGCTTTATTTAAAGTGAATAAAATACCCTACTTACTGGAGTCACACATTAATTAAACCATAGCCACACATCTGACTAGTATGTGTTGACAGTAGGTGGGCCAAACCACTGTGAGGAAGGGGAGGGGGGAGAGGCAGTGGGCCAAACCACTGTGAGGAAGGGGATGGGGAACAGACAGTGGGCCAAACCACTGTGAGGAAGGGGAAGGGGAACAGACCTGTGAGGAAGGGGAGGGGGAACTCAAATGTTTCTAAATGCATTTTTTGCGTTTGGTTTTTTTTTGACTTACACAATTATTTTAGGTATACATACATCTATTTTTCTTATTAGAGAGTGCAAAATTTTTCATTTTCACCCCCATACCCCACAGGATTTACGCCCATGTTTGAATGTCATTGAAGTTCCTGTTGTGTAATGATCAGCTGTCCCAATACTGAACACCATGTAGTGTAGTGTGTACTTAGTGTAGTTTGCTGACTTACAACAATTATGAGGTTGTTTCATTTCAATGAACAGAATATCAACAAAAAAACATGTCACATAAAAGTTTTAAATTCATTTGCATTTCACTGAGTGAAATAAATATTTAAATACCTTCAACCCAGCCAGACTTCTGGCTCCAGACTGGCTTTGTGTCCATGTTGCACACAGATTACAACCAGTCTATCAATCACAGATACTCCTGATCTGAACTCGTTGTGTGTGTAAAGCACACCAGTCCACAGAATCAGTTTCTTCCATTCCAACTTCTCCACCGCCCTGGGCAAAACCAAAGAACTGTCAAAGGATGTCAGGGACGACTGTAGACCTGCACAAGGCTGGAATGGGTTATAAGACCATCAACAAGAAGCTTGGTGAGAAGGTGCAATTATTCAGAAATGGAAGAAATAAAAAGTGACCATCAATTGCCCTCAGTCTGGCGCTCCATGCAGTATCTTGTCTCATGGGGTGGACGATCAAGAGAAAACTGAGGCATCAGTCCAGAACTACACTGGAGGAGCTTGTTATTGATCTGAAGGCACTTGGGACCACAGTCACTAAGAATACCATTGTAATGATGTAGTGGTAACACACTACATCATAATGGATTGATGTCTTGCAGTACCCACAAGGTCCTCCTGCTCAAGAAGGCACATGTACAGCCAATTTTAAGTTTGCCAGTGAACATCTAAATGATTCAGAGAAGGCTTGAGAGAAAGTGCTGTGATCAGATGAGACCAAAATCGAGCTCTTTGGCATCAACTCAACCCGCCATGTTAGGAGGATGAAAGATGCTGAGTATGACCTGAAGAACACCATCCACACAGTGGATGGAGCATGGAGGTGGAAACATTATGCTGGGGATGTTTATTTTCTAAGGGTACACCAACTTCACTGCATTGAGGGGCCAATTAATGGGGCCATGTACCATAAAATCTTGGACGAGAACATTCCAGCAAGACATTGACCCAAAACATACTGCCAAAGTAGCAAAGGAGTGGCTAAAGAAGAAGCACATTAAGTCTCAAGACCTCAATTCTATAGAAATCTGTGGAGGAGCTGAAGCTTTGAGTTGCTGAGCAGCAGCCAAGAAACCTAAAGGATTTAGAGAGTTTCTGTGAAGAGGATAGGGACAAAATCCCACCTGAGATCTGTGCAAACCTAGTCACTGACTATAGAAAACATCTTACTGCTGTACTTGCCAACAAGGGTTTCTCCACCCAGTGCCAAGTCATGTTTTGCTTTGGTGTCAAATAATTATTTCACTCAATTTATAACTTTTATGTAAAAAAAACTTCCCCCCACTGGATATGCATTTAACTGAGCATCACTCATGAAACACAAGTGGGGCTATAAAGAAAGCCAGACTTGTATAGTGCCTGCTTACTCAATGAATAATCTCTGAAATAGAGGGCTCTCTGCAATATTATGGGCAAACAGAAATGCAGTGAATCATTTCTATACTTATCAAAAGAAAAAAAACCCTGACTTTTCTAAAGGCAGGTGTTTGTTCATAGGTCACATACAGCATAGCAAGTCTCTCTGAACATACTATTTCTCCTGGGAGACAAGTGGTTCCCTTATTTAATTTTTAAAATATATTTATTGATTATATGTATTTTAAAACACATGCAGCACAAATTTTCCATTTGATTTCATCGATGCAAAATTGTAGCCCACCATTTCTGTGTGAAGAACATTGCTTTAGGTATGTTTCAGGAGTGATATATAACTGAAGAGAATAGCCTGTCACAGCCTGAACAGCTGTTCATTTGGGAGGAGATCAGATATGTTTTCAGAGAACACAAGTACGCCTTCATGCTAGTCTCTTTTCCCAAAAGAGGTTTTTAGCAGCGTTACAAAGGGCCACAGTATTTAACTTGAAAACAAGGAATGTTTATACCCACTCTTGTGTCCTTTAGGAGGTTTTTAATTGCTGATAAAATGCAACTATTGTAGCTGAGATAATGAAGGTGTGGTGCCAATAGCAATAGTACACTTGTTTCTACTTTAGCAGTTCATGGAGTACTTTAGCAGTTTTCTCTTCTACTGTCTAGTTTAACACAGTCCAGTCCAGTCAGCTACTTCACCTTATACCTTAAATACGGCTCATTACACCCTGGACTTTCAATAGCAACTGCACTTTACCTTCCGTTTATTGTTTACTGCCATTACAGGAAAACGTATTCGATTTGATAAGCTACAATTTAAACTCACTCAGTGTCGTTCCATGCTGCTAACTGTCTCCTGTGCAGTAATACACTTATGGTGCAATATTATTCATTCTGGAAGGTTTATATTCCTTTCACGCTTTACTATAACACCGATGTATTGTCTACTTTTTGTGTTGTTGCAGATTTTCATGCCATTCACACTATTATTACATTGCTATGTTGTCTGACACCTTTGCAATAGTCACAGTTATAGTTCAACACTAGTCCTGTTCACGCTACTCAGTCACATTACATTGCTGTTATATTGTTGTGTTGATTTTTTTGTGTGTTGTTTGTATGGTTTCTGTCATAACTTGCTCTCTATTGATTACTGAATGTTTTCTATATGCTCTCTGTGGTGAAATGTCTCATCACACTATGTGTCCACAGCAGCTGATGACAATAAAGTAGACTTGAACCTCAAACCTCAGATGAGAGGTATCATCCAGGAAAAAATAGATTAGAAAAGGTCAAATAAATTTCTGCAAAGCCAAACGTATTCTGTCCGACCAAACCATGGCCTGAGCCATTCATCCCATCCATGTTTAGAGCCCATCCCTACATTCATGGGGTAAAGAGTGGAGACCCTGGACAGGTCATCAATCCATCACGGGTCAAACCCAAACACACACAACCTCCTTCACACACACAGTCACACCACTAGCATGGCGAAAACCCACTCAGACATGGAGAAAACATTCAAACTCCACTCAGAAAAAGACCCTTACCTGAACTGGCTTGGAACCAAACATTTCTAATTATCGTCCAGCTTTGGTTGATTCCAAAAAATTTGGTTTATGAAATTATCGAATCCTCAGTTTCTATGAAAATAGAACATTTACAATCCTTTGTATCTTATACAGAAGTCAAAAAGGTCTAAACAACAGCTCTGTAGCACCCATAATAACATCAAAAGGGCAGTTGCAGCTATTTTGTGTACATATTTAAAATGCAGGGCAGCTGGTGGCCTAGTGGTTAGGGCATTCTCCCTGTGAAAAGAAAGTCACGAGTTCGATTCCCAAGACCGCTAGGCACCGCTGAGGTACCCTGAACAAGGTACCGTCTCCACACACTGCTCCCCAGGCGCTGTGTTCATGGCTGTGTCCCTGCTTCACTTGGTGAATGGGTTAAATGCAGAGGAGGTATTTCGTGCTGTGGTGTGTTCACTTATGACTGGATTGTCACTTTCATATTATATTTTATCAAAGCTGATATTTCAACTGTGTAAAGTCTTAAGAATAAAAGAATGGAAGTGTGTTCCCTTCCATTTTTTGAAGCATCTTTCACATGTTTAAGAAAAACGTGTTATTACAGATTGTATACAACACATAATCGACAGGTGTTGACTTAATTATAATGTGATAATGTCTTATTTCCTCAATATTGCCACTGATTAGCACCTCTGGTCCAAAGTATGTTATCTCTTAAGCACCAAAACACAGGTTGTCCAAATTTTGCTAGTTGAGTATCTTGCATAAAACCACTCTCCATGATGAACGGGATGAAATTTATTTTGATATCAAAGGAAATGCTACCATTTTGTGTGCCCTAACTCCTATTAAACATGTAAAAGTCATGATCCCATTGATTTTATCTCAGTTGGTAATTGTCCCCTAAAAGATTAAACTTTGCTTTCTAACAAGTCTAAAATGAGATTGTACAGATCTAAGAAAGATAAGCATTCTTGGAGGTCCAGCATCCCTTTAGTTTTTGTAAATCTTCAGTTCCTTAGATTCTATCCAAAGATGTAAAAAGGAAGAGGGAAAGGAAGCAAAAAAAAGGCAAAAGTATAAGAAACACCTCTTCCAGAGCTTGTTTTGACCAATTTGTTTCCAATTAACCCTGCTGGGGTTCGGGGTTGGCTTCATTGTGTCCAGGGCCATGCTTTAATGCTTCACAATATCTGTTTGTATTTACTTAATGGGCAAGCTTGGAGAGTGCCAGGCGTTCAGTAATCCTTTGCTTTCAATTACCGCTCACAGCTTGGTTCTGCTGCCAGAAAGGAGAGGAGTTATTCTCTGAGCTCTGTCCTCAGCTTCCCCACCACCCGCCCCCTTCTTTCACCCCGTATTCAAACCCGGCTGCCCATACTGAGGAGTTCATTCCCCTTCACGCTAGCTTGATTTTCCATGAATGCCAGCTTTCACTGAACTATGCTGTTTTATGTGACGAAGACCTCCTCTCTGTGCTCAGTGCATGTCTATGCTCTGTATTTATTTGAGTTTCCTGTCCAAGCCTAATGTCTTGGATAGATCAGAATCTAAATAAGACCAATTAAAACTCTGCACATAATAGAGATCATTAAAAGATCAGTGATATTGATATAAGCAGTGACATTTCATATGGTAAGACTATTGCACATAATAATAAGGCATTACTCATAATGATAGTGTGTTAGCATGATTATCGAAAATTTTAGTCTTTTGACAGAGAGACTGCCACCTACCCCACTAACCTGGAGAATAACTGCAAGGCGGGTTCCTCTCAGTTCTTTCAAAACCTCAGAAGTTAATTTGTTCAGTTGGGGAGGTAATTATTTGATGGACAAGGCAGCCGAGGTTAAGTGGTTATCTTTCAGGCAGGTAATGGACTGTGCAAAGGTCTTGAGCTGCCCCTCATTCCTTTATATTTTACTTTGAGTCACTGTGTTGGTGCAAAAATACTATTTTATGCCTAATAAACCATCTCATCTTTGGCATATAGAGTAGATTAAATTAAAACAATAGGGACAAAGGTTGAAGTACAGGCTGCAAAGACCCTAAAGGTACAAGGAGCCTAGATAAAGGAGTTCCAACCACTCAGCATTCAGCACCACCAGTATACTGATCACAGCCTGATCATCTGGAATCATCTGCTCCTGTGTCTTCACTGGTTCAGGCCTCAAGTTAGATGTGCTTCGTTCTGCTTAAATCACAGCTGTCAAACTCCAGTCCTGGAGGGCCGTGGTCCAGCACATTTGAGTGATTTCCCTGCTCAGACACACCTGGTTCACATCATCAATTAATTGTCAGGTTTAGTGAATGTGTTTGAGGAGAACCACTATCAAAATGTGCTGGACACCGACCCTCCAGGACCGGAATTTGACACCCCTGGTTTAAATGATTCATACATAGGTCACTGTGTGGCTTAACAAAAAAAAAACATTCCTTTAAAACTGTTCAGGTTCAGGGACTGAAAATGAGAGTTTTTGAAAGGCCTTCAGGAAGTCTGGAGAACTGTTCCTTAAGACTACACAAAAATGACAAGAAAGTCTGGCTCTTTGGGAAAAAAAATGTTAAGAAATGTGAGGTACGGTGTCAAGGTGAGAACAGTTCAAGTCTCATATGAACAATGCCTGCCTGAGTAGCAAGTGATAGTGGTAGAGAACAGGCTGGAGTGTGTGTTGGCCAAAAGCTCCAAGAGTTTGCATCTTTGGAAATCAAGAACTCCTACTGCCTCATTTCTACAAATAATTCAGACGGGCTTAGCAAGTGTCTTGGAGCTTTCCCCACAAGCTGATATGTGTTTTTTCTCCAAAAGTAGACCACGACAGAAGAATCTTATGTAAGAGTGTTGGGCCAATTTGGCTTGGTCCGGGTTTGGGACTCTCACACCCTGCAAGTCTGGCAACCCTCTTAGCATCTGTTCACTTCATTTTTTTCCCTTGTCTCATTGACCATCAGGCATAAAAAGATGAATTGAGCAGTACCCCCCACTCCCCCCGCGGCCCCCCCAACCCACACCTCATCCCAGACAGCGAGGAGCCTGACAGCAATTAGCTTTCGTGTCTCCTTAGCACAACCATCTATTGAAATGCTGTCGAGGCTGCCGGAGGAAAACCCCGGGAAAGGGGAGCTGCGGTTACACAACAGGCAGGTTTGTGAACAGGCCTCTGCATTCGGAGCCACCTCACCGCCCAGCTGTGCCAGAATTAGCCCAGCCAAGGAGAGTTTGAGTACCTTTGTCATCAAAAAACGAAGGGAGGAAAAGAAAACGGGATAAAAGAGGCAGGGAGGTTAAAGAAATTGGAGTATGGCAGTTGAAAGTTCAGCTGAGCTGTTATGCACACATCACCTATCATGCGGGACAATTACAATAATTTAAAATATATATTTTTTTAACCTTCCTGTAGTGTTCGGGTCAAATCTGACTGATTTACAACTTAAAACACTCGTAAATATTGTAAATATTGTATCTGATTGCCTCAAGGCCTGATAATATCCTCCACACTATGCACGGGAACATACAAAAGTGATGATCACCTCTTTCAATGAATTTTGAGTGTTTTAATCAAACCTGTGGTGTTCCCGGTCAAAAGTGACTGCCATGGGAAATGAATGGGTATCCAGACTATACTCATCTCTCAGACAGAAAACATCCCCATACACACAACCCCAACTCATTCATTCACTCACTCACTCACTCACACACACACTCACTCTCTCACTCACTCACTCACTCACACACACTCTCACTCTCTCACTCACTCACTCCACTCGCTCACTCACTCACTCACTCACTCCACTCGCTCACTCACTCACTCACTCACTCACTCACTCACTCACTCCACTCTCTCACTCACACACTCATTCACTCACTCACTCACTCACACACTCACTCACACACTCCACTCCCTCACTCTCTCACTCATTCACTCACTCACTCACTCGCTCGACTCACTCACTCACTCACTCACACACTCACTCCACTCTCTCACTCACACACTCACTCACTCACACACTCATCACTCACTCCACTCCCTCACTCACACCCTCACTCACTCACTCTCTCGCTCCACTCACACACTCCACTCACACACTCCACTCACTCACACAATTACACACTCACTCACTCACTCACGCACACACTCACTCACTCACTCACTCACTCACACACTCACGCACACACTCACTCACTCACACACACACACTCACTCACACACTCACTCACTCAGTCACTCACTCACACACTTACTCACTCCACTCCCTCACTCACATTTTAGACTGAACAATGTATTTTGCGGGTACACATCTATGTCTATCCCCCACCTGAACCACACCTTCCAGACAAATCAATTTATCATCTTCACACAGACCCCATATATATAGCTTCATGTTTGCCTTGCACTCCTTTTACTCTGAGCACAATGAGAAGGCGACTGACCAAGAGGTTATCTGAAGAGGTTCAGGTTTTTGGACATGATGAAGAGGGCACTGAAATTGAACCAGAGATAGAGGAGGAAATGGAAGACAACACAGATTTTGGTCCAGACTTTGAGGAGACTGACCAGTCAACAGATGGAGAGGAAGAGGCACCTGAAGAACGGGCACCTGAGGAGACATTCCAGTCCAAAAGTAGACTTTTGCTCTGGTCTTCATCCCCCTAGGACAGAGGAAGTAGAGTGAGAGTGGAAAACATCATAAAGATGACGCTAGGGCCAACACGGTATGCAACATCTCATGTGGATGACATCAAGTCCAGCTTCCAACTCTTTTTACCAGAGTCCATTGAGGGAATTACACTGGACCCAACATGGAATCAGGGAAGAGTTTCAAGAGGAGACTTTTCCTAGCAGAGCTGGGAAAGCTTTGGTGACTCCTCTTATTCAACGGCACCAGCACGTTCCCTGCACACCAGCCTCTGCCAGTCTGGTTAGGAGTGTGTCAGCCCCAGCCCAGAAATGCTCTCCCCCAACAAGGACACGGGCAGGCGATGTGAGCTCTGTGCCCCTACAGACAGAAAAAAATGCCTGAACTGCTGCAAATGTGATACCTATGTTTGCAAGGCCCACTCAGACCTGAGTGTCACATGCCACTCATGTGCATGAATTCACATACACACACACACACACACAGACTTCATGCGGAGTTTGGTCATTGGTTTTACATTACATGTTCATTATGTAATGCATTTTCAGCGGCTATTTGTATTTTCACTGCAGTTATTTTATGTCTAATTCTATAAATTCATTTTAAACACTACTTTGAGACATTGTTCACAGCTAAAGAATGTTGAATAATAATTTGGTGGTGAAAAATGGTTTTTGTGCTAATTTAAGAGCAGTTAAAACATACCTGTCAATTTTTACCGGGAACACTAAATTAAGGGGTGAAAGGTGAACACGACAGGAGGGTTAAGCCATGATAGGCTTGCAACAAAATAGCTCACTAATGGCACTTTCCACTGGCACAAGGAACCATTTCATATTCATATTTTTGAATTACAAATCAAAGGAGCAGTACCCGAGTTGCTTGACCGCAGAACTGCTTTTTGATACAGGGCTGAGATACAGTGGAAAATGAAGCCGTGCTGCAAGTTCCATGCAGTATGGTTTAGGTACGGCATAGTGCTGTAGTTCTTCAGACTGGTCTTGGTCTTGAGACCGTTTTCAAGGCCAATTTTCTGTGGTCTCGGTCTTGTCTTGGTCTTGACTCTTTTTGGTCTCGGCCTTGTCTTGGTCTCGACTCTATTTGGTCTCGTCCTTGTCTTGGTCTTGACTCTATTTGGTCTCACTCTTGTCTTGGTCTCGACTCTATTTGGTCTCGGCCTTGTCTTGGTCTCGACTCTATTTGGTCTCACTCTTGTCTTGGTCTCGACTCTATTTGGTCTCGGTCTTGTCTTAGTCTTGACTCTATTTGGTCTCGGCCTTGCCTTGGTCTCGACTCTATTTGGTCTCAGTCTTGTCTTGGTCTCGACTCTATTTGGTTTCGGTCTTGTCTTGGTCTCGACTCTGTTTGGTCTCTGTCTTGTCTTGGTCTCAACTCTATTTGGTCTCGGCCTTGCCTTGGTCTCGACTCTATTTGGTCTCGGCCTTGTCTTGGTCTCGACTCTATGTGGTCTCGGCCTAGTCTTGGTCTCGACTCTATTTGGTCTCTGTCTTGTCTTGGTCTCGACTCTATTTGGTCTCTGTCTTGTCTTAGTCTCGGACATAGCGGTCTCAATGGGATGGGAAGAAAGAGAAAACTGTGCATGCACATCATCACAGAACAGTAGCATTATTTATTATGCTCCACAACATAAGGACAATATAAATGAAAAGATAACATGAATTTGATTTAATGAGTAATTAACGAGTAATAATTACAGCTTGGCCTTTTTTCTCTACAGCTGATCTGAGTAATGTGATGTCGATTCTAGCCCTAGTCTGTTTTCGGTCTTAGTCTTGGTCTCGCCTAAGTGTGTCTTGGTCTTGGTCTTGGTCTTGATACCCCCCAGTCTCGTCAGTGTCTTGGTCTTGATACCCTCCGGTCTCGGTTTAGGCGGTCTTGACTGCAACACTAGTACAGCACGGCCATTGTTTGTCTATAGAAAAATGACATTAGAAGACAGCCCTCTTGGAGCAAGTCTCCCCTTCAACTTAGATCAAGCCCCACATCTCTAAATCACAGTTCTTAGCTTAATGAGTTACAATTACTTCATTGCACTTATAGCTTTATAATGGACCCATTGAAAATGAGGAAACTACATCTACTTCAACTTCTTTTGCTAGTGCATCTAATAATGTATTTTTTTTTCCTCCGAACTGGTGCACTCAGTGTTACTAGGGCCAAAAGGGAAATCACATTCACTCAGGCCATGAAGATTGCAGCAAGACTGATGTTTTCTATCTGTAATTAATTTAAATGACATCCATCACAGCCCTCACGGTGCAGAGTGAGGCCAGTTCAGAGATCAGGCCAGTTAATTAAACTTTATTACAGTGTGCCGTGAAATACATCACCCAGACCAGTGCAGAGACAAAAAGACAGGGAGAAGCGAAAGGGAGGGAAAAGCGCTGGCTGCTAGATAACACCATTGTCCTGCTCTGTCCCCTCGCTATTGTTTGGCCAACACATGTCTCCGTGCTCCAAGCCCGTTCCAAATTTGATATGAGGGTCCAAGACAGCGTTTTTTTTCTGTAAGCTATAATTGCCCTTTTCTCTGCAAGTAGATAAAATGATTGTTGGCCCAAACCTGATCCCAGTCTTTGCAGGGTCTGTTTTTCTCATATTGATGTGATGTGTTTTGATCCGGAAGGAAATTCAGTCCTGAGCTGTAAATAATTCAGATGTAATAGGTCATGGGAAGCATTCAGATGGTGAACGAGGAAAAATATGAATGTAAAGACGGATCGCTGGAGAAACACTACAGCCATTTCTAAATGGTTCAAGTGTGTCTCAAGCGCCGGCGACTGACCTTCTGGAGAATTTAGCACCAGACCTAATCTAACACTACCAATCAAGTGTGTTCTGGGCAATGAATAAAGCTTCTTTGGAGTGAAAAGGCTCATAGAAGCGGCAGATCTGGATGGGAGATATAGGATAAAATGATTATGATTAAAACAAGATTACCGTTTGTCACGGTTATGCCTAGGTCTCATGCCTTCTCTGGGACGGTTCCTAGCTGCGACCACCAGGGGTCGCCACGAGACTGTGGATACCCTCTCATTACTATGACACCTGTCTTGTTTCATATTAGTGTCACTTGTTTTGTAACACTAAGTAATCATCTGTCGCTCTGCTTCCTGTCTGTCTTGTGTGTATATATAGTCCCTACTTCAATTGTTCGCCACGAGTACATACCATCACATTCACCTTCCTTTTGTGACGTCCTAAATTAAAGTGTGTTAGTATATTATGGCGGTCTGCTTCGGTGCCTTTTCTCCTCAACCACTACAGGACCACATCATGACAGAATGTACTCGTCTTACTCGACGCACCGCAGGCCCCGTCGACAACGGTGAGGGTACCTCCATTGATTCGGAGGAGGATGAGGACGTATGGGTGGATCCGACGACCCTGGCTGAACCCCGAAGAGAGTTTGTTAGCCGAGGAGGAGGACAAGAAATACCCACCTCCTGGGGAGATCTTCCAGGTTAGGACAACCACCCTGCCGTTAACCTCTGTCTCCATATCACCACCCAGGTCTCGAAAGAGACGGAGGAGACGGCGAGGAAAAACTCAAAAAACAGAGGAGAGACCATCTAGAACACCCGCGGACTGCTACAGCGAGCCCTCTCCAATCGGGATCTTTGATGTCCTTCAAGGGGATCGCTCTGTGAGGGAGTACGCAGAGGAATTTCACATCGCGGTGAAGAATAACATGTGGACTGGCAACATACTTGTCTACGCCTACGTCGGTGGATTAGAAACCCCGATACACGACCTACTGACCCAGTTCCCACGTTCCGAAACACTGGAGGGGGCGATTCAGCTCAGCTTACATCTAGAACAGTATTCGGTTTACTTACCTCCGAGTGGCTCAGATCCGTACCCGCCATCTCCTCTTCCTTCATCTCCGGCGCCCACTTTCCAGAGGGGCGCTTCACCTCCAGCGTCGCCTGATTCGTCGGACGCTTCGTCTCTGATGTCCACCTTCCAGAGGGGCGCTACACCTCCAGCGTCGACTGATTCGTCAGACGCTTTGTCTCCGGCGCCCGCCTTCCAGAGGGGCGCTTCACCTCCAGCATCGACTGATTCGCCGGATGCTTCGTCTCCGGTGCCCTCCTTCCAGAGGGGCGCTTCTCCTCCAGCGTCGACTGATTCGTCGGACGCTTTGTCTCTAGCGCCACCGAGACCGCCTCTACTGTCACCAAAATGGCTTCTTCAGCCACTCAGACTGCCTCTCTAGCCACTCAGACTGCCTCTCTAGCCACTCAGACTGCTCTCTGGTCTGTCCGGTCCCAGCTCTGGTCTGTCTGGTCCCATCTCTGGTCTGTCTGGCCCCATGTTCAGTCCCATCTCTAGTCTGTACAGTCTCATATCCAGTCCCATCTCTAGTCTGTTCAGTCCCATCTCTAGTCTGTCCCGTCTCCTCTCTAGTCTGTCCAGTAGCTGCTCCAGCCCGTCTCGTGGACTGCCCAGTCGCTCCGGTTCGTCCCGATGCCTGCCCGGCCGCACCGGGTCGTCCCGATGACCGTCCAGGCACACCGGTCTGTTCGGATGCTGAGATCACCGATTCCTCGACGGGCCTGTCGTCGGACATGGCACCGGGCGGTCCTGCTCCTGTTCTGCCTCTGGTACCGGTGTTGGACGACCCGGCTCCTGACTCCTGGGTCAGCGCCCGAGTCGGTACATTAACCTCGCCTTCGCATCTTCGGAGTCTGCCGGCTCCCCCTCCTCCGCCTTGGATTGACTGCTTGACTTTCTCTGGGGCCTCCCCCCTTCATTTGGACTGAAGGACTGGGGTTTTATTCCTGAAGCGCCCCGGGGTTGCGCCTGGACGGGAGGGTACTGTCACGGTTATGCCTAGGACTCATGCCTTCTCTGGGACAGTTCCTACCTGTGACCACCAGGGGTCGCCACGAGACCGTGGATACCCTCTCATTACTATAACACCTGTGTCTTGTTTTATATTAGTGTCACCTGTTTTGTATCACTAAGTAATTATCTGTCTCTCTGCTTCCTGTCTGTCTTGTGTGTATATATAGTCCCTACTTCCATTGTTCCCCACGAGTACATACCATCACATTCACCTTCCTTTTGTGACGTCCTAAATTAAAGTGTGTTAGTATATTATGGCGGTCTGCTTCGGTGCCTTTTCTTCTCCTCGACCACTACAGGACCACATCGTGACACCGTTGGCTCTCTACATAAATATGCCATTGCATGCCATACTGTGAGCTTCATTTTCACAGTTTCTGCCATAAAATCAGTACTATTATCATTAAATGACATGGCAGATGCTAATTTGATGTCCTAATCTTAAATTGACCTGTAACATAACCTGCCATAACAAAACCATCACATACACAAACACATCATGGCAATTATTACAAGATATGACATGTTTATGCAAATAATATCTACTTATTTATTTAAATTTATATCTAAATACACCAGTTGCCCTTTATACTAAGGCTGAATTTTAGATCAGAAGAAATTCTTTAATCTCCTGTTAGGAAAAACTCATGTTAGGTGTAACAGAGATGAGCTTATTTAGATCATTACAGACTTACTGTTTTAAATTAGTTTTCCTTGCTCAGTCTACAGTAATTCCAGTCATGTATTCTGGAAACAGTCGTAGAAGCAGACTATGTTTAGCACCTTAGCATATATGAACACATCTATCCAATAACATTTGGGCTGAACTAGCAATTAGTTGCACCCGGACTAATAAAGCATCATGATTCATCACATTCAGTTCACTCTGAATTGAACATTGGTGATTCCATTGTCAATATTTTGTTCCCTTCTCCAAAAAAAATATATTTATGCACATGCAGGCCAGCTCTGATTCACAAACTCCAGGACACTTATGTGAGTCATCCAGAGAAATGTGATCATTCTTCTTAAATCTCTCCCTTGCAGTTTAAAACAGATGAGTGTCAAGGATCATGCTGAGAGCAGTTAGAAGGCACCTAATAAGCGAGACAATGAAGGACTTAATTAGAGCTTAAGCATGCTGGGGTTAGCCTTTTCTCACGTGCTTTAACCCTAATATTACCTAACATACTATCAGCACTGCATTCGGCCTTTTTTAAGCTCATTAATTCCATGTTGGCCTTAGTTAAATGATCAGCATGTGTAAGTGGAGATTGGAGATTAGATATGTCGGATATATTATTGTGCAAGAGTTAGAAACCAACTGCTCTGCTGATCATTGATGGCTATTAAGTACAAGTTATTCATTTTCCAGCCTTAAAACAGTGCCGTAATACAAAGCACTGTGCAAAACTCTGGAGGCATCCCTAATTTTGTCATATATTGCATTAAATCACATTGTTGATACAGAAATACAATGTAACTGTCTCATTTTTGGCATCTTGGGTAGATAAAATGAAATAAATGAGAACAAATGTTTTGCTGTGACAGGCTGCAAAGTGCCTAAAAGAGCCTAGATAAAGGTATTCTAACCACCAGTATACTCATCACCGCCTAATCATCTGGAAGTTTCTTCACTGGCTCAGACCTTAGGTTAGATGCGCTTTGTTCTGCTTAAGTAATTCATACACTGGTCATTGTGTGTCTTAACCAACCAAAAACATCCCTGTTAAACTGGTCACGTTCAGGGACTGGACTGAAAAAGAGAGTCTTTCAGGAAGCCTGGAGAACTGTTCCTCAAAACTACATTGAAAATGCAAGAAAGTTTGGATCTTTGGAAACAAAATATAAAGAAATGAGATCAGTCCAATTACAGGTGGCTCAAGATATTTGCACAGTCGTGCTGTCATCCAGTTTCATTTCACAGTCAAAAGACATGAATGGGTGGATGGATGGATGGATTTCAGCATATCTATCAGTAATTAACTGGTCTGTGCTATATA
>JBBJLR010000002.1:4423837-4434484 GCA_037577145.1 Brachypetersius gabonensis | reverse complement strand
TGATTCCAGATGATCAGGCGGTGATCAGTATACTGGTGGTGCTGAATGCTGAGTGGGCGGAGCTCCTTTATCTAAGCTCCTTCTGTCTTTTGGCACTTTGCTGCAGGTCACGGTAAAACATTTGTTTTCATTTAATCTCCTCAACAGGCCAAACAGTTTGTGAGCATGAAATAGTATTTTTGCACCAAGGTCATTCAAAGCAAAATATGAAGAAATGAATGATGGCTCAAGACTTCTACACAGTATCTTACATACATTTCTCAGTTCTGATTGGCCATCCAGGCTAAAAGACTGACTTCAGTATGAGTGGATGGGCTAAACTGCTATGGACATATATAAATGTGTTAATGTTTGTGACATCACAACTTTGTTTTAGTACAGAATAGCTTTGCAGTGTAGTTTTTATGTAAAAACTATATGGACGATACACTAAATTTTGGAGCGACAAGGAAGATTCAATTTTCCATCAAATGGCCCCTTTAAGAATCATTGGCGTAAAGAAAAAGTGATGAGACAAAAATACTGCAGCTTTTGAAGTTATTCTTCAATTTAGACCAGTTTTGAGTAGGCTGGGCCTTCTTCCTGCAATACATATCACATGATAATCAGGTCTATGAGCAAAAACTCTCTCTAAACACGGCCTCCAGCCCTCAACCAGGGCCCTATATTTACCACAGGGCGACTAATTTGTCACCGCTGACACACAAAGGCCACAGCGGAGACAGCCGTAATCCTAATCGATGGCCTCAGGAGTTGCCTGGACCAATACATCCCTCTCAGTTGCTACAGTGGAATAACTTCCCCATAGCTTCCTGTCCTGTCTGGCTCAGGAAAAGCAAGTGTCAAAGACTTCCTAAAAGAGAGGGAGCCATTTAACCTGCCTAGTGTTTTGTAAGACAAATATTGATTATAACTGAAATCAGATCCCACTCGGCATCTTGCGTGTTACTAATCTCTGGGTGGATAAAATGGGTGGGGGCAAAATATAATGATTTTGGCACCCATGGTGCCCCCATTACCCCTTTACTCTTCAAGCCCTCCAACCTTAAACCCTTACAACTTACAGCTCGAAAGGAGCAGCTAGCCACACACACCTCAACTGCCTTTTTCTCACGTCCATCTAAAACACCTAGAGGAAAAATGAGATCATCTCCTTGCATTAACAATGAGAACATCAAAAAAAGAAATTGTGAAAAAAGAAAAATACTAAAAAAACCAAGAGAGAACTGGAGCATTAGATAAATACTGACTACATCTTTGAGAAACAGGAAAAAAATCAAGCTCCATTCTTCAGATCCTGAGTTGTGGAGAAAAATTAAGCATCTGGTACTTAAAACAAAAACCATTCCCTGTCTACAACTACCTCACCAGTCAAAAAAATGTGTGTATATATATATATGCACACTGTATTTTTCTAACTAATGTAGATGATGTTAGAACAGTGGTTCACAACTCAGCCCCCTTAGGGGGGTGCTAGAGATCGCAGGGGGTGTGCACAATTTTGTCTGCACTGAAGTTAACAAAATTATATTTGTACACATTAAATTCATAAAATCCCAAAGTCTGAGAAACGGAGAAGTGTGTGTGTGTTTGTGTATAAAAGTTTAAGAACAAAAACCTACAACTGCTGTTTATTTTTTGCAAATAGAAGTCACTTTTTTCGAGCATCTATGCAGGTAAAAGTTGGGGTTGCGGGGCCTAGCTTGTCCCCCACAGGCAAGGGGGGCTTCAAGGTAAATAGCTTGGGAAACAGTAAAAGAAGACCAACAAAATATAATTTGACAGATTGTGCTCAAACACAATTTCTTAGTAAATTGTCTGAATTGTATAATTAATAAACAAAACCACTCCTCATCTGTTACCACAGTACAGTACATCAGTACCACAGTATCTCAGCATGGCGACAACTCTGGCGTGGCAGCAGCACAGCGGCATGTTTGAGGCGCTTGTACGAAAGTATCAGGTACATTCAGGCCGAGCATCCTCCAGGTCTTGCTTGGCTTCTCCCCAGAGGCAGGAGTTTAATGGGATATCGATTAAATATGAATCGGGAGCACGTGTGGAAGTGGGGCGATGCACAGTTATTACAAACTACCTCGCCCCAGGCCAGAGAGATGCCCGATCGATGTTGGATTAATTGAGCTCCCCCAAGGGAGCATGGGAACGCATGGAAAATAGGGACGTGCTGAGACAGCAAAGGCACCCAAACAGGCTAGATTAGGAGACTTTGCAAAATCTGCAATATCAGTTAATGCAGGCCAGCAACACATTAACCTTAAAAGGCGCATTTATTATTCAGTTATTTACCTCCAAATTTTTCATGCAGTAACTACTAATATGTTATTTTTAAATATATGAGCCTTGGTCACGCATTCTATAACCAAAGACAACCTAATTTAGTACAAAAACATCAATTAAAAAAGTCTGACACACACTGTGTTGTTGCCCCTTTGTTATGTAATTGACCGATTTATCACCTTAATAATTGTCAGTCAGACTAGGCACACCTGGCTCTATACAGCCAGCCATGTCAACAGGCATAAATAGAAATAATAATAGAAATAAAACCTTTCAGGCAATGATAAGTTGACTCAACACTCACCAAGCAGCACACAAACCAGAAATTATGAGAAAGCCCTTACTTGGACTTAGTCATAGGCATAGTCTCC
The DNA here is from genome assembly GCA_037577145.1 of Brachypetersius gabonensis. NCBI lineage: Eukaryota > Metazoa > Chordata > Actinopteri > Characiformes > Alestidae > Brachypetersius > Brachypetersius gabonensis. The sequence goes on along the minus strand of JBBJLR010000002.1, from coordinate 4,431,815 downwards.
ACATGGCAAAACCTTGATCTAGAATTTTTTTTTAAATGGCCAGGATACCAAAATTCCTCCAAGACTGCAGCAGGGACTCATTAAAGGGTCCACTCACTTGAATTCCGGCACATTTTAATTTGTTTATTAGAACTGATATTACTGTAACTGCCCACTGCTAAACTAATTTGTCTTTGTGAGAGGAGCAGTAATGCCAGTTAGCTGCTGCACCAGACATCACTTCAGTACCAACAAAGAAAAGTTTAAAAATTTATTTAATTAAAACAGTTACTTTCTATTCATCGATATTTGAATACTTTTACAATACATTATTATTTACTCCAAAAAATGAACTTTTAATTTCTTGTACAAAACAGGTTCACACCAAAAAGTCACACCCACATGTTTTCCCAGTTTTGCTTTGAAACACCTTGTTGGTACAAAAATACTTGGCATATTGAGTAAATTAAATGGAAAAAATGGGAACAAATGTTTTACTGCAACAAAATTTTCATAAAAGTGGCCGGATGTAGCTTCCTGTAATCGGAAGGTTGCGGGTTTGAATCCTAACACAGTTAGTGTCATCACTGAGGTACCCTTGAGCAAGGCACTGTCCCCACACACGGCTCCCTGGGTGCCGCTTGTTGGTGGCAGACCCCTGCTTCACTTGGTGAATGAGTTTTGCATTGCTCACGCTGTGTGCTGTGCTGTGGTGCTCCTCTGCAAACTAAAAAAAGCTAATGCGTATCAGTGATATTAAATATGTATGGCGTATGGGCAAGCTCAAAGGGGATAAGCTGCCCTGTGGCCACCCATGCAAAAATGTCATTTCACCAGCAAAGATAAGGAATTAGTTCGTCCAGACATCACCACGGGGATCTGATAAGCCTTCATCACTTCATGGCACTTTTCAAACTTTCCTTTAAAAAGTTTTTTTCCCCCTGTGTTTTTCTGTTAGGCCTGTTCGGCCGATGATCAGAAAATCGGTAAGGAATGAAGACAAATCTTGCATTTCACACAAAACACACACAGGAAAAAAAACTCAAGAATTTCTTGACCAGAGCAGCATCCGGCTCTTTATGGTAAAATATGGAAATTCGTGTGTTTAATATTAAAAAGATGAATAACCTGTTAAGTGTGGGGCCTGTGATAAAACTGGAAACGAATATGGAAAACGGATGCTCAGTGATGGAACGTTTCCCCAACACTCCATTATGAACTATGACTTGGTTAATGGGGATTTGCAATTTTTTTAGAACTTAGGAACTGAATATTAAAAATATATTCCATTAAGGGCTTAGCAAAACCACATAAAGGCTGGTGACAAATTAAAGGGAAAAAAACTGAAGAAAGGAGTGGTGAAACAGAACAAATGCAGGTGCTTTCATACCAGTGAACTGCATGAAACAATTGGTATAAAATGCTGGGCAGGTTGACTTGACCTTAACCTTGGCTGGACACCTTTAAAACCATTTATGTGGTAACATGAGTGAGTTAGAAAACAGATTTGGTTTCAAACCCAAATTGTTCCTTGATACCACAATTATCATCCCATTATCAATCAGCAGAACACCAGACTATGTTGCTGGTTTGCTCCTGTTTGGACCACTTTTGGTCAGTACTGAGCAAAAGCTTTGCAGTTTTGGAGATGTCCATATGTCCATTTCTCCTGCATCAAACACACTCACACACTATATGGAGTATACTGGAACACACCCAGTATTTGTCTATGTATTTGAATGCAATGACATTCCTGTTGGTGTAATCGTCAGGCGTCTCAGTTCTTTTGTCCATATAGTGTAGATAAATAAATATAGATGTGTATCTAACAGAGATGGGGACTCGAGTCTGAGACTCGGACTCGGGTCGCACTTAAGTCGCACAAACAAAGACTTGTGACTTGGCTTCAGAATTCCCTCAATAACTCGAGACTTGACTCGCACTCGGTGCTGTGACTCGTGAGTCGTAAACCATGTTCATTCCATGGAATTCATTTATATCTCACACTCTTTCCAACGATCCGAAAACCATTCACCTCGCCCTGGTGTCCCATTATTTTTGTCCGAGGTGAACGGTTTTCAGCTAATAACGGTTTTCGAGGGGTCGTTGGAAAGGAGTCACCGAGCCCCATCTAACTGTGGAGTTTCACATTTAGAGTGGAGATATATTTTACATATTTAACATTTAGATTTAAGATCATTTAAGGCAAATCCTCCATGTTGGTGAGGGCAGATCACAACACGCAGCCCCGCCCTCTGCTAAGGAACTGCCAATTGTAATCGTGGGGCGTGGCCAATTAGCATATCTTCTAAACATTTAGAGCTGAAAAATCCCACATTTAGAGTCGCCGTTTGTAAACATTGCGACTCAAAGATTTGAGACTTGACTTGGACTTGACTTGACTTCTCTGCTATCTATCTATCTGTCTATCTATTTATATATGCAAAATATGTGTGTGTGTGTGTGTGTGTGTGTGTGTGTGTTTGGCTAAACTATCACTTTAACAACTGCACTATTTTAGAAATGTACTTTGGTATGGAATTGTACTTATGCTTTCACGTTCCTGTATAATAGCCTCTAATAACATGCAATAGTTTTGTTGGGCGTTCTGGATAGTGTTCCAGAAACCTGCCACAAGCTGATGTGCTGCACAGATGGCCATTAAGGCAACAAGTAACAGCATCTACAGCATAAGTGGAAGTGTGATGAGCAACTCTACTTCCTGAGAGCGCTTATTAATGCACAGCAACACAGCAGCATTTTGGAACAGCCTTGATTAACTACTAGATGCAGTTGTTTTGCTATACATTTGCTAAATGTAGTTTTCTACATGACACACAATTAATTATATTGTTTATATTCTTGACAGACACAATTTTATCAAGTACTTTTCAAAAATGAGGCATGGAAGTTCATTTCAGGTACTTAATTCTCAGTGATGCGACCACCTACTCTAAGGAGTCCATTTTCATCCAGATAGGGGTCTAGGTTTTTGAGAGGACTAGTCTTGGGTAGTTTCCTATGTTTTTGTACACACTTGATTTCTTCAGCATAGACATCCTGTTGTACTGCTTGAATAATGGTGTTTTGAACTTGATTAAACTCGTCCACAGTGAGTCCTGTCTCACAACAGTGCCACAGCAATTATTGGTTTTGCTTGGCGGTGATTTAAAGATGTGGATGACATGCAATAGTTGCAAGTGAGCGACTTCCAGGTGGAAAACTTAGTGAATCTGTCAGAGCCAAGTCATTTTGATGAGGCTGTAGTTTTGAGTGTGGTTACCTGAGGTCTCACATCTGAGTCCATGCTATGCTCTATAAGGCCATACGAGTCGTTTGGGGAACTTTGGTCTTGAAGTAAAAGGTCAGACCCAGGAAGACAGGTGCAGCTTGTATGCAGGAACAGAAAGAGTTGCATGATCTGGAATTCTGACTACTAGCAACATAACGCTATTTCTGGGGGCAATGGAGCGTCCCAGTCTCCATTCTCAACTGTGAGTTCACGCAGAATAGACTTTCCCTGTATAGTGACTGGTGCTACCAAGCCTAGCTGATAAGAAAGGCTGTTTATTGTTGATAAAACACATCGTCCAGTGAAGGGCTTTGTCTCGTCTGACACTTTTTCTCTACGCCCAAAGGGGAAACAGGCTATGTTGCATAGGGACTGAATCTGCTTCAAAGTCTAAGCCTTTTAGATCTTTGGCATGATCTTGGGAAGGGAATGCCTCTGGCACTTCTTTTCTGTTAGCTGCTATTTTATGCAGTCTTAGATTTGAGTTTGAGAGTGTGTCGCAAGTTCTTTCTAGTAGTGACACAGCCATTTCAACAGTAGGGAGAAACGTGAGCCCATCGTCTACATAGAAGTCGCATGTGACAAACTGCTTAACATCTGGATTGCATTCCAGTTCGCTGCGTAGGACAGACCAATGCAAGCCGTATATGACCACTGCTGGTGATGGGCTACTCCCAAAGACATGGACCCTCATCCTATAATCCACAATATCTTTGGAAATGTCATTGTCATGAAGCGCAACTTGTTCCTGTCTTGCTCTCGAACACTGAAATAGTAAAACATCTGTTTGATGTCCGCTGTAAAGGCAACAGCTTCCTTTCTGAAGTGTATTAGGATGCCTAGCAGTGAGTTGTTCAGATCTGGGCCTGTTAACAGTCAAATGGGGCTCGTGGGGAGGCCGGAAGCCTATGCCACCCCCACTCGATCACACCACCATGAGGAGCAACATAAACCTCCCAAGAATGCCAGGATGCAACACTAAGAATAAAATTCAAGTTTTATTAACCAACCTTTTTTTATAAAGTAATTAAGTCACTGAGCCTATAGTTCATTAATTAGTAGAAGTCCAAGGGCACCACATGCTCCTTAACTTAACAAGGGGTGAGCCCTTAACCCCCTTCTTTATAAGTAGTCCCTGTTCCACTTGCCATCAGCCATCCTTCTCCTGCTGCTCACTACCATCCTCCCCGTCCTGCTCCTGAGTCTGAGATAAATACTCCCTTCCACTGCCCATGCACCAATCGCCTACATCCCTCCCCGTGCACACCTGTGTCTCATTTAGCTAAACCTGTTCATTACATGCTCTTGCCTCATTGGGCTATGGGGTGGCCATTTTTCATTCTATGCTGTGTCTCCAACTATGGAACTACTTGCCTGGACAACAGGTCCCTACCTTCCTCCTTGTCACCCCCTGACACCAACACATCGTTCAGTGATATACCCTTGTACTTAGCACTGTTGTCAAAGATGACCCTAATCTGTTTGGGCTTGTGGGGGTGGTAAACACCAAATAGCGGTAAATACCAACATTCTTCTCTGTCTTTTAGTGGAGGGGTTTGTTTTTGAATATTTTGTCAATGAAAGTGATAAAATGTTCCTTAATTTCCTCTTTACTTTCGAAGTTGCGAACTAGAAACATTAGGTTGTTTAGGGCCTGTAATCTGTTGTTAGGGAACTTTTGGGGTGGCGATTTGAAGGGCAAAGGAGTTGTCCAGCGGTTATAAGATAAGATATAACTTTATCTGTGTCCTTTGTTAGTCCTTCCGCCATCATTTTTAAGAAGGCATTCTTTTGAATGGAAGGTGAAATGTGATTGTCGTGTCTAGTTTGTTTGAACACATTACATCCTAAATGATCGGGTTGTCCAAAAGTTGGGTGCTGATATTGAATGGGACACAATGTCTCTCTTTTATGTTAAAAACATTGGGGCAAGGCTCAAACATTGTGGGCCCCTTTCAGCTGCATTCATGAACTGAGTCTTTACTGCTGTAGTTTTGTGGACATCACCCAAACACACATTTCGTACTATGACCCATCCCAGGTCCAACTTTTGTGCGTAGGGTGCATTGTTAGGGCCACTTATCTGTTTACGAACTTTGTGAACCCTAATTACATCCTTTTCGAGAAGCATTAGTATAGGGGCGTTAGAGTCCAGGTCACGGATGAGGTGAGCTTCTCATTTGAAGAAGGTGTTATTCTCTTTTAATAATGCTTTCCTATCCTCCTGTTTTGATTCGAAATGTCCTGCACTTTGAGAGAGGATGAGGTATCTTATGAATCATGAGTCATTTCTAGAGTTAGCTTCCTGAGTAAGAAAATCTACAAAAGCATTAAATGGTGGAAAGGATAAACGTTTTGTGCGTTTGTAGTTAGCTCCTACTGTAATCCACCTTTCTTGCAAGTTGAAGGCGAGTTTCTGGACGACTGGATTAACTCCTCTCGCTGTACCCAAAAACACAAGACCAGGGAGGTCTCCCTCGGCTTTAGCACTCTGCATTTCCATGAGCAGGTCACTAAACCTTCTTAACTTTGTGTAGACTTTGTATGTGATTTTTGTGTCAATTCTTTTGAAAACTGCATCCTCAATCACTTCATCCGAACCACAATATTGTCTGTCCCATACCATATTGAGACCATCGACTGGGTTGTTAATGTGTATAGCTCTGATTTGCTCTACATGCCAAGCGTATTCTTTGCCCAACCACTTTAACGTCTCCTTACTTGCTGTTAGGTCTAAACCACTTTTTGAGGCTTTTGAGACATGTCATTAAACTGAAGCAGTCCTGTTGTTACTATTTTACGATGAGCAAGGTATTTAATTAAATCACTTACATTAGAGTCTCTAAGCTCTTGGAATGAGGCCCTGGTATCTATGAAGTCAGATGCTGGTACCTGATTTACCAATTGGCACTGAAATTTTTATTGACTGCTTTTTAGTGGTCAGCTTCACTCTGGTGTGCGATGACTGCGTTATCTTCGTCAGCGCGGATGCCGCCGTTTCACTAAGCCATTATTGGTGCATGTCTGATGCAAGGGCTATCTAACAGCTTTCTTATATCACCACTCTGGAGACCGATGGATGTTGTCTGCAGGTTTACTGACTTTCAAAAGGGTGAAACGGAAATCAAAACAAACGATTCAATCAAAGAAAAATCTGAGCACTATAAAATACACTTACAGACTGTATTGTCACTGTATAGTACTTGATGTCTTGTCTTCTTATATTAACTAATACTAAAGAGGCCATTTTGGATAAGTGCTGGTAATTAGCATCACAAAGGCATTAGTTTTACTATAAAATAATGCATTGGCATCTTGCTGTCTTGCACATACACAAAGTCGCACACACAGGCGATGTAACCTTAACACAAGATGTATGCAGTATTTTCTTAGAAAGGGCACCATGAAGTGCATGCGTTCTGTCCTGGCATTTCCTTTCCTTAACTGACTGGGTGTAACTTCCGTTCAATAAAGTTACCTTTTGGGGTTGCAATACCCAAGATGACCACTAGATATAAATGCATTTACAATAATGAAATAAATGACAAGGGATTTCACTGCAACTACAAACTTTTAGTCATAACAGAACAGAGAGACCACTTTTGCTTGTAGAGACATCATGGTTTACAAAATAGTAAAGCAATAGTTGCTCGGTGCTTAGGTGTACAAATGAGCACAAGTGTATTTTTGTCGTTCCTTCATGCGAGCCTCTGAATAACCAGTGGGATAATTTTATTTTCTCTGTAAATGCGCCGATACAGTACAGAGCTGGTCTTGCTGAACGGCTGGAAATTAAGTCTGGATCAGTCCCCAGCTCTGATTGGCTCAGCTACAAACATCGGACAAATAAGTCAATTTAACGCTATATAATTTTGTTGCTTTGCTGTATATGATTACCAAGCTTTTCACCCTTTACCCTAACTTTAACTCTTTAGCTAACAGCTAACAGCCCTGGTGGCAGGTTAAAGTCGCTAATGTAATGGTAGATAGCACCCGGTATGTGTGTGAGTGATGTGTGAATACAGCCATCGCTATACAATGTAAACATTAGCGCATGGTACCGTGGCCACAAGCTTGCCCCTCCCCCACCCTCCACCTTGCTCCACCTCTCTCCTCCTCACCCCGCCTCTCTCCTCCTCATTATCATTTAAAGCTACAGACACAGAAACGACGCGTCCTCTGGAAATCTCATTGTGGGACTGGCTCTAAGTGGCTGGCTCTAAGACTTCAGACACAGTATTAGGAGACCACTAAGACCGATATAAAAGTTTTAAAAAATCAGCATGTCATGGGACCTTGAAAAATAATATTTTATGGTTTATAAATGCAATTATAAGTATTTTCAGCATTACAGTGTAATGCTGTAGGTATCAACAATGTATTAATAGTCAGCTGAATCCCAGTTGCTTGTGCCCTGTATGTTGTGAAAGAAGCCCCAATTGTATAATTCACCTACAACTTTTATGAGGTATGAGCATGTGGCTAATTTTTAAAATAACAACTTTAGTTCATTTTACATAGATGTATGATAACACTTTATTTATATGGTCCATTGTAGATGCCTTGTAGATTCTCAGCAATATGTTTTAACTATTTTTATGTTAAATGTAACTGAACATAAAATTAAAGATTTAAGATTCAAGATTCAAGATTCTTTATTCGTCACATGCATAGTCATACAAGTACAACACGCAGTGAAATGTATCC
>JBBJLR010000002.1:4367250-4390237 GCA_037577145.1 Brachypetersius gabonensis | reverse complement strand
TTTTTGGGCTGGCACCACGGGGTGGGGGTTCCCCCCCCCCCCCCCCCCCCCCCCATTGCAGCTATAACAGCTTCCAATTTTCTTGGAAGGCTTTCAACAAGAATTTGTACCCATTCATTCTGCAGAGCACAGAATGCTCATCCGGTTCCTGAAATGAGTTTTCTCTCTCTCTTGTTTGGACCAGTGGACTCTCATCTTCAGAAAGATCTATATCTGAATCTCCCTCAAATATTCTCTTAAGAATTCTCTCTGCCTCTTGTCAAAGAACTGTCTACTAGAAAAACGTGAAATAAACACAAGTAAAACAGTACACAGTAATTAGTCATCTGCACTGAGAAAATAAATCATCTAAGTTTTGAAAACATACTAAAATTACTTATGTTTATTTTCTGAAATTAATCCAAATATCACAATAAAAAAACAATTTTAAATATAATTATCATGCTTACCTTTTTTTCTTCCATAAAATGTGCATGTGCTGATGTCAGCCATTTTAAAAAGGCAGCAAAGGGGGGTTGGGTAGGTCACACATGTGACTTTTAAAGCTGCAGTTGTCCTCTCTAAGACACAACAGGACTTAGCAAAGTGGCTTGAATAGTATGAGAGATTTAAGCAAAAACAAAATGCGTACTACAGTGTTACCGGGTCTCAGGAGGATATGGAAAAATGTGGGTTTTGTGACATCACAAATACTGATTTGGAAAAGGACCATTTTTGCGGCTTACTTTTCATATATTTACATACTTTAAGCCTTTTTAACACCGGCTGAGTAATGGTATGGGCCCTTTAAAATATTAAAGGAATTGCAATCACAGTATATTGCAGTAAAATCACTTTTTACTGAGTATTTCTTCATAAATTGGACGAGTACCTGATAAGTAGGATTTCCTAACCCGGGATGCAGCGATGGTTATTGGCATTTTCCACCCTGGCGTGCAACTGATTGCCTCTGACGGCTGTTTTAATTGCTCTTGGCAATATGGTGGAAGAGGGGACTCAAGCGATAGAAAGTCATGGGTTAACATCATTGTAGGCCCCCCCCCCCCCCCTAATTTTTTTGAGATTGATAGGTGTGCTAGCTGTGCACTAATGTATTCAAGGCAGTAATTAGCAGGAAAGGAGGACAGGAGACTCAGCACGGGGGAATCTAGGCCATCAGCTTGACTTCTCTTGGCTGTTGATCAAGGGAGTTTCTTCTAGGGCTGGCCTGTCTGTCGCCTGGGGAGCAGACTGAGCGCCAGTTCACTGCAGAAGTGATTGTCAATTTTAGCTCATCAACCGAAATAAGGCACTTTGGAGCAGAGTGCAGTGGAACTGAGTACACACTTGTTTACTGGATTGTCCCTCATTAGGGGGTACACCATATATAGTCCGTGAATCATGAAGGGCTCTGCGATACTTATATTGCAAAAGGCTGTAATATGCAAATGAGCCACTGGCCAATCAGTATTTTTGACCAATCACAGTCAATCAGGTGCATTACTGGGTGTTCTGATGAATCAAGGCTTCATGAAATCCATCAGATGTCTAATTTGTAACTATTAAATGTGTCAGCAAATTGGTGCATGAATGGGTGGGGCTAAACTGCTGTAGTCAGAATAAGATATATTTAAATGTGTTGGTTTTGTGACATCACAATAATATTTGAAATGTTTATTTTCCACATATGGGCTGTATGTATGGATGGGGAAGGAATGTATCATTTAAAACAATATTTACAGACTCGAAACCTGAAAAATTATATTTTAATATGTTAAAATGCGTTGTATCTAGCAGTAAAATCACAATACTGATATTTTGTCCATATTGTGCAGCTTTCTTGGCATAAGGTTTGATGTGCTTCTCACACTTTGCCTGGTTTTTTTTTCCCAGGTGACTTTGCGGTGCTGCTGAAGGCTGGTATGTCAGTCAAGCAGGCCATAGTTTATAACTTGCTTTCAGCTCTCATGGCCTACTTTGGCATGGTGATAGGAACAGCAGTGGGACAATACGCACACAACGTCACCAGCTGGATCTTCGCCGTCACTGCTGGCATGTTTCTCTATGTAGCCTTGGTGGACATGGTGAGTATTAAAGACCATTTGCATGTCCTTTAACAACAATAGAGGGTTTTTTTAAAGGATGTGCAGATTAATCCCACACTAAAGAGAACTTCCAGTGGTGATTTATCTTTGAAATTGCAGGTCAGTTCAAGACTTAATCCATGTCTAAGAAACTGGTCCATAAAGTCTTAACATTGATTTACAAGCGTCTTGCAGGGATTAACCGGTTTGACTATTAACCGCAGTGTGAAATTGCATTTTAAGTTAAACAGTGCAATTTATGTTCGTCATTAGGAAGGTCTGAGTTCATTTCTCTTGCTAAAAAAAGACATACAAACTGACCATATAAAAATGTTTAGTTAATCAAAGGAGCTGCATGTGTTTACAAAGTAAATTTAATTACATATTCTCTGTTCCATGAGTGTGTTAAAATACAGCTTTAAATAGCTGTTTGCCCAGAGACTACTTGATATTTTTTGCTTTAACGTGTATTCAGAAGGCAGCAGTTCCCTATTTACAGCCTTACAATTGGTTAGTGATTACTATTATTTTACATTTTTCTAAGCAATATAGCTGAAAAGCAGCACTAAATAGCATCTGAAGTTCAAAACTTTTGCAGAATGTGGTTTTGTTATTTATTTGTTAATACAGTTGTAAAATCAATTCACATAAAATAACGTGATTATTTTTCAGACTATAATCTTACCGCCAAAATTTCTATTCGTTGCAACCCTATTTAGGGGAATAGAAATATTTTGAATATATTTCAAAAACGAACAGCTTTATTTAAAAAATGGATACATTTACAGCATCAAAGAGACATCAAATAGTCAGAGGCATCAGTAACGGACTGTGGGTTAACTTTTATCTAAATGCGTTGAGAAAAATCTAAATCCAGTTTTATTTAGTGATTGACTATCTCCTTCTCTCACCAGCTGCCCGAGATGCTCCATGGTGACAGTGAAGACCACAAGCGCTGCCACCTGGGTCACTTTGTCCTGCAGAACCTGGGCATGCTCACCGGCTTCGGCATCATGCTGCTCATCGCCATTTTCGAGGACCACATCGTGCTGGACCTGAATTTCTAGCCAGAAGCTGGGGACCTAACCTACATCTACACCCTGATTTAATCCCAGAGCTTCGCCCTTAAGTGACTTTGTCTTCATGGCGGTTACCGTCCTCCAAGCATGACGCAAAGTGTCCTCGTGTCTCATTTGTGTCCCTCTTCAGGAGGGTCTTCAGTGTCTTACAGTGGACAGACATGCTGCATTGATGGTGTTTACATTTTACCCTTTTCCACCCACCGTGTCTCTGAAAGAATAAGAGTGGACAACTCAACGAAAAGATTCAGAAAGTGAACACTGACATGACGACTAAATCACTTGTTGCAGCCCCCCCCCCCTCACTTTTGTATCCTGTCCTCTGCGAAACAATGGTGCGCGTCCCAACTCTTGTGTTAATGTGGGCATGTGCCGATACCAGTACGAATCAAAATGTGAACATTACCCTCCATATGTTGCTACAATGTTGCGAAGAAGTTTCTAAATTGAAGAACCATCCCTTTAACATCACTACGGTCTTAAAGCTGCGAAAGAGGCTGGATCCCAGAGAGAGGGTTCGTGCATTCACTGGTTCGTGTATCCAGTAGGTTCATGTTGGGCCACTTTTAATTTGTAGTGCACTCACGGCATGACCAGTGGCCTTATCATGGCAAAATGTGTTCTGTCTTACTGTTGTTGTCTAGTGTTGTCCTGCCATCATGGTGCTGAATCACAGATCATAGAGCTACACTCCTCCAGTGTTTAACAACCCATGTGAGAAAAACAGTAAAATGCCTCATGTGCTGTAATGGGAATTAGCAGCAGTTCTGTTGCAGGCTCAGATAAACTTGACACCGTTTCGGAACTTGATGCTTGTTCTTGTAGCCAGTGTGTGCTTTCTAGCAGCGTCTGCTTCTATCTGTTTTTGGGCTCTGCTATTCCTGTTTGTAAGATCAGTCTTTTAATGCAGTCTGCTTTCATCATGCTTCCTTTTTTACCAATCCAGTCGAAGCTTATCTTTTTGGGCCCGGTTGACGACCACTGGAACATTGGCTTAAAGAAACTACAGTGTTAAGAAAAAAAACTGACACACAGCTTCAAGACTTGAAAAATCTCCCGGTAAGGTCAAGTTTGCGTTTTTGTGTAGTTTGAAAGTATTGCATCAGACATTTAAATCAGCAAATCATATCAATACGCTTTGTCCATTTATGATTGTCCACACTATTGCTTGATGATGTTTAAAACAATACAGATACATTATGTCCAAACACAAGGTGACTCCTAGTAAAAATATTGAATGGAATCTTGTTTTGAGGTCTTTGTTTGAGGTCTTGATTCAGGTAGACGTACTGCTACTTTTGGGGAGATTAAAAAGACTGGTTTTGCTTTAAATATAGTTTGTAAAATCAGGAATCTGGCACAGTTTCGTCTACTTTGAGAAAATTGGACCATTTGTCGGACCATTTAACCACAACTGACCATTTGCGTTCTGCTTGCTGGGATTTGTCCAGTTGCATTGTTCAGTTTTTTGTGATGTTTGAGATCCCATTGAGAAGTGGATCTCAGTGAAAGGATCCGTATAATTTTCGTCATATTTTGCACTTGGATGTTCCTATAAAAAAAAAAAACGGAACGTCGCGTTGATTTTGTTCTCACAGACATGTTTAACATTCGGCTTTCCCTTCTCCAGTCGGCTCTAAGCCGACCACCTTAAGACATTCCACTGGCCGTGTCCGCTGCTGGAGCGCTCCGCAGGCTTTCGGGGTTTCAGCAGACAGAAAACATGAATGTGTGCGACTCGCATTTGTCCTGTCACTGTGTGACATCCGTGTATTCATTCTCTCGGGTGCATCATGTTCGCCTGCGTTCATCAAATGCACTTCGTTTGATCAAATACATGCATGAGGCATGAAGTAAATGGGACTTTTCTTTTTCTTATTTTCTTGGCAGTGTTTTGATTTCTACTATTAAATAGCGGAAGACAAAAACAGTGTTTTGAACTTTTCTTTTTAGTTTTACTCTTTGTTCATTTGTGTAACGTAAATTCGATGAGGTATGCTTTTCCTTGAGGTGAGTCTTTGCTTCCAATGACGTCTTGAGATTTGCAGAACATACCTCAGATCCTGCATTCGGGTTAAACAGACGCTTAAGTGATGTATACACCCTGTGATTCTTAGCCCTCGTTCTGTATTATATATCCCCTGAGCATGTGGTGAAACTACATGTGGTGAAGCAGCTTTTGACATGCTTGACTCAAAACGTCTGTTTATCCCGAAGGATACCTCATGGTTTTGAAAAGTAAAGAGCAAAAATATATACATGTGACTGTCCTAGTCTTGCTTTTCTCTTACTTTTTTTTATTTTTCCGGTGAGAAAAGCTGGGTGTATAAATGTTTTTCACCATATTTGCCATCCTTGCTGATTGTTTGTGTGCATTTCCCTGTCGAGAGGAAAATAAAGTTTGCAAACAGCCCTTTCTGTGTTTAAGTGATTAATTCGAGACATGATACACCCCTCTCCTGGGTCTTTTCCGCTGACATGGTGCCATTTTTTCAGGTTTACATCGGAGGTTTAAATATTCATGAGGTGATTTGCATTTACCATGTATGGTCGAACGGGGGCGTGTCGAGGGTGGAATGTGAGGCAAATTCACGTGTGAACCGCACAGGTAGAGTGATTTATAAAGCGTATTCTGGTTGCAGGTGTGTTTTCATAAATCTGACTTTTTACTTTGCGTACGTCATTTTCGTCGCATGCACACTTTTAGTATGAGTTCTATGCAAAGTTTTATGAGACCCCTGGTCCTGCAGATCCACCTTTCGACTCATTTTAGCCACAATCTGGAACACCTGCTCTGGCTAATAAACCTCTTCAGAAGTCCCTCATGGACTGGTGTGTTAAGGGGCAGGCTTTATGAATGTTTGAGCCTGGGGGCAGAAGTCAAGCTTCATTCCTCAGGCCTTTAAGGTCTAGACCTTCATTAGTGACCTAAAAACAATGAGCTTGGAGTGTGTACTTTTGTTTATTCTGTATTTAAGTAGTTTTAGATTTGAGTGAAATCAAAAAGCGTTATATAGAACCCACCACAGATCATTAGTCAAAACAACTTAAGCCTCAGTAAGATACAGATATGTCCTATGTCCCATTCAATTCAAATTTCATTGCATACAGTTCAGTAAACTTTAATCATTGTTTAGGGTCAGTTTATGAGTTCAGTTGGCAGAGCAGGGCAACACCGCGGCGGACCCAGTGCTCTGGAGGAACATTTGAGTTAAGCGTCATGGCAAAGACATAGTTGGTGGAGTGACCAGTGGTGGACAGGGTCCCACGCCGCTCGCTGGTCTTGTAGACGGGAGAAATATAGCACAGGCGCTGGGGAATGTCCTGCTTCCTCAGGGGCTTCAGCCAAATCTACAGGGATAAAGAGCACATGATATTAAAGAGGTGACCCAGAACTAGAGGTGTGAACCTTCACTGGTCTCACGATTCGATTACGATTATCATGTCAACGATTTGATTTGATTCAATATCTCCATGCATCCCATCAATTTTCTACATCACATCAGGGCCAGTTCTAGACAGGTATATATGAGGGGGCAGACAGAAATGTGAAGGCACATGGTGGCAACGGAGCCGGGAAAGGGTTGGGGGTGCTCTGGATAACTGTTTTTGTAAGTAGATTGCACTTTGTCAGGCCTCTACCCTAAGACCTGTCCAACCCAGGTGTCCCACCTGAAGGCTAAGCTTCTACTGGTGTAGCTCTTAGGGTCACTGAGCCACACAACCCCCCCTGACCACGATAAAACTGAAAAATAAAACAACAAAAAATACAATGAAATATTCCTCATCAGATTGTAACAACTGAAAACATAACATTTACATTGACTGGGTGGCCTATATCAAATTTATTCAAACCCAACAATAACACTTCTCACTATCGCCAACATTAACAAAACTAAAAAGGGTAGGTCAAGTTATAAAAAAAAAATCAATTCACCAAGTCTTGAAAAATAAAACTGAAAAATTGATTAAAAAAATCACCGTGATTACATCAGAATAAGAAAGAAAACTGTTGCAGAGTGCCGAGTTGAAAGCTGTGGGGAGCTTTGGGTCGGGATCTGACAGACACAGGTCCTCCAGTCGGCTCTATGCAGCAGACAGGCTCACAGTGGTGCTTGTGGGATCGAGAAAGAAACACTTCTTTACCAGACTGAAACTGAGAAGAACAATGGACTAGTTCCCCATGGACTGTACAAATATCGACATATTAGTTGTTTATTATCACTATGATTTTGACAGATTTGCTACACCAGCAGATTTGAGGGTGGTGGTGGTGTAGTGGGTTGGATACTTGCCTCTAGATCAAGAGGTTCTGTTCTGCTCTTGTGTTGCACCGTGGTCCTGGCGGATTGTTGTTTCATTTTTACTATGTACTGTGTATATGGTAGAAATGACAATAAAAATCTACTTGACTTGATTTGACTTGATGCATCAGCCTCTGTTGTCACCAGACAAGTCTTTGGTGGTGCGGGTGTTATAGTGTGGGCAGGTGTGTCTAGTTCATACAGAACTGTCCTACACTTTGTGAATGGTACAGTGAACAACATAGACCTCATTTTATCTCCATGGATGACGATGCTCCAGCTCATCGAGGTCACATCATTAGGGAACGGCTGCTGGAGACTGGGGTACCTTGAATGGAGTGACCTGCACTTTCTCCAGACCTGAGTCCCATAGAAAACCTATAGGTTCAGCTGAGTCACTGTGTAGAGGCTCGTAACTCTGTACTCCAGAACCTCGATGAGCTTAGCGCCCTTCAAGAGAATTGGGATGCCTCAGCGTCCAATAAGTCGACTTGTGAACAGCAGGTTGTTGTAATTTTAATAAATTGTTTGAGATGAGGAAAGCACCATTGCATGCTTCTACTTAAATGCACAACTTTCATGATATATCACTACAGTGTGAACTTTACGTTGTCCATAAATTTTTACGCGAAAGCCCAGTGTCCCTAACTTTTTATGAGTAGTGTATATAGGATTGGGAAAAGAGCAACCACTTAAAATATTTTAATATTTTGAATCTGTAATACATTTTTAAATTGCAAATGTTCTGTTCATTGCATGAGATGAAGTTTAGATGACACTCCACACTAAGACCCCGCAAATTCAGAGGCTGAGGTCTAAGGGTGGAGTTGAGCTGCATTTGCACATTAAATAAAAGCCACCTCTGCTTTTGCTCTTGGGGTGAGTTCTAATGACGGAAAAGTTTGATTGATGAACTGGGAACATGCACCCAATCGCTCACTGTAATTGCCGCAATCAGGCAAACGAAATCACTGTGGGCCAAAAGGACTGATGAATGTTTAAAGGGCAGCACAGCCTGAGGAAACTTTATGCTTGCGTTTTTGAACTCTTGTGTTGTTAAATTGTCAAACCAATGCCAATTTATTGGAATGATGCACTAAACATGTGAGAAGTTGTAAGATTAATTATCTAGAATGTGAAGAAAACCGCTAGAATCATCATTTGCAGGCAGCAGTTTCCTTCAGCTTCTTGTCTCTGGTGCCCTTGTTATTTCAGGTGAGTGTAGATACCAATGACATTTTTTTCCTCAAAGCCAATGTCAAGTCATCCCAAAAAAATTGCCTCAGTGCATCCGGGGCCTTTCGGGTAACAAAACAGCAAACGTGTTGGGACTGTTATCTATATTAGTGCAGCAAAAGATATCCCAGGCTTGGCTAGACGTGCAGAAACGTCATGCACAGTTCAGCCTGACAGCCAATCAGCTGAATCGAGGGAAGAGTGGGTGGGAAGGAATAATGAGGGGAGAGTGTCGAAATTTGCATTTTAAAAAAAGTTTTCGTTTCCACAAACGAAAACTTGTTTCGCGCTTGTCAAAAAAATCTCTGTATTTAGTTACCCTGGAATGTCTGAATATTGAATAACAGCATGCATAATTCAAACTGCGCACTATGCTGGGGAATAGAAAAAAAACTTCTGCAGTGTTTTGTTTTTCAGCACCTTAAAACTGCAAAAAGAACAAAAACAACCTACACACTGTTAGAATACAGTATTCACTGCATACACTATTCATACAAAAGGTTGTATGAAGATGTAATTAGAAAATCCTCCAATCACAGGATAAAATAAAAAGAAGGAACAAACTGCATAAGTGCAGGGATTTTGCCCCCAGAATAAACTGGCAAACACAAAGGTTCGACGTGAGCAGGCTCTCCAGTGTCACGCCAGTCGTAATTAATCATTCGGCTGCTTGTTGTTACTATGGCTATCTTCAGGGGTTTTCTCTGTAATGTGTGGAGATGAAAAGCTGCTGCCTCCCAGGAGCTGAGCAGAGAAATGTGGAGTCAGCTCAGTCAAACCGAGAAAACGAGCCGGCCTCCCTCAGGTGCTGCGCTGGTGCTTGCATTACATCGTCCATTCAGTAGAGAATGAGCTCAGTTCTCTGAAGAGGTGGAAAAGAAAGCAGGAAAATGGCCATCCACTGCCACTGTAGGGTCTCAGGGGTGGTCAGGGAGTTAACTTTTTGAGGAACTGGGACTTGACACACCCTAAAAAGTCCACTGTGGCTTTTGACAGTGTTAAGAAAGGCAGGCTAACTCTCAAAAACTGTCGAACACTGCAGGGCATTTATAACAGGACAGATTGGGATCAAACATACAGTGCTGAGTACATACACCACTCATTTCTTTATATTGTGCTTCCAAAGATCCAGATATTTTTAATATAGTCTTGAGGAACAGTTTTCATTTTCAGTTCAGACCCTGAACCTGACCAGTTACCTGTTCTTTTGTTTGTTAAGGCACAGTGCAAATCATTCAAGCAGAACAAAAGCACATCGAACTTAAAACCTGAACCAGTGAGGAACCAGGTGTAGATGATTCCAGATGGTCATGCCAGTGATCAGGCTGGTGGTGCTGAATGCTGAGTGGTTGGAACACATTATTTAGACAGCTTGCATCATTAGGCACATTTGTTTCCATTTTTTTCATACAATCTATTCAATATTACAAACATAGCATCCATTTGGGGAATAGGCAGCAACCATTTGGGTGTTACATCATTTCATTATGTGCAATATCTTATAATTATTATGTGCAATGGTCTGGTTTGGACTCTAAACATATGTTCGATGTATATTTCCCTAGTAGGTCTCTTAGATCTGCAGGAGCCTCTCAGATAGTGGAAAAAAGAGCCAAAACTAAACATGATGTGTTTATCCTCTATGCTGCTCAACCAAATGTCCATCAATATCAGATCTGCACTAACTGTAGCTTTACAAAGCTGCTAACGCTGCACTATTCTCCTCTGCCGTCTGTTAAAAATCTGCACTTCCATCAATCTTCTTTTATTGATTTTCACTATATGTTTGTATTTCTTGTATTTCTTTATTTTTTTTTATTCTATTTTTTATTTCTGTAAATAAAAACAGAAATGTGAACATGTGCTATAAAAATACACTTGATTTGACTTGATGTGGACATCCCCCAAGCATCCACCTGGAGATAGAAAACCTGAGGAGCATTTTTGTTTTTTTTTGTTTAGTGGTCAGATGGAAGCAACTTCTTAGTAAATGACACATGACAGCCTGTCTAGTGTTTGCCAAATGCACCTGAAAGACTCTCAGACCATGAGAAAATGATTCTTTGGTCTGATGAAACCAAGATTGAACTCTTTGGCCTGAATGCCAAGCATTATGTCTGGAGGAAACCAGGCACTGGTCATCACCTGGCTAATACCATCCCTCCAGTGAAGCATGGTGGTGGCAGCATCATGCTGTAGGGATTTTTTTCAGACTAGTCAGGGTCGAGGGAAAGATGAATGCAGCAATGAACAGAGACATTCTGATGATAACCTGCTTCAGAGCACTTTGGACCTCGGATGAGGGTGAAGATTCATCTTAAAACAGGACACTGACCCTAAGCACACAGCCAGGAAAACAAAGCTAGTGACTTCAGGTCAATTCTGTGAATGTCCTTGAGTGGCTCAGCCAGAGCCCAGATTTAACTCGATTGAACATCTCTGAAGAGGTTCTGGAAAGAAGAATGGGGAAAACTGCCCAAAAAAATAGTTGTACCGAGCTTGTAGCATTATACTCAAAAAGACTCGAGGCTGTAATTTCTGCCAAAGGTGCTTCGACAAGGCATTGAGCAAATGTCGTAGATACTTATGTACTTTTTGTTTTTAATAAATTTGCAATTTTTTTTTCACTTTTTCATTATGGGGTTTTGTGTGTAAAATTTTGAGGTAAAAGATTAATATATTTGGGAATAAGGCTGTAACATTGTAACATAGGAGAGCTGTGAATACTTTCTGGATGCATTGTTGCTGTCTAACAACATAACTTGTCTTTTCAATATTCAAATTGTAACTACTGAAAACTAGGAAGTGTGATGGCCTTAGTAAAGACAAGCAAAACATTATTTTCTTTTTATGTCATGAAAGTATACAGCATGACATAGTGAAATCATGAAATCCTACAGTTTCAGGGTAACTCCACAACTATAAACACTAATCTCTCCTCCAGCATGTCTGATCTATATTTCTATTACATCATAATAAAAGAAATGTAGTCACCACAGGCATGGAGTCGTGGAGGATCTTTGGGTAAGACTCTGCAAGGACCTTTGACTTCCGGTCCCATCGAGCTCCATCAAGGAACAGGCCACGGATGTAGACACCTGGGAGATAAGAGCAAATACACAAATTCACATTTATATTTACAGCGCTTGGTAGATGCTCATATTCAGAAATATTTTAATGGGTGCTTTATAGTCCACAAGAAAACACCCCACAATTACAATTGAGAGCTGCAAGTAGACTAAGATTCTACCAGAGATGTAGTTAATCCTCCACCAGGACCCTCTCAGATCACACAGATACCCCTTTTCCACTGCACTGGTTCCCGTGCCGGTTCCGTGCCAGTTCCCAATTTCTGAACCAGTGCTGCGCTTTTCCACCAAAAAAAAATGGTGCCAGTCCCTAAAATAAGCACCGAACCAGCGCCTAAACTCTGGTGGTCTCGTAGTGAGAACCCGTGATGTCACCAGCGGTGGGCGGAGTCTTGGACATAATCGTTGTCTATATCGATCTCTTTCAACGGTAATAACCCTCTGAATAAGCTGCATTTAGATACGGCAATATATCCTCAAAGTTTGGAGAATAACCAGCAAGCAGGAACTGAGTTCGGCCATGTTTGTTTCTGTTTAGTGGGCGTGGCCTGTCATGTATTCTCATGCGGCTCCCGCTGAGCTCCTGTCTGGTGTAAATATGGGCTGATATTCAGCTGGTTCCCAGTTCAGCACCGGCCGACCACCAGTGTAGCGGTAAAGGGGTAAAAGAGAAACCACTATAACCCTCTCAGATCACACAGAGAGGAACCCCCAGAAACTTCTCAGATCAAACAGAAAGTTTTTTGTGAAGTCTGTGTTGTTAGTTTAAGTCAGGGAAGAGTAGGGTCTTCAGGGAAGAGCAGGGTCTTCAGTCTGTTTGAGGACAGAGAGGGTCTCAGCAATTCTGACGTTCCAGAGAAGTCTGTTCAACCTCTTCAATTCTAAAGCTGAGATAAGGTTTTAAATCTTTGGGAAGAGGTGGATGAAGTGGGTCTGTGATTGGTGATTTAAGAGGGCGGAGCTGTGACCCCTCGTCGAATTACATAAGATTGGTCAGATGGAGCTGGACCAGTTTCGGTTCTGTAGGTGAGCATTACAGTTTTAAATCACCACTGGTGATTGGTTTGTGAAAAAAAAAAGACAATTTCGATCTTCTATAGAGGTCCGTTGGTCTTCAAACACCGCACACCGTTAGAACTGAGGAGTATCTCTACTCTAATGTAACCAAAGCTAAAGTCTACAGAAAGAATCCCATCGTATGCTTGAACTGGACAACAATATATTTTGCACAGACTACATTTTATATACATAGAGCTGCACAATATATCGTTTGTTATCACAATGTCGATAGTGATATCACAGAAGGCTGCAAGATGTAAATGAGCCTCTAACCAATCCCAGTGGATTTGACACTACTGACCAAGCACAGGTCCAGGTGAGTTTCTGGGTTATGATGTATTCTGATGAATCGAAACTCTTTATGTAATCCAACAAAATTATTTTAATATTGAACCATTGAAGATACCCAACTGTCAGATGTTTTTAAAGGGCCTGTATTCTACATTTTCTTTCTATTTCATTATCACCCTGACACTTTATGAGTTTGTGAACACAAAACAATTACATAATTCATATTGAGAGATTTTCATTTACGAGAACAGTTCGTCACACACTTGCCAACTCTGGAAACAAATTTGTAGTCCATTTTCATGTTCTTCAGTTTAGCTTTTAGGCTTGTACATCTTCGATTATACCACCTTAAACAGCTCAGAAACCGGTATTTGAAGGTTTTACACTGACATGCGCAACACAGTGTGTGTGTGGAGACGGGTGTGTCTGAGTCCCCCGGAGAGAGGTTCATCACGCGCTGATGAAAGATCAGTGGGGGTCTGATGTAAAAGAGCGGAAGAATGTTGACTGTGATTGATCGCCTGTGGGCACGGCAAGGGGTTAATGGATCCTCTCTCCTTCTCTGTCCCTCACTCCATTTTGTTATTTTTCATTTGTGCTTCAACCTCCCTTCATTCCTCTTTCATTTGTTCTCCTTGTTTCCCTGCATTTCTCTCCATGTTTAGTAAAATCATCTCTGCCCTGCAGCCCTTCTCTCTCTGTCTCCCTCTCTGTCTCCGTCTCTCTGTCTATATATCTCTCTCTGTCACTTTCTGCCACTTTCTCTCGCGCGAGACTGTAAGAAGAGGTCAAAAATGTCTCAAAAAAGTGACTACTTTCTTTACTTTTGTGTATATTACTGGGATAAAACTTTTTGTACAATACCTTTTAGTCAATTTATCATTAAATATCTTCATAAATAACAATCTTTTAATGATAAATAGTGTGTTCAGCAAAGGCAGGGATTTCTTTTTTCTACTTATAGACAAAATGAACAGCCAGATCTTCTCTTGCCATCGCGATTTACAGGGAAATGTGGTGTTACAGGGTCTCTAAACTGTGTTATTGTTCAGTGATTGGAAAGGTTGGTGTGAGGGACAATCGAATCATACTATTGGTGAATGATCTTTCTCCACCCACTCTTACACAATTATGCAATCAGAAATCAGAAGAGGTTTTGGAGGCTACTGAAGACTATTAGTAAACCAGAACTGTCCGTTAATGATCAAGGGCATGAAATAAGGTAAAAAAAAAAGAAGCCAATTCTGGTTTTACATTGACTAGTATTTATTAGATAAAGGAGATCATTTTTCTCTATCTCACCGTCATCAGGAGGCTGTTTGTAGTCCTTGTCATCCATGACCTTAAAGTCGAAGCCCAGCAGGTCAATGGGGATGGTGTGTTTTCGAGCGTAGTTTTGCTGGCTTCCTGTCAGGAAGGCCTGCGTGAAGAAGAAGCCCGACATCCAGAAGACTGCAGGTGTGCCTGTTTCGTACCAGACCTAGAGACGACCCGGAACAGCAGCAACTGAAAGTTTAGCGGTTCACTCACCACACACCGTTAGAACTGAGGAGTATCAACTGTCTCTTCACTGCAACGTAGCCAAAGTAAGAGTCTACAGGAACAAAATCTCATCATATACTTACACTGAGCAACAATAACTTTTGCACAGACCATGTTTTATACACACAGGGCTGCATGTGTTATAACAATATCGGTCTCTATAATATTGACATCACAGAATGCAGCATATGCAAATGAGCCTCTAACAAATCACTGTGTTTCTGACAGGGTGACCAATTACAGCTCCAGGTGTTACTGAGATAAATTAATCTTCATTTAATTAATCTAATGAATCTTCATTAAACGCAAAAAAAGTCTAATTCTATTAATATTTAACCATTAAAGACACCGATGGATGTCTGCAAACCAAAAAATGCATAATTTATCGTTCTAACATTCCCATTTTACAAAATGTAAAATCACAGAACTTCAGCACGAATGGACGGAGCTAAACACCTGTAGGCTGAATATGAAGACATATATGGGTTTTATGATTTGAAATGGAGTTTTTATTGTGTGGACAGAGCTGCGAATATTTTGCATTGAGCATGTAGACATTAATTGTTGTGCAGAATTCTGTTTTCTGTAAAGGGTGTGTACTTCACTCAAAAAAAAGTTATTTGATTAACTTTTGTATATGAATAAATAGCATTTCTTATGCCGTTGTTTTCCAAGCAAAAATAATAATACCATAATCCAATATGTGGATTTATAATACAATCAGTGGTCAGTGACATTAGAACACTATGAACCCTCGTATCAAACACAGTCCTGAGTAAACAGAGCTTCAGTTAAACGGCCCTGCTTTCCTTCAGCCTGACTCACTTGTTTACAGTCTGTTCTTATTTAAAACCTTATTTAATGTACAATAAGGACATTTTGTGGTTCAACTTGGGACTGAAAGTGGTCTCTGGTACAACATAAGACAGGAAATGATTGCGCCAACAGATCTGTCCCTGAATGTGCGTAATCCCCTCGCAGTAATGCGGTAATCCGTGTGCAAAAATAAACATCAAAAGGCTTACCTACAGGACTTACTACGCAGGGCTGCGTTTGGAGTGCAACTGCACACACTACAAAGTGTGGAGTCAGATGGTTCGCATGTGATTCTCTTGTGCTTTTTACTGTAAGGTGGGATTCTCAGGGCCAGCTGGCTGTTTTGTGTTGTTAACGCACTGGTGAACCCGCAGCGACAAGTCTGCTGAACTACTTTACACACCAAGGGTTAAGCAATTTCCTCTCAGCCTATTAAGACTGCAAATCATATGGAAAAACAAGCTGCTTTTATAACACTATTAAAATATACAGCCATTATTATAACTATATTCGGTAGCAAAGAATGTATTTTTAGTAAATATAAAGTGAGTACCATGCAAATGTAGAAACCTTGGAAATGTGTCAAATTTGATTCTAAATGGATCTCATTTCAGTCTTCATTTTGTCAGTAAATGCTCAGACAAGTAAAGTGTTCGCCCCAGCTTTAATTTTCTTTGTGGGTGTATACAAATGATTTCGGGGCTTAATTTCAGCATTACTTGTTTGCATGGCCCGAGCTCACCTGCAGAAATGCGAGCCTCTCCAAGAAGTCATTGACGTATCCTCCCAGTGGTTTAAGGCTGGGGTAAGACTTTTTCATCCACATACCAGGAACACGGCCCTTCAGGATACTTGTCACAACTTCTTCTAACTCGGCAGACATCACCACCAGACCCTGCGGCAACACAGAGAGCCGCAAGTCATGAAACTTGAACAAATCTTGGACAAGAAATGCATTCCCTTTCTAACAGGAGGACGGTTGGGGAATGAATTTTGAGTTTCTCCATCTTGTCGACTTCATAAAGGTCTGATCTGACTTTGGTGAAGAAATATTTACAAAACGCACTGCTGTTCCCTTCCTGTGCGGGTCCTCACTCTTTACTGCTCTTGCAAGATGATGCAACTCGGGCACAAGTTTCTGCTGCCTTTTTATCACTGTGTGCCGACATGCTGTAAATGCATGCAACTCACAAGCAAACATTTATGTGACATCAAAACCCTTATGTCCATCTCTTGAGAAAAGTCTACATGTCACCGCTATAGAGAATACGTCATAATGATGCAATGTGTTTATGGTAAACAAAGACCCTGACTTTTCTGAGTTTATGTATTTATTATTCTTTCATGTAAAGTACTGTGCAAAGGTTTTAAGACACCCTAATTTCTTCATATTCTGCTTTAAGACAGACAGACTTGTATTTTAATGTAGTCATGAGGAACAGTGCTCCAGGCTTCCTGAAGGACTTTCTAAGACTCATTTTCAGTCCAGTCTCTGAAGCTGAACAATTTCAGATGAATGTTTTTGTTGATTAAGCCACACAGTGACCTACAAAAGAATCATTAAAACATAAAGCATGTCTAAATGAAGGCCTGATTCCAGATGATCAGGCGATGATCAGGTAGCTCAGTGGGTAGGATACCTTCCTCCAGATCCAGAGGTCGTGGGTTTGAATCCTAACTTCAGCACCACCACTGGGTCCCTGAGCAAGACCCTTAACCCCAAGTCCCCTGCACTTAGGGAATGAAAGTCGCTTTGGATAAAAGAGTCTGCCAAAATGTTTACTAACAAGTGCATTGTGCAAACAATCTTGAATTTGAAGGATAAAAAAAAAACAAAGGAATAAGTATTTGATACTTATGACAAGAACTGATGTTAGTTTAAAAAATATGTAGTAAAAATAGTAAACAGTAATAGTCATATTTGTAAATATTGTTATATATTGTTATATATAATAATATTTACAAATTATATATAAATATATGGCCATTATATAAAATATATAAAAATGCTCACTTGGCCAAAAATGGATAAATGACATAATGGAAGAAAAGACTAAAAACTACATTTCTCAAGTGTTGAGTTTAGAATGAAAGCATTTTAACCTAAACTGTTTGATTTAACATTGTAAACAGTTTTCATGGGTTTCAATTGGCCAAAAGTGTTCATAAAGAAACTGAATGTATAGTAAAAACGAGGAGAGCCAGAGGGTTAAAAGTGCTTGGATATTTCTATCTTTGCAAACAGCCTCAGCCAAAGTTCAGCCAAGCTCACTTGACGTAACTCATATATTAAGGCCCAATGCAAACAGCAGTGGAGATTAAAGAATGACACCTGCTTCATCTGCTCCTGGAGCTGGAGCTAACAAGCCCAGCAGAGATGAACGAGGTGGAGGAGAGGTATGAGAAGAAAGAGAGAGAGAGAATGTAGACATTAAGAAAGAAGATGGATCATAAAATGAAGTGGAATCAGAAAGCTGCCCCAGGGCAGGAGTCGAGATGGGAGCAGGTGGAGATTAAGGGGTTATATTAAGGTTAGATTATAGGATTAGGGTCCACAGTGTGTAAATGAAAGCCGGAGCCTGTGATCATATCACGGCAGCTAGAGCGGCTCCCTCATCAAGAGGCGTTTGCGAGGATTGGTGCTGTCAATCAAACAGCAAGGGAGCTTTCTTTAGGTGACAGGGGGACCGGCATGGGTCCAAAAACTCCAGGAGAAACAAGAAATACATCTGCAGTTGGTTTGATTGTCGGTTTGATTCAAATTAAGTATCTGGATCCAAAATTTAAACATCCAGCAGCATTTATCATACATGGAGAAATAGTATTTTTGCACCAACAAGGTGATTCAAAGCTAAATGTATAGAGACGAGGGGGTGGGACGGTACATCTGTAGTATTATCATTAAAGTAAAGCTGAATTAATTTGCTTTCGAAGAGTTATAACAGCAAAGCAAGCTTGCAAACCCAATTCTGTAGTTGTTAAGTGTGTGTATATTTCTGTATAGCAGTATAAAAACATGAAGTACAGTGAAATTTAAATATCTTAAACATGCAACATGGTAATGTTACTAAGTCTGAGTTACTACAGACAAGGCCAACTTTACCCTTTATCATGCCTTAGGATAATAAACCTACGGTGATCCAATCATATGAGAAACATTTACTGACCGTAACAGGGTTAATAATGGAAGCGGAGTTTGCATAAATCTAAACAAATCAATAAAACTACAGTGCAGCTTCTGGGTGAACCATTTCAGACTATTTCAAATGTATACTATTAGCAAAGTATTTCATGTCCTCTGGCTGGAACCTTTCAACTACATGAGAACTTACTGCGAACAATTCTCACTGCGGGTTCCCAATATTCAGACCAATATTATTGTATTTTTGCCTGATCTCTCAAACAATGGAAAAGAACCTTTAGAGGATACTTAAGGGACCAAACTACTTAAACATGAATGGTGTAAAGATGGTCATGTATTTGGATTTGAGGTTGTATATATAAAATAAAAAAAAACCAATCCTATTATTTTAAACGTTTGATGCTGTTTTGGGCTCGTGCATCTTCGCAGTTCTGCATCTCTGCATGTTTTCGGGGGTGTTAGGCGTCCCATTACTTTTGTCCATATTATATTACACTAACAGGGACTTTAATGACAGCATTCATATACATAGACTTTCATACCGAGTTGTTCCCCCCTTGCAGCTGCTATAATGGTTCCACCCCATGGTCTGAACTGTGGGGAACCTGTTTTTCTATAACAAACTTGATGAAATGCAAATAGCTTTGATTTTATATTTGATTTCATTGCATTAATGTTTAACTGTAACTGTGTAACTGTGTTAAAAGGAACACTGCTGTTAAAAAGCTCCATATTTGTTGAAAGTTTTTGCAAACCAAATGTTATTGCACTTTTGTTCACATAGCAGTACGACAAAAATTGAAGTATGCAATACACTACTTTGGAATTAATTATTTAATTTTTAATGCGATTAATTGCAGAAAACCATGCGATTAATCACGATTAAAAATTTTAATCATTGCCCAGCATTCATATATACATACACAAACTTATTTCTTTGTACTTTTTAATCTTTGTATAGTGTATGTTTATTTTTATACTGTATAGCTTTAATTCTACTGGCTGTGCTGCTTCTTTCTGCTCTTGTACTGTCTACTTCACTCTTGTAACAATACAAATGTCCCTCCTGTGACACTAATAAAGGGTTTTCTTATCTTAAACTTATCTTCAGCTCAGATCAAATAGTAGTGCTTGTACTTTGTCAACATCTCAGTTGTTAGTCGTTGTAAAAAACAACGGCTCCTTTCCATGTTGTGATGACAGTTGACCAATCAAAAAGCAGTGATGTAATCAGCTCGGCTGCGGCCTGCATTCAGCTCTGCCACCAAGCAGCTGCAGTATTACTGGCAGAATCGAGTATTGTAGCATTCTGCCTTTTATTTGCGATTTATACACCACTTATGCATGTGAATACACATTTAATTGGCAAAATAATATTAGGTCAAACTTAATTAATACTAGCTAAGAACTCACAGAAAGAACATGTATTTTATGGATTTTGTATTTTGCAACAATGTGACATTAAGAAAACTGTTGATATGAAACAAAGCTTACAGTGAAATGTGTCCTAGTCATTAATGCTTGGGTGCAGCTTGGGTTCGGGTCAAAAAATGGTTTGCTATTTTGCTAGTAGGTTCTGACCTTGATGGCCTTCTGGATGTTGATGCAGGAGTCCCGGATGGTCTGCAGGAGCTTATTGAAGCGTCCCATCTCCTGCACCAGCACAGTGTTCATGCTCTGGTTGTAGCTCGTGGGGAACTTGCGCGTTGCTGCCTCTGTGTCAAAGTCTCGAGGCAGCTTACTCAAAATATCTGCAGCCACTTCGTACACCATGTCATCTGATGATTTTGTGTCACTTCCAGATGTGCGAGACTGGCAGGGAGATATAGAGAAGCAGAGGTCCTTTTAATATCAGAGTGTGAAACAGGCTGTTCAGTCATACACACTAAATAGCTACAAACAGCATATTAATGATTTACTGCATAATTACTAAGAAGCTTTATTGTACACTAAGTTTTAGCACACAATGAGATTTTCTACATTTGCATGTTAGTCACCTAATATTTTCTAAACATACACTCACCTTTCTTTGCCAACAGATCATTTTACAGTTTGTTCACCATTTAAGTTCTTTTATTTCCAGAAAATGACACCTCTTTTTATTCACCTCTGCCACCCCAAAAAAATTACTTAATATAGTTAAAATTATAATCACCAGACATGTGTTTGATATTTAACGAGCTACTAAGTGATGAAACACTAATGTATTTAAAGGACAGTCTATAATTTGACTCTGCATCACCACACAGTTAATATAATGTCAGACATGCACTGTTACATATTCTTTTCGATATTTAAGGAGTAAAAAAAACTGTTTGGAAGCGAAATATGAAGAAATGAGGGGTGGCTCAAGGATTTTGCTCAGTACTATAAATTATATCTGTCACTAACTTAATCTTGGGGTAGGCATTGTGCATAATTGTAGACAAATGTCATAAATATTTATGCTGCACTTCTGGAGAAAAATTGTACAATGAAAATCTGACAAATACCTCGTGGTGTTATCTGTTTACCTAAGATGTATACAAGGGTCCTGACATTATGTCTTATTTCTTTAACAATAAATATCAAGACTGTGTTACAAGTTTCACCAACCCTTTGAGTACTAACTCAAGCGAATATTATAAAGTAATAAAAAGCCCAACAGAAATGGGTTTGCCATTATTCTAAAGCAATATTTTTGTAAAAATGTAAAAACTTTCAGATTAAGAGAGTTATTATCAGCATAAACATAGCAAATGTCTGTATTCATGAAAAGATAGTATTACTGGCAGAATCAATTATTGTAGCATTCTGCATTTATTTGTGATTTATACACCACTTATGCACATTTTGTTGGCGAAATAATATTAGGTCAAAATTAAAATTGGCAAAGAACTCGCAGAAATGTATTTTATGGGATTTTGTACTTTGCAACAATGTGACATTAAGAAAACTCTTGATATTAAAAAAATCTGACACTGAAATGTGTCCTAGTCATTAATGCAAAAAGACAAAACGGGTTTTATGAATGGAATGATGAAAAACGAAAAGTAGGAGCTAATGTGTTTCTTGTTTTTGATGCTGCATTTACATTGGGAGAAAAACTTTTTTTTTTGCTTTTGTGACGTCCGGGCCTCGTCCACCACACCCCCTCGTTCTCGTGCTGGGTTGGTTATGTTTGGGTGCGGCGCTTTGCATGGCAATCAGACACACCTGAACAGACTGAGCCTCCACTGCTCAGTGTCTGATTGCCATGTTCACCGCCGCACTCAAACAAACAACACAGCACAAGGATGAGGGGCGTGGTGGACGAGGGCCGGATGTCACAGCTTTTTTCATGGCAATTTTCTTCTAAATTATTAAGAAAAATGTACTAATTTTGTAACATAAATATTAACTCAGTTACATTAACATATGAAGTATAACTATAATATTTTTTGGAACTGTAAAGAGAAAAACAAAAAAAGCATGTCTTGGGATGGTGAAATGCTGATGTATACAGGTGGGAGGTTTGAAAGTAGCCAATCTGAGAACGCAAAGTGTACTTTGTAATTTTCATTTTGTTCTTCGTAAAGCCCTGTCTTTTATTACTGTTACTTAATGTATTACAGTATTTATACCAAAAAAAACACCCTAGCATGAATTACAGTACTGTCTACATGGGGGTAACAACGTTTTTTTACATTCTAGCACTGTGGGAGACTGAAGTTCACTGTTCAATGTACGGATATGGGTTTTCTTTATGGGTAATCTAAAAAGCTGTGTTTAAAATGAAATTAATATTTAGGGTTTACACTATAAAAATACATATTTTTTTATTTAATTTTATTTAATTTTTTTTTTTTACCCCATCACAAATTCACATTTCTTCTCTATACAAATAGTGGGATATATATACAATATACATACATAACTTACAGTTAAGTGAATCACTAGTAACATAAATGGTATAGTCTATTATTGTATGTAATAGAAATAATTTTATATAACAAAGCAGCATCATGAAGAACCGGGCGGGTATCCACAGAAATGGGAAGACTCGAGTCGCACTTAAGTTGCACAAACAAAGACTTGTGACTTGACTTCAGACTTGCCTTTCAATGGCTTGAGACTTGACTTGGACTCGGGTGCTGCGACTCATGAGTCATAACTTGAAAACATTAATTTCATGGAATTATTTATATCTCACTCTTTCCAGCGACCTGAAAACTGTTCACCTTGCCCTGGTGTCCCATTACTTTTGTACTTTTGGTTTTCAGATCATAACGGTTTTTGAGAGGTCGTTGGAAAGAGGTCACCGAGCCCCAATCTAACTGTGGAGTTTCACATTTAGAGTGAGAGATATATTTTTCATATTTAACATTTAGATTAAGATCATTTAAGG
>JBBJLR010000002.1:4339048-4360420 GCA_037577145.1 Brachypetersius gabonensis | reverse complement strand
TGTGTTTATCCAAAACTTTTATTGTATTCAATACTTTTTTGCACTTGTTTTATTTATAAATATTAAGTTTATTTTTACGTATATATTATCATTTTATGTACAGCGCTTTGTGACTTTCATGTCTGTGAAAGGTGCTTTATAAATAAACATTACATACTTACTTACAGGGTTTCAGGAGCCCTGTTCAGTTTATGGCTGATCATCGCTGTCAAACTGTGCCCATGGTGTTGATTTTCTGTCATAGCTGTTTTTTAATTTTATAGTCCTGCATTTTTCTTTTTTTTGCCTAACCCAGCAAACTTGTTAGCAATGTCCTGGTACACCTTCGCATTTCTCACAGCGTTAAAGATTAATTTGTTCGCATCACAGAAAACTCCCAGTAAGACATATCTTCACCCCAGACAAACAGTTTTGCTTGTACATCGTTGACTTCCCAGTTGTTAGTTTGTAGTGAAAACTAACTCTCGAAAAACAATAAAACGGTGAGTACAACAAGCAATTTAAATAAAGAGAAATGGTGCGTAGACATTAAAACAGTGCCGGTACAATCTAAAATCTAAGGACTACATTTCATGGCAGCTGTTTAACTTTTATTTATGTTCTTTTCTTCTCTATAGATTATTCTGATTATTCTGTTATCCATTTCATTTAACTGGATGATCACTCAAAGCATCTTTTTAGTGATCAATGAAGCATAACCATTACTATAAATCTTAATTAATTGAAACATTTGGTTTCCTAAAGGGGTTGTAGCTCAAAAATAATCCTAAATCTAAAAGGTCTTGATGTGTGGGCTGTTAGTTTCCTCACCATGGTCAAATAATTCCCATTGCGTTAAAATGACCCCCACAACAACCACAGGGGAAAGAAGCTAAAATGCATTAAAAGAAGAAGAAAGGGAACTGAACAACAATAGTAATGAATAGCAAACGCTTTCCACCTCACCTCAGAAAGAAATGTAGCGTTCTAGAGTAAGTTTGCAAGTTTGTCCCTGTGCATGCTGGCTCCTGCATGTTCGACATGCTTGGGAGAGCATGGCATAAACAATTTCCCCAATTTGAAGAGGGAAAAAACAGACAACCTGAAAAAATAAACACTGCGAGATGAGAGACTGGGGGGACGGGGAAGAGGTGGGGAGGGGCAACATGAAAGGCAGTGAAATAGGGCAGAAAAAGACAGAAGGCCCTGGTGATGGTTACTCAAACACCCAGTCGACTGACAGCCAGCCTCTATAGACAAATCAGAACAGTGTGTGTGTGCGTGTGTGTGCGTGCGTGTGCGTGCGTGTGCGTGCGTGTATTTGTAGCGCAGAGGGTGGGTTTGAAACAAGAGCTTCACTTTTCCGACTTCAAAGCTTGAACGGCGCACCCGAACAAAGCCTGAGATGCACTGAAGGAACGTAAACACAAAGAAGAAAGATAAAATAAAATAAGAAAACAGTGTGTGTGGGGGGGTGCGGGGGCAGCGGGGTGGGGTTAGAATCTTTTGAAGACCAAAGCTCTTAAGAAACAATGGAAGTACAGACATGAAGAGCGGAGGTTGCAGAAATGGTGAAATTTGTCCATTAAATACAACAAACTGCCACTACCAGTCAGAAACATCTGCACACCACAGGTCTGTACAACTTTTCATTTCATTTCTCTCAGAAACTGCAGATTTTATTCTCATTAAACATCGGAAAGTTGTTTACTGAACAATTAAAAATGAAAATGTCAAAACAAGTTTTCTTTATAAGTGTAACAGTGCATCACAGCTTGTTAAAAATTTTGACTAGTAGTGCATTAAATGGGAACAGGCGGCTGGCATACAACACTTTGTCTTTTGCATCTGTAGATCGAAAAATAAAAAAGAGGCCCCACACAGCTACACTAGGATCTGTGCAGCTGCAATAGATAAAAGCTAAAAGAAATGAGTGATAAATGGTGTCATCAGTAATGCTACAGTTGGTTATTGAAATTACAGTGTAATATGAACAACCCCTACAGTGAAAAAATACTTTATATACTTGATAAAAAAGTGAATATACAGTAATCCCCCAGTTTTACACGGATCAGGACTTACGGGTCCAGTCAGAACAAAACTCATCATTTTACGCAGAAATCTCCACAACAACGCAGAACCTGGAAATATTCTCCAAAGTTTTTTTTGTTGCTATTTTTCGGCAATATGTATTTTTACACATTTTACTTCTAAATTATTAAGAAAAAATTTTAATATTCTGAGCAAAGTGCCTGAAAACTGCTTTAAAACTGCTGTAAGATAAACAACATTCTCTGTAGGCATTTTACAAAATAGTGTATTAAACAGGGAATGACAGCCCATATATTAACTGGAATCACTGGAAAACTTTCCTGCCTTTTAAGAAACACAGACGGAGCGTGGGGAAGGGGTGGGGAGGGTTCGAAGGGTCTTGCCTCCTCTGGCGATCGGAATGTTTTGATTTTATGTCATAAATTAATCTCGACGTTGAGAAAGTCTTTGTGGATGCACCCCCTCTAGAAATTTCAGCATCGTGTGCTTTACAAGCGACTTTCCGTGTGTCTTTTTTTTAGATATATCGAAATACGCCACACGGCACACATGTTGACTCTAATCCAGCCTGGAGCTGCAGGTTGCAGTTGTTGATTGTGTCATCACTGTTTCAGTGGCGTTAAAATTCAGTTAAAATATTTCGGTGGCCGAATATTTGGTGCATCCCTAAAAAATAGTAATCCAAATATAAATTCAGCTAAATATAAATCATTGTAGTGGGTGTGGCCACATCCAGATGCCTTCCAGATTACTCCGTTCAGACTGTGCTCTTTTTAAGTTTTTTGTTTATCTACTGGTTTGCATTACTACTTTAGTGTGTTTCAGAGAATTCCATATTTTTAATTTAAAGCTACTTATTGTTTATAATGTTTGTGTCTTGGCCGAGAAATACAGGCCAACATCCGCCGTGCATCGGACAGCCTGTCTTTTCTAGAGGCACATTTTGAGTGTTTCTCTTGATTTTCGTATCTTTAAACCCCAGAAGTTTTATTACTGTACTGTAAATTAAATTAAAATGTAAGCGGCTGATGAACAGTAAATTATTTAACTGTAAAAATTATTGGTGATCACGCCTACATTTTACTGTATTTTTATTACAAAAAATTACTCTAATTTATTACTGTATTTACCTGTTTATACCAAAGAAAATGCCCGTGCATGAATTACAGTACAGTCTGTATGAGTTTACCATAATATTTTTGTTAAGGATAATATATTAAACAGAGTTTAAAATGAAATTATGTTCTGGGAGCATATTTGGTGCATGTTTATGTTTTACACAAAAAAATTGGCATTTTTTGACATTTTTTTACCAAAACACAACAACGCGTTTTTTCATTATTCGCGGATGCTCTTGGAATGTAACCCCCATGAACAGCGGGGGATTACTGTACTTGATTCAAATGTTTGTCATATGTTACATCAAAATGATGTAAGTGAAGAATAAGGAGCACAAGTGTGAATCTCTATTTAGGGGATTTTCTTCTTGATTCTCAATCAGAGTAGTTGTGTTTGAGCGAGGCGCCCACTGACCTGATTCTCCAGGTCCGCCTTTTTGTTCTTGTTTGCCTCCAGCGTCTCCTGCAACTTGGCAAGCTTCTCCTGGACCTCCTTCAAAGCAGCCTGCTTCTTCTTGAGGCTCTCCATTGCCACCTTCAGCTCTCCCTCAGCCTGAGCCAGCTTCTCTTTCTTAGGGGCCACTACTTTAGCAACCCTGAAAAAAGTGTGCGTGTGTGAGTGAGAGGGAGAGAGATAGAGAAAAACAGATAAGAAAGAAAGAAAGAAAGAAAGAAAGAAAGAAAGAAAGAAAGAAAGAAAGAGAAACAAAGTTAGGGATAGAGAGAGAAAGAAAGAAAGAAAGAAAGAAAGAAAGAGGGAGTGAAAGAGAGAGAGATAACAAGAGAGAGAGAGAGAGAGAGAGAGAGAGAGAGAGAGAGAGAGAGAGAGAGAGAGAGATATGAGAGGGAAGAACAGGTGACAAAGGAAAGTCTCTTTAAAACCACTGTTTAACTGGATATTATTACACCAGCAGTATGTATTAAAAACTTGGCGATAAGTTAAACTCATTGAATGTGTTTACAAATAAAGACATACTGAATGTTCAGTTAATTTATGAGTGTTGTGTGATGGTTGGTGCCAGAGTGACCTTTTTTGTATGTACATTGACTGATTAATGTTTTACTAAAGTAAAGTGATTCATTATCTTCGTTATCTTCTGCTACTGTACTGATCTGATTCAATTTAGAATACGTGCCTTTAAAGTGCTTTTTTCTCAAAATTCCATCCCAAAAAATCCAACTGTTCAGCTGACTTTGGGCAATTATAACATTTGATAGGGACAAGGTATGAAAATAATGAAAACATATTTGAAAAGAGCTTGAAACAGGTTTTCAGGTGGCATCAAAATCTCAAAAAGGTCAAATGCCACCATGTGAAGAGCTTTCCAAGATCCCATCACAAATAAACTCCACTAATTTCTGGAGAACCCTTCCGCAGTCTTAACTGTCAGCAGCTGATTATTTAGGCTATGGGTAAATTGGCACGGGGCTCTCCTGGTTGTGGTACAATTAACAAATGTGCTTCGTTTTTTCACTAAAGGTTTTTTTTTTAAGTGAAGGGTGACTGTGAGAGTGTGTGTATGTGTGTCTATACTTTTGTCAACATAGTTTTCTATGACAGCTCTGCCGCATTATTTTTTTGTCCAATTGTCCAGTTGGTCTGGTGTAAAGTTCAGAGCAGGACGGTGTTTAATCTCCATATTATGAAGACAGTAATGAAGAGACTCTGGTGATACAGTGTTACGGACTGGAGCCTCTTAAAGTTACAGTGGCAGCAGGTAACAGTGACTTCGTGAGATGATGTGTTGTGTTAGTTGCTAGGTAACAGACATAAAAGTAGATCATCGACGTTAGATCGCTTATTTAGGGAAAAATTACACATATTTGAAATGAAATGTGACTCCCCTACTAGTTCTAGTTCATTGAAAAGTGGCCCTTCTTACAAATATATGTGTGATTTTTACTATACTAACAGTTCAAAGTTTAAATTTACATGTTACTCACTAAATATTTACTATAATATTTATTGATTTGTGGGTTTTGGGGTTTTGTATTTAGTTCTGTTTGTGGTAAACCTTAGCTGTCTGTCCACCGTCATCCACCTTGGATTGTGGTTACTCCTGTCTCCTTAAATTTGAATATTGATTTATGTTTAGGCCCTCATTCCTTTGTTAAAATAAATGTCAAAGAGAATGGAAATCTGCATTTGCACCTTTTGTCACGACACAGAGAGAGGAGACATGACACACTGTTACAGATTCTTTCATCTCATAAATGAAACTGTTGACATGTTTTCATTTGCAGTTGTTCACTCAACAACTCTGCAATTTTATTTTTTGTTAAACACTAGAGTTTAAGAAATAAATGAGCAGTAGTGGTTAAAAAAAACTATGGTGTGCAAAAACTGGTACTGTAGTTTATTAATTTATTGAAAAGATTTATTAAAAGGTATACTAAAAAAAAAGATACTTTGTTGGCACTTAATTACTAGGTCAGTGTAACGTCCCTATTGGACAAGATTTATGGAGACTTTGACACTGTTTGTGGTTCCCCTGGTGGCTTTAGGAATAAGAGTCCCCAGTCATCCAGGAATTAAAGAATAATTATGTTTAGGTGTTATGTGTTTATTTACTTGTATAAATAATTTGTCCGTTTTAGTTTCAATTGTCTGTTCTCCCTCACTATACCTTAGGTTGTGTTCTGTTCAGATTAATTCCTTTGTTGAGCTTTGGCCCGCATGCCTTCTTTGTTTTGTATCTTGAAAAAAATGCACACAGCATGGAAGTCTGCGCTTGCGCCTCCTTTCTGGCACAGCCCACACGTGACAGTCTGCCTCAAGTTACCAATAACATTTAATGATTGTGTTCCATTTAAAATCATGGACTATTCATGAAGTTATGAAATAATCCTTGTTAATGCATTAATACAACAATCTGACAAGGCGTGCTATAGGGTAGGTCTAAAAATCTACACTCCCAGTCAAAAAAGTCTCAAATGGAGAACATACTGTATTTGTCAAGAAAGAATACTGATTGCATGTTAGTAAATATTAAGCAACACGCAAATGTAGAAATTCTGGTAGTGTATATTTGGTAGATATCCAGTTTTCTAGCGAGTTTGTCCTTCAGAATCGCCTTCTGGGTTGGTTAGATGTTAGTTGTTGCTCCCAAAAGGGTGCAAATACTTCACAAGCCATAACTTTCCTAAAACTTACTTGTCGTAGGAGTCCATGGCACAGACCCATTTGCAGAGACCTTCGGCAGCAGTGGAGGCCGTTCGAATCTTCTCGGGCACAAAGTCGGGGTTGGTGATGTATTTGTTGCGGATGATGGCCATGTAGGCTGAGGGGATGTTGTCTTTATTGTATTCGTGGAGACTCTGCAGGAACCTCATGTCACCCAACAGCTTCTTGGCTGGGCCCCAGAAATCCTCCACCTTTTTGCCAGATCCAGAAGGATCTGGGATCCGGTCGGGCTTGATGCCCTTCAGTATGCAGATGGCCTCCATCACTAGCTTGACTCCAGCTGGAGGACTCTTCATAGATTTCACAACTGTAATGTCCTATAGATGTGGTCATTTTGTAAAATTAAAATTACTGCTTTTGACCTATAGTAGGACATTAAATGTATTAAATATTCTGTATTGTACAATAGGTACCACTCATTTCTTTATATTTTGCCTCCACAAAACCAAATTATTGTTTTATCTTTAGTGAAGTCTTGAGGAACAGTTCTCCAGGCTTACTGGCAGACCATTAAAAGGCTTTTCGTTGCAGTTAAGTCCCTGAATCTGACCAGTTTAAGAGGAATATTTTTGGTTTGTTAAGTCACACAATGACCAACAAATAGATCATTCTAGCATATCTAACTTAAAGACTGAACCAGTGAAGAAACAGGCGCATGTGATTCCAGATCATAGCTGGTGATTGGTATACCGGTGTATACTAGTATATTATCTAGGCATCCTTGTATCTTTGGGCACTTTGCAGCCTGTCGCAGTAAAACATTCGTTCCCATTTCTTTCATTTAATCTAATCAGTATTCCAAGGATAAGATTTGTATTTATGCAATGATTCAAAGCAAAATATAAAGAAATTAGGGGTGGCTTAAGACTTTTGCATAGGACTATATACAGTATATACACACTGAAGTGTCTTTTTATTAGTTACACTTGCTTTGCATCTACAATCTATCTGGTAGGTGTAAAGTTGGAAAATGGACAATGACTGTAGATTGAAGGTAAATATAATGAAGTGTCAGAATGTATATTTATATATATAAATGTAAAAAAATTACCTGAGGAGTGAGTGTATCAAGCGCAGCCAGCGCTGACTCCAAGATGGGTAAGGCTACAGCCAGGTCTGCATCACACTCATCTTTGATGGCCTTGGCGGTCATGGCCTGCTCGTTGGCTACTGCTTCATCCACCCGCACCACTTTTTCCGTCTTCGCCACCTCCACTGACTCGTGCTCGATCACCACCATCATCTCATCCACCTCTTTGCTGGCAACACGGAGCTGAGGCTGAAGGGCCTCCAGTTCCACCTGCATGGTGGCCACCTGGGTGGCGGCTGACTCCAGTTTCTCCAGGCCCACCTCATACCGCCTCTTCAGCTTCATCACCTCACTTTCACAGACAAGGGGATAAAAACCCCATTGGTCTTTGTTGTTGAAGTCAATTCTGGATTTTTTCAAAATACTACAATGTGGCACTGATTTGCTAAGTGTCCAAATAAAGATCTGTGCATTTGTCCGACATGTGATTTCCAAAGAACGATTGCATGAATAATAAAAACAAGAAGACAACATGATGAATATGTAGATGGTGGTAAAAAAAAAAGCCCAAAGAATTTTTGCACCAAAAAGGGAATACAAAGTATTTCAGAAAGGAATGAGGGGTGGCTCAAGACGTTTGCCCAATTTTGTATGTTGGTAATGTCCTACCACCCTTTCTCATCACCCTCTACACATCTGACTTCAGGTACAGATCCAAGTCCAGAGCACTGTATACAAAGCATTCTGTGCCAGTTCTATTGTTTGACTCTTTCTAGAGCTCGGCGATACAGCCTAAAAATAAAATCTCTGATATTAAATAAAATCCTCTCCTCAAACTCCTCAAACTACAGATGAGAAGTTTTAACTTTATTTATTTATTTATTTACTTCATGGTTAAAGTTCAATATGACAAATACTTTTGGTCTAACACTTTTAGCATATTAATGAATCCTGGCTTTTCCACAGTATGTATGGGCACCATATCTTTCGCAATATACATTGTGACAGAGTTTGTCATCGCCTTCCACTGTGCCCCATTCTTATCATATGGCACCAGGGCATTAACAGAAAAGTTGTCTAGTCGGCATCAGAGGCACAAGTCAACGTCCCATGAATAAAGTCGACTAGTTGTGTGTTTTTTTTTTCCCCCCTCTGTCTATTCGCTTGTGTACACAATGCAGTCTCTGCCTCTGATTAGCTGATGCTGACACACGTTCCTTGACTAAACCATCTGAAACGGCACCGCTAGCTAACATGACTAATGATAGCACTGCAGAGAGTGGCTGCGCTGCTTAAGCTGTCAGACACAGGACTTGTTTAGTCTGTGTTTGACGGCACAAAACAGAACCAATATAATATTACAGATGTGGAAAGACCTTTCCTGGGCACAAACACTGCTACAGTGTTTAGGTGTGGCGCACTAATTAATCCGTGTAGAACGGTGCATCGCATGGCGCTCGTATGTAAAATAAGTAATAAAATTGATTTTCATAAAAACTGTAAATTAGAATTTATTGATAAAATCTATATATTTACATTTATCAGATGCTTTTATCCAAAGTGATTTTCATTCCCTAACTACAGGGGACAGTCTCCCTGGAGCAACTTGCTCAGGGACCCAGTGGTGGTGCTGAAGGTTGGATTCGAATCCACGACCTTTTGATCTGGAGGCAAGTATCCTACCCACTGAGCTACTGCCACCTCCATATATCGTCCACCTCTAACTCTTTCCTAAAAAGATCATTATTCAAGTAATCATATGAACCATTAGATATTGTAATATACTAATATGATCAATAGTAATGGCCCAACAGCTAATGAATTAAAAGGTCATTTGGATACATTTAGACATTTGGTGCATGAAAAGCATCCTAATAACTATATAGCCAGTTACAGACAATGAAGAGCCTTACGTTCTCTTGCGTTCCAGCAGAACTTTAAAGGTGGAGATGAGCTCCAGGTAGGAGGTGGGTGTGACATAGTTGTAGCGCTGCAGCTCGGAGAGGAAGCGTGCTGAAAGATCGATGGTGGAGATGTGAAAGCTCTGACACATGTCGATGCAGCCGGCACGAATGTCATCTGTCATCTCGATGTCCTCCAAAAAGCGAGACGCCACTGCTTGCAAGGCATCCCCAGGCCAGCTCTTAAGAGAAACATACAAGGAGGTAAACAGGTAGTGGTCACAGTTTTCATCTGGGTGTAATGTGAGATGTGAGGATGAGATGTAACACCACAGGTCTGGGGTCCTCAACTCCACAGAAGCCAACTGTGCCAGGTCTGTCGAGTTATGGTGATTTCCATCTGATTTAAGGAATGTTT
Organism: Brachypetersius gabonensis; assembly: GCA_037577145.1. Classification (NCBI taxonomy): domain Eukaryota; kingdom Metazoa; phylum Chordata; class Actinopteri; order Characiformes; family Alestidae; genus Brachypetersius; species Brachypetersius gabonensis. Next base: position 4,350,738 of record JBBJLR010000002.1, on the reverse strand, counting down.
AAAGAAATTCACCAAGCTGTGTCAGACTTGACATTTGGACACCCCTGAATACCCGAAACAAATTGCACCAAAATGCTGTGATGCCAGAGAGGTAAACCCCTTATCTGCAGTATAATCAGTATAAAGAAAAATGGTACTAACCTGGAACCAGTCTATTGTACAGCAGTTAATGAGAGCTGGGAAACGGCGTAGACGGCCTCTGAAGGTGTGTCCTATAGGACTCATAGCCAGAACCACATGGAGCTGGCTGCGGCATCGCTCGAGGAACATGTTGAAAAGAGCCAGCGGGCTTCCATCCGTTTGCTTATCCCGCTCCCTCTGACGGTCCAAGATACGCATGCGCTCACAGATCTCCTGCTTCTCATCCACGGCAAAGAGGTTCGGCACTTCCCCTGTGTTGAGCAGATTGCTGACATCTTCCAGGAATGACTCCATCTTGATCTGGGTGTCAGTGAAGAGGAACACGCCGTGGGTTTCGCCAAACGTGGACTTCTGGAGTATAAGCTTGAGATCGTCACGCCACTCGGCCGTGCCATAGCTTTTTGAGATCTCCACCTGGAAGAGCTCTGCCTCAGCCATGTGGGCAGCCAGGCGGGTGAGGGACTGTCGCCCGCTCCCTCCGACCCCAACCAGGAGCGCGTGGCCGCGAGGCTGCTTGAGGACACGGGAGATCCTGCAGACATGTTCGATTGCGAAACGAAAGAGCACAAGGTTCATGGGTGCCTTGCTGACATTGTTGAACTCCTCCAAATGAGACTCCACTACCTGCCGCAGGTGGTCCAGGTTGCCCACTTCACGATAGTTGCGGTCCTCGCCCTTGGGGTCGTGGAAGTCGCAGAACATGAGGCTGCGCAGGTCGTCTTCTGTTACACGGCCATCCATGTCAAAATCCAGGTGCTTGAAGAGCTGGTGGAAGTCCTCCTTAAGGTGGGACTGGCTAACCTCCTGCAAGAAGTCCACCATCCAAGTGCGGTCAGATGGCTGGACCAAACGGTCATAATAGACCCTCTGCACCTGAAGCAATACAGGTACACATGTGAAGTTTTTGTGTAACTGAAATAATTTTACTGTCCCTACAACAACTCACCAGCAACAACTGCAACTTCTAAGGATTAAACATTTCTTAGCTTGGATAAGAGCCACAGCAGCACTAGTCTTGTACAGCCTTTTAAATTCTGGTTAAGTGAGTGCATTACCTCGTGTACCCAAAGGCGTTTAATGGCTTTAGGGTCATCTGCAGTCTCTGGATGAGATAAGCAAACCCCCTGGATGACACGAGAGAAATCACGGAGGTTGAAGAGATAATGGGACTTAGCAGGAGTGGGCAGCAAGTTCTTAGTGGCTTCCTGATACACAGCCGTGGTAGCACCAACTATTTGAGAGGTAAGGCTGGCAAACGGCTTTGGAAAAGGAAATCTGAGAACAAGAGCAAAGGAACAGGTTACACAACACGTTGGTAATGCAACCAAGACAAATGTAGTCAGCATGATCTCCTTTGCATGATTTTTAGAGGCTCTTACAAGCTTTCTTTCAATATTAGTATTATGAAGTATTTCTATAATTGACAAACTCTACATCACACTGTACTTACAGTGATTAAGCAAGATACAATTGCATCAATTTAAACAAAACAAAAAAATCAAATGGACACCACAGATTTACCGTATAGTCAAGTGCCAGCTCAGAATCCTGGAAAAGATGGTATACATGGTTTTTTCATCAAACTCATTGATCGTGATTGTGTTAAAATGACGAAGGAAGCGAGGTGTTACTGGGTTCCTCCCACCACCTGCAAAACATGAAATATCATCAAAAGAGAAAATGACAGAGAATCAGGGTTGGTCAAGGCCCGGACGTCCCAAAAGCAAACAAATGCGGAGGATATCTGCCTTTTCTATGCATGCGCAGGGCGTTCAGGAAAAATTATTAGTTTGGTTCTTAGAAAAAATCCTTGTGAGACTGAAACAGCGACTGCTGAGCCGCGTATAAGTGGGGGGTTACTGTATTACAATCCTGATTCTCTGACATTTTCTCTTTTGATGAAGGTCCAGACATCACAGCTTTTTTCATGGTAATGTAAATGTTCATCTATTTGTGCTAAATTAGACAAAAATATAATTGAATAATTTTGAACATAAATATTAATGTAAATGTTTTGGTACTGTGGAGAGAAACACAATGAAAGTGTATCTTGAGAAAGCGTATCTTTGTTTTGTTCTTAAAGCCTTGTATTTTTATTACTGTAAATTAAAAAATGCCAATGAAAACAACAGCGCAAACCAAAAAAAAAAACCCACACATGCATGAATTACAGTACCGTCTACAGCAATAATATAGTTTTTTACGTTCAAGCACTGCTGGAGTTCAGTGAAAACTGTACAGTATGGATACGGGTTTACCTTTACATTTTTTAAGTCTAATAAGTTCTTTATACTTGACTAAAGTGAAGATATAAATTGGAAGTCAAGTGTTGCAGGACAGAGGTATTTTTGTTTAATCAATAACACAGAAAACAAATGCTAATGTTGCTCTATGCTCTATATGCTAATCAAATTTCTATTCAATTTATCTTTGAAAAACACTGGCAGTGTAAGGTCTGGCCAGCGGCCACAGGGGGGTGCTGGGGTTTAGTTTACGTTCTTGTTTGAGACTTTTATTTTGATAGCCTGAGTGCACCAGCAGGGTAATGATGAGTGAAAGTTTCCAGCTGCTGGTGTACTCAGGACTAAGTGTTTGTGTGTGTTCATTGGTTTGTCATTACATTTGTTTTTGTATTTAAGTTCTGTTCAGTTGGACCTCAGTGTCGGTCCACCCTCACATTTACCAGCATCATTGCAGTGAGTTTCTGTTCTGTTTTCAAGCTCAGCCAAGTCAAGTGTACGTAGGCCCTCGAGCCTTGTTTTGTTTTGAGGTTAAAAATAAAAAAGACATTGAGAATGGATTCCTGCTGTGGTGCCTTCTCTTCATGGGGTCAAGCCTTGAGACGTGACAGGCAGTTGTGGGGTTGTTTGAGTTACCAGGGTTATAATACTACTGGGTAAAGACTGTGTGCCTAAAACACATATAGGACAGATCTGAATTGGGATAGAATTATTCAGGCTGCTGTTATGTTTAGACAGAATTTTGTCTGGCTACAGTCGGTTTAGACAGAAACGTTGGACTACAGAATCTGGTTAGTTTAGGACAGTTTCGTCCAGGTTACAGTCAGGTTGGTAAATTATTTGATGGGGCTACAGTTTAGCACAATTTTGTCAGGCCATAGTCAAGATGCAATTTGATGCTTGTACCAGTCCAGGAGTAAAATATATACTTGAGTTTGTCTCATAATTTCAGACTCAGGCTCACCTGGAGGCCCCATGGCACACATGATCTGAATGTCCACCAGGTTGATCATGGAGCAGTCCTTCAGGTCGTACCAGTTCCAGTGGTCCAACCACTGACGCAGAAGCTCCACAGGTGGCTGCGCTCCATATGTTTCCCTTGCTGGCATGTTGACATCATCCACAAACACCACCTACAACAGCAAATGCTTCCATCTTCATGCTCTTATTACAAGAACCTACACTCCCATTTTGCAAGTAACATTTTTTGGCTTTCCCCCAACTTCAGATAGTGATGACCTTATAATCAGAAACTGGCAGAATGAGGACATGCTAAATGCATGTAAACACTATTCAAAATCTGAAATTATTAAGCAAACACATAGATATAATGCAATATGTTACAACTAGTTTATCAGCTAGAACAGTGCTCTGCTGTTCATACCAGGTAAATGCATGTAGATCTGAATCGTTTGAAGGGTAAACCTGTCTTTTTCACAGCGAAGGCATAACTTTGAATCGAGAAACATATACAGTACTTTATAATATTGGATTAATAATAATTATATTGGATGGTAATACCGTTTTCTTTCCCAGTGGTGGGCCAAACACTCCCTTGCGTCTCTTGTCCAGCTTAGACATGATGATATTCTGAGTCTGAGCAGCTGTAGTTTGAGCTGAAAAGTTGATTAGCAGGGGGTTGTACATATCCTTGTTCAGACGATTCAGTAAGAAGTCCTGTGGAGGTTGGAAGATATTCAATTAAGCTCACTAGTGGGGTTCAGACCCCTGGGTCTAGAGACCCATACGCTCATCATCTACTTTATTAGAATCACCAATCACTTGCTACATTCATTTGGTCAGTTCTTGAATGCTGTGGATCAGGTATTATTTGGGGCCACACACTTGCCTGCTTTTAAATCCACCTCTGAAATCATCTACAGATGGATCTGAACACTCAGTTTCTCAATCGTAAAACACTCATTAAGAGATAACTATCGAGTCAGTCATATCATTTCTGGAAATGGACCTCTCAGCATGTTAATGAAAAATGCAGGTAAATAAAAAGACTTAGCCAACATGATCAATATCAAGCCATTTCAGCATTTCCAAAGCTGAAATCTTCTACGGTACATTTATTTGTTTGCAAAGAATTTGTAGAAAATCTTGAGCCGTGTCCGAAAAGTACACTTGCTTACTCGTCCACTCGTACACTACATAGTGTTTGCTATATAGGGGGCTAACTAGTGAACAAGGTGACGTTTAGTTAATTTCGGACACTTGGGATGTTACGTTTTTACAAACTGTTGCTTAAATAGTGCTGGATCAGGCCAATTTATCTCTGTCGGGATTCTGCACCGGTTCAAACTTGACATCGGCCCACCGGCCAAATGCCCAGTCCACCAATGTTTTGGGCCATCCAGGTAATATTGGGACTCGTGTGCCATCCCTACCCCCGGACCGTGGCTCAAAATGTCCCAGTCCAGCCCTGGATACTACGGTCTTCCTTGTTCACTATGTAGGCCACGATAAAAGAAACCCACAGTGCACGATGGTAAATGTGTATTTATGTAGTGTACAGTGCGTGAACACTAGATTTTGGCATGTCCCGCGGCAATTTTATAGTGCACTAACTAGTGGGTGACATTGATGGTTGAAATTTTGGACACCACTACAAAATGGCAGACTACATAGTGCCCTACAGAGTGAACAACTGCACTTTTCGGACACAGCTTAGGTGTGTGCTTTTCTCTGGTAATGAAGGTGCATGCCCACTAATCACAGGTCAAACCAGAGTTGAATTTGGGTGAATTCTACAGGGCTGAAATAGTCAAAATGAAGAGCAGAAAAAGTCAACTTTTGTTTCGGAGCTGAGTCAAATGATCCAGGTCACTAAAAAAAGAGACAGAAATTAAAACCCACAAGATTAAACCTATTTGCAAAATATTTCAGGAATTAATTGATAAACAAGCTGCATTTATCTTGAAATGTATATTATTGGGAGCATAATTGCATTCACTAGCTGACTTAGTATTGATCTCATAGTCATTTTTATTCATCACCCTTAAACAACTACACTATTCATGGCTCAAATGCTCAATGGACAAAAAGTGCAAATCTATGCATGTCCTCAGTTTCTTCAGACCAATTTCTTTAAAAAGACCAAATCAAGACCAAACTTTCTAGCACATGGAGCAGGTCATATGAAGTTGTGCAGGCGACACATGGTGTGTCTTTAGTCACTTGAAGCCATCTGAAAGCAGCCTCATCTGACAAATGGTGTGATTTTACATTCACCCCTCAACTGTGGAACTGAAATCATCTGCACCTGCCACTTCACTTCCTGCCTTCGACTTCTTTTAGATCAGTGCTTAATGCAAATGGGACACTTTAAAACTATTAATGACAAAAGACTCAGCTCTTAAAGAAAGCAGGAGAGTGAGTTGGTGGCAGGGGAGAGTCCTAATCCAACACAAGGAAGGCACTTCAAATATGACTGCCCCGAAATCACTACACCACCTCTTTGACAGGGTTTGTTAAGCTGTGTAACTTAGCTGGCAGTAACTTGGTGTTAAATGGCTGTTATTGATTTAAGTATAGTTTTACAGGTTTAAGAACAGTTGTGGACTTTAAGCACTGATGTACGTCGCTCTGGATAAGAGCGTCTGCTAAATGCCGTAAACGTAAAACATTAGGAGTTGAATTGAAGAGATGCTCTGTGATTGTGTATAGCCTTATACGCACATAACTGTGGTCAGAACAAAACCTCCAACATTTAGAAATGGAGAGAAAACATTCATAGCTTATAATGGACGCTTATAACGGAAGTTACATTCAAAATGGAAGTTACATACACAGGCAGTGATGATATACAGATGGGTTTATGAGAAAACTGGAACTCTGACATTTCCGTTGGCCAGCACATAATACCACGTTACCACAAGAACACCTGATGCTACACGAATGTCTGTCTCATAAAACCAGACTATACCACAATACCACACTGTACAACAAACCACATGAATGTCTACCACAAAAAAACACACTGTACACACTATTCCACCTGTGATACAGTGTGGTGTCGTTTGGGATCATCGCATCAATATCAAAATCCTTCTGTACACATTTAAGGGCATTCGCCACCTCTCCCCTCCATATTTCTCTGATTCGATTTAGATCACTCCATCTCTTTGCCTCAGACCCTCCTCCTCTCCCTGTGCATCATGGTCAGCAGGGCTTTCAGCTGCTCTGCTCCTCAGCTTTGGAATTCACTACCTCCTGACATAAGAAACATCACTTCTTTTCCTCTTTTTAAATCTAGACTCAAAACTCAACTCTTCAAAACAGCCTATTCAACATAATCTCTCTGCTTATTATTGTGTATAGTTTTTTGTAGATTTTGAATATTATGTCTGTTCTTATGCTGTGTCTTTTTATCATTTTGTGGTGTACTTTTCAAATAAAATGTATTATTATTAGTATCATGTGGTACATTTTGGTGTTTGTGGTATAGTGACATATGTGGTGGAGTAAGCAAAGTGTAAAGTTTTGTGAAATGTGAGCCCATGACCTTCTATAATTGAAAGAGCAGTATATAGTATAGTATAGTCTATATAGTATAGTCTGGTTCTAAGGCTCTAAGATAGCAATACAGTTTTAAGTACATACTGACACATTAAAGGGCCTATATCACAAAAAAATGGACCTGCTTTGTGTACAGAAGTTGCCCTTCAATGCCAATTTTCAACCTGGAACGCTTTGTGCAGGGCAGCCAATCAGAACAGAGGTCATTTGCATTAGTCTTAAAGTTTCAGTAACAAAAACAGCCTGTTTAAATGCAAGGGATGACAAGAGGTTGGACATATAAAACCTATAAGCTATAATTTGACAATTTTAAATGCCATTTTTAAAAACATCAATACATCAAACCCAGTCCTGTATTCTTATATTAGTTTGAAAAGCACATCGGCCTTGTTTCACTCACTTTGCCTGCAAATCCACTTTGCCTCAGAGCTCATCTGAGGCTGTCTTGTACCTTTAATCTGTAGTGAGCAAGGGCTTGGCAGAAGAGTAGTTAGTAACTACTGTGTTGAGACTACTTGTATGTGCATGTGTGTGTATGTGTGTTTGAAATATGAGCATAACAAGGGAAGTAATGGATGATGCTGTTAAAGTGATGGATCTCCAGCTGGCTGCCTTGCTCTCTGTGCACTCCACCAAAAATAGGACTGCTTGAATAGAGGAACAGAGGGATGGAGGGATGTGGTGGTGATGGGAGGGATGGGGGTGGAGATGTGGTAGGCCACCGTCCATCCCGGGCAGTCACATCATTTATCACAAACTGCTGACACCCCTGAGCTCCACATGCACTCAGACTCAGACTCCCATGGCCTTCCCTTACCGCCATGCTCAGCTGGCCATGCTGATGGGAGGGGGGACAGAGTGAGAAGCCTCCTCTGGTGCTAAACGAATAGTTCCACACCGTCTACCTCAACTGTTTATTTCTACCTGTCTCCCACAGTTTCCTAAGAGGCTCGCTAAAAGCCTGAGCTTTCTTCTGAAGTAGAGCCTCAGTGGACTAGTTTCATGGTCAAAAGAACTTGGAATCAACAGCAGGGGTCTGCTGTTACTGCACTGTTCTCCCTTCCGTAGCACTTTATAACAACAGGCTTCAATACACAGCAACTTAACTATCATCTAATACAGGGTATACCACCTTGACATTGGCAACGCTTACAAATTAACTGACCTGGTCATTTAAAATAAAAAATAATATAATACAATTAACAATTAAATCTATCAAATTTAGCTTAACTGCATAATCTGGAAACAAAAAACACCTAAAATTGTCTTTCTGTACTCATTACCCATGTTTTAGTTTTGAACCAAAATTTAGTTTTATTTTTCAGCATATAATTGTGAGCACTTTTGTCATGTTATATATACACATATATACACACACTATATCGGCAAAAGTATTTGTTCACCTGAGCTTAAGTGGCATCCCATCCATAGGGTTTCCATGTGGCCCACCCTTTGCAGCTATAACAGCTTCAGCTCTTCTGGGCAAGCACTCCACAAGGTTTAGGAGTGCGTTTATGGTTTAGGAGTGCGTTTATGGTTTAGGAGTGTGTTTATGGGAATTTTTGACCATTCTTCCAGAAGCACATTTGTGAGGTCAGACACTGATGTTGGATGAGAAGGCCTGGCTCGCAGTCTCCGCTATAATTCATCCCAAAGGTGTTCTAACGGGTTGAGGTCGGGTTGTGCAGTCAAGTTCTTTCACACCAAACTCGCTCATCCATGTCTTTACGGACTTTGCTTTGTGCTCTGGTGCACAGTCTTGTTGGAGCAGGAAGGGGCCGTCCACAAACTCCCCAAACTGTTTCCACAAAGTTGGGAGCATGAAAAATCTCTTGGTATGCTGAAGCACTCAGAGTCCTTTCACTGGAACTAAGGGGCTGAGCCCAGCTCCTGAAAACCAACCGCACACCATAATCCCCTCCACCAAACTTCACACTCAGCACAATGCAGTCACACAAGTACTGTTCTCCTGCAACCGGCAAACCCAGATACCTCCATCAGATTGACAGATGGACAAGCGTGACCCACAACTTCAGAGAACGCACCTCCACTGCTGTAGAGTCCAGTGGTGGCGTGATTTAAACCACTGCATCCGATGTTTTGCATTGCACTCGGTGATGTTTGGCTTGGATGCAGCTGCTCGGACATGGAAACGCATTCCATTAAGCTCTCTTTGCTGTTCTTGAGCTAATCTGAAGGCCACATGAAGTCTGGAGGCCAGTGGCGATTGACTCTGCAGAGTCGGTGACCTCTCTGCACTATGCGCCTCAGCATCCGCTGACCGCACTCCATCAGTTTACGTGGCACCACTTCGTGGCTGAGCTGCTGTCGCTTCCAATTGCTTCCACTTTGTTATAACACCACTGACAGTTGACTGTGAAATATTTAATAGTGAGGAAATTTCACGACTGGACGGGACTCTGGAGATCCAAAGAGCAACCCATTCTTTCACAAATGTTTATTGTAGAAGCGACTGCATGCCTAGGTGCTACACATACATAATTGTGAATGATTGTTATTTACCTATTACAACTAATCATCCTAGAACATTTATTGTAAAAAGGATAATCGTCATTAACTGGATAATAGCACTTGTCACCCTTTTGAATTAAACAAGTTTTTTTTTATTACTCTTAGTATTTTTATTAATGTATCTTCAAGGCTAATGCATTACTGTGTAAATATCTAACTGTAAAAATGACCTCTGTTCTAAACTGGCTCCCCAAAATTGTGCTTTTTTGAAAAGGAGCTAAAAGAATCCTTATAACTTAATTGTGGATATGAAGGTTAATCAGCTATAGGTTGAAAATGCAGTCTATCTCAGTATGCTGTTTACTGTCACATCACAAAAATACATATACTAAATGATTGGGAAAACTATTTAGGATTACAGTGAAAAACCAAAATCTCAGAAGACTACAGGTCAACTATTATCGACAATCAAATCAAACATTGGAGTGGCTGTCATCCCTCAAACCTTAATCCTCTTTAAAATAGCAGCAGGGATTCCCCACAACATGAAATGCAGAGCGATCGGAGATTACTTTTATTTCCTAGAAAAAAACACATGGGCAGAAGTTGCCCAGCTGCTAGCTGGCACAGTCAAATGATTTCATTACCATTCAGACAAAGCATAAAAAGAAAGACCCAGACACTCACTATAATGTACACGCTTTTGCCAGTTCCTGTAGGTCCCACAAAGACAGTGGGCTTCTGGTGTGTGATGAGCAGCTCCATAAGAGCTGTGTAGCGCACTGTGTCCTCCGTAGGCACAATGATCTCATTGAACTGGATGTCTTTAGGGATCGGGGGTGCTTGCTTCAGTTCTTCCGTCCACAGTTCCCATCTTCCTGGACCCTGGATCAAAAAACAAAAAAGATGACAACACAGAGAAGTGTGGGACATTTTTACACAAAACAGAACAAACATTCTCACTGTAAAAAGACCACACAACATGGACAAAGAACACGCACTGAAATTTCACCGCTATACTGCTATTGTTCTCTAAAGGCACTTTCCACAGGCATAAAGGAACTGTGCTGTTTCTAAACTATACTGCAATGGTGCAGAACTTGCAGCACGCTTGGATTTTCCAGTGTATATCGGCCTGGTAATGGAGTTTCTGACTTAATCCTCTCCCTGCAGTTTATGGGTCATCCTAAAACCATGGAGTCAAAACAGGAGAAAGTTTATTTTTCTGCATTGTTTAGCAGTTTTATTTAGAGTCTTGAAAAACTCCCATTTATCTTCCATATAAGGAGCTGTTTTGCTGCATGATGACCATTGGTTCAGGTACGGATCTATGTACCTTATGTTCTGGGATAAAGACAGAAGAAACTGTGGACTTTGACCCAGATCACCTGTTTTCCCTCCCTGACTGACCTCCTTGAGGAACCGGTACTGGTACAGAATGCCCTCTGTGGGTAAGGGCACTGTCAAGGGCTTGGCTGGCTGCTCGACGTGCTCGAGGATGCTGTGCTTCTCCCGAGTCTCTTCACTCAGCGCGCCAGTTAATATCTCCCTCAGCAGCCCGTCAAACTTTAGCCGGCCAGCCTCGGAACAGCTGGCCCCCACTGACCACACCAGAGAGAACACAAATATACCCTGGAGAAAAGAGAACAAAAATCAGACAGGTTTGCTAAAACAAGTGTTCTAGGGGTATCGGGTGATGTTCTTTCTACTTATTTCTTTGTTATAACTTTATTCATTTATATTTAATGCATGCATGTTGTGCAATGACTCAGAATCTGAAAACATTATTGATCCCAGAGCAAATGGTTTATGTTACAACTGCACAGACACACAGAGACTCAGAGTCTGATAGGTGGCTGGGTGGCAGGGGGAGGAGTTATAGAGTCTGATGGGTGGGTGTGTAATGAGGGAGGAGTTTTAGAGTTTGATGGGTGAATGTGTGGCAGGGGGAGGGGTTATAGAGTCTGATGGGTGGGTGTGTAATGAGGGAGGAGTTTTAGAGTTTGATGGGTGAATGTGTGGCACGGGGAGGTTTTATAGAGTCTGATGGGTGGGTGTGCGGCAGAGGGAGGAGTCTGATGGGTGGGTGTGCGGCAGAGGGAGGAGTTATAGAGTCTGATAGGTGGGTGTGTGGCAGAAGGAGGAGACTGATGGGTGGGTGTGTAGCAGAGGGAGGAGTCTGATGGGTGGGTGTGTGGCAGAGGGAGGAGTCTGATGGGTGAATGTGTGGCACGGGGAGGAGTTATAGAGTCTGATGGGTGGGTGTGTAATGAGGGAGGAGTTATAGAGTTTGATGGGTGAATGTGTGGCAAG